>CM040128.1:133936305-134301858 GCA_022559845.1 Amorphophallus konjac
CACAGGCTCTAGCTCTCTCTGTGGAAAAATACGGTGGAATATCCGTCCACTGCGGAGTGGCGCTACGCCTTGACGCGCCTCGGTCGGGGCAATATTAGGAGGAGGGTTGGAAGAAGAAGAAGGAATGTTGGTAGTAGAAACCCTGCTAGGGGATATCAAAGGGGAATTCAATGAAAGGGGCGCCTCCGTAGGAGACGTGGTAGTGGTGTTTAACAAAGATGCCCCCGCGGGAGGCATGGGAGGAGTATTTGATGAAGGCGCCCTTGCGGGAGGCGTGGGAGAAGAGAGGGATATCCGAATGCGAGGAGCATTGGCAGGTGGTGGAATAAGGAGAGATCGTGGCACAAAAGATGGTTGTACTGATGACGGAGGAACTCTTGCTGGTGTAGGAGTGGTAGAGGGGGTAGCGGGTGCTGGCGGTGAGCGGAGTAGGAGTGGCCTGGATGGCGCGTGTGTGGGATTGGTGGTGGAAGGTGGAATGGTAGGTTGTGGAGGTGGTAGGCGGGTAAGAAAAGAGCGAACCGGCAAGGCCGTGGAATTGGTGGAGGTAGAAGGATTGACGGGGCGTAAAAGGGGACGTCCCGATAGGAGAATAGAAGAAGAAGGAGGTGTGCGCAAAAGGCGCGGAGTTTGATTTTGAGTTGGATCATGGTGAAATGCCCCGACAGAGGCATTTTCTTCGTGCCATCCCTGCCCTCTCTCCACCTCGTAGAGAGACATGACAGGGTTCATGTGTTGATTAGGAGCGTGCTCCGGCAATGGATTACGGACGATCCCCATATCCTGCTGGGGTGCTGGAGCTTGCTGCGGCTGAACTTGCTGCGGAGCTGGCTGTTGTTGTTGCTGATTTTGCTATTGCCGAGAAGCCCTTCTTTCTTTCATAGCGGCTATGTATTGTCTCATCTCATCCCAATTAATGTCACCCTGGTCATTTAGATCATAGATGTAATCTCTGAAGTGGAAGCAACGATCCAGGTTATGACCAGGGCCACGATGAAAGGCACAATAGCGGGATGTGTCAACATTAGCGGGCCACACGGTTCTTTCCCTTGGCAGGGCAAGCAAATTGGCGGCCATCAGGGCATTAAAAATATCGGGGAGACTTTCAGGGAGTGGAGGATAGTGGTCCCTTTTGGGGCCAAGTGGCGGTCTCCGTTGTTGTTGTTGGCCGTAGTTGGCTGGTGGGGGTACTTGATGGTATTGTGGTGGAGCTGGGGGATCTATGCGGGGGGCTTGGTTTTGTGATGGAGCGAAGGAGCGTTGAGGCGCGAATTGGGGTGGTGGAGTAGGGTTAAAATGAGGGTTCTGTCGTGGAGGTGGTGGTGGACGTGGGTTAGCTTGATGGGGGTTGCCAACTACGCCAACTTGCTCATTTGTGACAGTACCTTCCGTCGTAGGCCCGCTGTTGACATTTGTATTCTTTTTAAATAGCCGAGGCTTCGGCTCAAACATGCCCATGATGGGCGAGTCCTTCATTTGCGTTTGTATATAACGAGCTCTTTCATAGAGCTCTTCCATAGTTGTCAACCGATTCATGGCCAAAATGTGCCGGAATTGGGGGGTTGCATTAGAAATGACCATTTTCACTTGCTCCTGTTCTGACAATGTGTCCTTTAATTTGTCGGCCATAGACCACCACCTATCAGCAAATACAATGAAGTCCTCCTCGGGCTTCATTTTCTCGGCAACTAAATCTGTAACAGAAAGGGAAGGTCCCACCCGGTCTCTGTACTTTTGCAGGAATTTTCTTTGAATAACATCAAAATCGTCGGCATCAGCTGGCTCCAGAGAATAAAACCATTCGAGGGCTGGCCCCTCAAGAGATCTCCTGAATAAGTAGGCCAGGGAGGCCTTATTGTCTTGCCAAAAGGAAGTCTCATATCGAAAATCCTTTAAATGAATGAATGGGTTGCCTGTCCCATTATATCGTCGGAAATTCGGCATTTCAGAAGGTGGTAAATGGAACACTGGCAATGTAGGAAGGGAAATTTCCGGGGCATTCTTAGTCGCCGTAACCTTCTTGAGCTGTTCCTCCATGCTGGCCAGCTTCTGAAGCAAGAGAGTGTTGGTATCGGGCTCGACCGAGGCCTGATTCTGAGCAAAAGAAGGTGGTATAGGCGTTCGTAGAACCCGAGGAGGTTGGAAGGATTGATGCCTAACCGCTGAATAGCTCGCCTGCTGGGCCGGCATGGCCGTAGTAGGCGTTTGTGGATGAGAGGAGGGGGGGTGCAAGACCGCCTGGCCATTAACAATCTGATGGCCACTCACGGCCGGAGGGGGATTAGAAGAAGAAGAAAGAACCGACTTCCCTTTTAAAGCGGCCTGAATGGCTTGCCGCTGAGAGTCATCCAACTGGGAGAGAGCTTGGATCAAATCCGTGACATTAATGGATGGGGAAGGGTTCCCCGAAGTGTTGGAAGATGGAACTTGAGACGGAGGGTCCGTCTCATGAATAGTGGTATCGACCACATGAACTTGTGAGTAATGGGGGTGAGGAGGAAGGTAGTTCCCCTCATAATAAACAGAATCCTGGAGAGGGTCCTCATATTGACCAAATATGTTCTCATTCTCATCATTATAAGAGTACCCGTTGCCTGACATGTTGATGGTTTTACCTGAACGGAGTTTCATTCTTAAGAGAGAGAGTGTTTAATGAAGGAACTATCACAAAATATTTAATCCAAGCAAGGCAATCAAATCACCCAACTATGTTTATGCAAACAAGTTTGGCAAGAAACGCAAGATTTTAATGTTTGATGTTTGAATTAGGGTGTATTATTTGTGAAAGTTCACTCTTTTGCCAAATGAGACCTAGTTTGATCCAAGTGTAACCTCCGGGTCAACTAAGTTTTTCTTTCTCTTTAACAACGCATAGGTTCTCTAAACTCCAGGTACTTCAAGGGTACAACCAGCCCGGCGTCCGTGAGGGAATCCATGGGTGCGGGGACTTATGGAGGTCTTGGAAAAGGGATTTCCGGTCCAAAGAGACAGAATGCTCAATGGAGGGTAGTCCCGATTCCAAGAAGGGTGTGTGGATCCTAAGATAGAGAGAGGAGGTCTCTCAACCAAGCCAACAAATCAAGACAATCCAAACAGCAATATAATGTCAAGATAGATGCCAAGCAATGAATCAAAGCTAATCTGTGAAAAAGAACAGTAAAGAAACGCCCTGGGGAAGGGCGTTTTCACAGCAGGAGGAAAAGACACGCCCTGCGGTAGGTCGTGACAAAAGGCAAACACGGCAGTGTGGCTGTCGTTAAACTCTGTAAGGGGCTCACAGACGGTAGGAAAACACGCCTTAAGCTGAGGCGTTATAAAGAAAGGACGCCTCCACTGGAAGGCGTCAAAACTCTGAGAAACGCCCTGATGATAGGCGCTGATAACAAATGAAACGCCTCTGGGAGGGGCGTTAATCCACAGGCAATATGGTAGGCAACAATCAGCAGTTATGATAAAGAAAAACGCCCTAATAACAGGCGTTAATAAGAAATGAAACGCCTCGGAGAGGGGCGTTAATCCACAGGCAATATTATGAGCAAGCGGCAGATAGCAGTTATGGTAAAAGACGCCATGGAAGTGGGCGTTAATCAATAAAACACGTCCCTGGGAGGGGCGTTAAATAGCAGACGATATGATGAGTAAGCAGAACACCAGCAGATGCAATAAACCCACGCCCTGAAAGGGGGCGTTAATCAATAACACACATCCTTGTGGGGGGCGTTAAATCAAAAGACGCCGTAGTGGAAGGCGTTACTAAACAGCAATTGACTGATCCGGGGAGTGTGCAGGGTGCACAGTAAGGGAGAGGGTACCGAGGGTACCGAGGGGAAAGGGCACACGAGGGTGCCTAAGGGGAGAGGACACACGAGGGTGTCAAAGGGGAAAGGGCACACGAGGGTGCCAATGGAGATGGTAATCAATAAAGAAAATAGTGGATGTCCCACCGTGATCGCCAATTTGTAGATCGGATTAAAATCCGCTTAAAGCAAAATACGAAGAATAAGACAATAATAATCAATAAAATGATAGGGAGAAAAGCATGCACGAGGTGCACAAGGGGAATTTGTGTGATCGCCAGAGGGATTACCTCAATAAGAAGAACAAGAGATCGCGTATACCTGGTGGAAATTGAGATGCGGGATGGATGTGGATTTCCCCCTCCGACTTCAATCGGCCGGCCGATGAAGTGGGTTCTCTTCAGTTGATTACCTTGTAAAAAAAAGACAATAAAAGACAGACAAAAGAGAGGGGATCAGCCAAGGTGCAGATAGTATCAATCCAAACTAACACAAAATGATGAAAAAGGCATCAACAGCGCACCTCTTTTTTTTTTTTTAAACCCCTAGCAGGGAACTAGGGAAAGGATATGAAAAATGATGCTTGATGCAATAGAATAACTAACGACCTGGTGATAATGAGGAGATGTTAAGAGGAGATGAACAACGAAACAACAGATAGAACCCTGCTCTCCCTGACGAGAGTAAAGGGAAAACCATGGAGATGCTTAAACGGATGCAGAAAGGATGAAGGCAACAGGCGCTTGATTGGATGCAGAGAAGGATGCAGAACGTGCCTGTTGAATGATCAACTTCTTAACCCTTTGAGTTGTTAACCTTTTACACGATCAAACCAGATTTTCTTTTATAGCTTCAATCAGATATGATCAAACAAGGAAGTGATAAGAACAGGCAATGAGGCGTCCAGGGAAGGATCAAGATCGAGCAAGAGTCCATGGATGGTAGGGAACTGTGAGGGAAAGATGGAAAAAGGAAGGACTCTGGAGTGAAACACGACTTAAGCCAGAGCGTCTATTTATGAATTGACGACATGCACAGAGACGTTTCTTGAAACACGACCTGTGAAAAGCCGTTTCTTCCTGGATTTAATTTTTGGAAATAAAACCTTCTTTGTTTTAGCATCAAGGGAACACGCCTGAGATAACGGCGTTTCTTAAAAACACGCCCTGAGGAAGGACGTTACTCAGAAAATGCTTTTATTTTGAAAATAGATAATTCCAGAAATTAACGGATAATACCAGGAATTGACGCCCTCACCTATGGTCGTCCCTTCTTTTGAAACGCCCTATGACAGGCCGTTACTTTTTAAAGTAACGCCCTGCTTCAGGTCGTGAATCACGAAAAATGCAGAAAAAAATCATAAAATTCACAAAAATAGAAAAACTTCATGTTATAGGAATATTGAAGTCCACTTGGGGCGTTATCATAACGACATGAGATTTGATCAACATAACGTCAATTTTGGCGTGTCTACAGAAGAGTTGGAGTTAAAAGGATTCAAGCTTTACTACTGCAGGTTACCTAACGGTCTGGTGCAGGCGCGTCACTATCTTCTGGCGGTCTATCGTGCGGCCGTCGCTTCCAAGCGACGCACAGGGTTCTAGCCATTACTTCCAAGTTGATCTGCAGGCTTTCCTTGGTTTTCTCTCCCGTGGGCGGGTGCTTCATCCACCTATTTTCAAGGTATATTCAGGTCTTTTGACTTGTGTTTACTTTGGTGGCGATCACATCTTTCCTTGGTATTGGGCATTAGCTGTCTTCTTCATCATATCATCTTTACTTTCCTTGCTTGCTCCACCTTCACGGTGTGTTTTTATTTACTCCTTGCTCCACGCCCCGGCGTGTGTTTTCCTTTTTCCTTAGCGTAATTTGACTGAGATAGCATGCCCATACTAGAGCTAGCTATGATTGCCTAGGTTCATGTTCACATGTTCATAGGTTGTGAGTAGATCTTTGATTGCTTGTTTGTCATCTTGCCATGTTACTTTGCAAACCTCAAGAGTAAGATAAAAGGTAGGCAAATAAATATCAACAGATAATTTTTTTGGCGATCACGGTGGGACAGCTTGTGCCAATCGTGCTCTTGATTCTTGTTCAAAACCTGCCATCATCTGCTTGTTGAGTTGCCCTTTGTTTCCCCTTTGATTAATGCATATTCTGGATTTCTGAGTTCTATGACGGCCAGGTGTCCCCGCGTCACAGTTCTCTGACACAGGGGCATTAGACCGCCGCTTTGGTTCTGCTGTGTGAGCATCCACGGGCTTTCCGGTTACTTCTGCTTGGTTTTGGTTCTCTGGCTCATCTGACGGTCTCATCCCCCTGCGTTATATATTATCTGGCGGTCTGGCCTTCGACCGTTATTTCTCTCTGACGCAGGGGCCTTCGACCGTTACTCTCCTGGCAGGTACGCATCCGAGGTGCATTTATTTCCGCAGTTTTTTGCTGTGATTTATTGCTTGGGTGACACTTGACCTTCCTCTTGCTTTGCTCATATCTGTATATCATGGTGTGCACTATTGATTGCTAGATTGTCAGGCTAGACTTTGCATGCACTCCGGTGCCCATAGGGTCATTCATCTCTTCATACATTAGATTGCATTTTTCTACCTTGTTGTGAGGACCTCTCGTCTCCATACTCCTTGGGGCCGACTAGGAAATCACAGCAGGGACCTCCATAAGTCCCCGCGAGCCGTGGATTCCCACACGGACGTCGGGCTGGTTGTACCTTTCCCACCCCGTGTCTAGGATTGCATAAGTGATTGAGTGGTTACACTTAGAGTCAAGCCAAGTCCCATATCCATCTCCTATTAGGAACCCATTGTTGAGAGTACATATCGATCAATTCACTAAAGTTCCAAAGGAGAAAACATAAGAATCTTGTCGCATCATTCTAAACAACTTGCTTGATTTTTGAGTGTCTTCATCTTTTATCACTTACATCTTGTTAAAATCACCCAAGTTTGGTTGCTTATTGTGTGTTTTGTGTTGGTTGTTTTTGCATTTTGTCAAGGTTGTCCGTTGCATGTGGAGTTGTTTTCGTCCGCCTGAATCGTCTTCTCCAGTCGCTTCTTCCTTCACGTTCTATTCCAATCCCCTCTTCGAATCCACCATGGCATCCTTCAATCCTCCGCGCTCCCAAGAGGACTCTCTTCCTCAAGGGCTCCTTGAGAACCCCCCTAGGGTTGCCACCTTTCCCTCCGGAGAAGGGACCGCCCCTCTCCCGTCCTCCACATCTGCGGGAGGTAGTCAAGGTACCCCTTCTCTTTCTACTCCTTCCGCGGGCTCCGTCCTTCACATGATGGCCCAATTGGACCCGACTCAACTTCAAGTCCTATATCAAGCTATGCAAGGGTCCAACGCTTCTCCCCCCGCCGCTGTTCAAGGTCAATCTAATCCTTCCATTATCGGGCCGTCCGTTCAGCCCACTCCGATTGACCTCACTCCGGTCCAACCCCGGACCATCACTTTCGCTGGCATGGAGATGGGCCAATCTTCCAATTCAGCCCATCAGTCTTTTGATAAAGGGAAATCGCCTATCCCTTCTTTTGTCCAGGCGGATCATCACAATTCTGGTTCGGTGGCTTCACAGCTTCTCATGAACCCTTCTGATTTCTTACACCCTCAGCAAGGGGTGGCCCAAACTCACTCCCATCCGGGTATATCTCAGGCTCAATATCCTTCTTACGGGCCCCCTATTTCCACCGTCTATCCTTCTACTCATGCCTATGGGCCTCCCCCGTCTGCCACCCTCATTCCATCCGCTCCTCAACAATCGGCGTCCTTCACTACCCCTGCTCCCTCCCAAGAGCAGGACTTGCTTAACAAGTGGGCCGCCATGCAGCAACAACTTGATTTCCTCCAGAAAAGGGTTGGCCCACAATCCTTGGCCGATATTCCTATTCCGAGCTTCCAGAACATTCGGTTCCCTCCGCAATCAGAGCTCCCCAACTACCGCAAGTATGATGGGAACAGCAATCCCTTTATCCATGTGAGGGATTTTCTATATGAATCGGCGCAGTTCCAATATGATGATCGCCTCATGGCATACTTATTCCGCCGATCCTTAGATGGAGTTGCTCTGGAATGGTTCTATTCTCTGCCACTGGAAGAGGCCGAGAGTTTTAAGGTAGTTAAGGATAAATTCATTCAGCGATTTCAAGACAGGGTCGGACCAGAATATTCATTTACAGACCTAGTAGCCGAAAAAATGAAACCAGAGGAAGACTTCGCCACCTATGCAGACAGGTGGAGGCAGATGGCCGCCAGAGTGCCTGGCCACATTCCGGAGGAAGAGAAGGTCAAACTGCTAATTTCCAATGCCACCCCGACCTTCCGCAACATCCTGGCAATGAATGATATAGCTAACATGCATCAACTCTACAGCCGGGCGCGCTTCATACAGACTCAATTCAAGGACTCCCCCATCCATTCTCTCTTCGAAAGCCAAAAGCCCAAGTACCACAAGAAACCACAAGGGCCAGTTACCGAGGGAGTCCAAACAAACGAGCAAGTGCAAGCCGTTGCTTTTCCATTTCAGGCCGCACCCTTCCGCTACAACCAAAACCCCCGCAATCCACAAAACACCGCTCCACAAAACTTCCAGGCCACTCCACAAAACCCTCCCCCCGCCTTCACCATTCCTCAAAACACCTTCACCATTCCGCAACAACCACCGCCACCATCGCAATACCATAACGTCCCTCCACCCAACGGCTACAACAACAACAACCCTAATAGCAAGCGTCCGGCTCCCCGGAGAGCCCAGTATCCTCCATTGCCAGAGACACTTACAGATATTTTCTCGGCACTCATGTTAGTAAATGCAATCCAACTTCCTCCGGAACGGCCTGTTTGGAACCCGGCAGTTGATCAGACTAAATATTGCATGTTCCATAGGCAGCCAGGCCATACCATAGAAGGATGTTTTCAGTTCCGGGATCTGGTATATGACCTTCATGAAGGGCAGAGAATTGACTGGGCCGAAATGCATAGGGCCATTGTAGAGATTAAAGAGAAGAGAAGGCAGCCGCAGGGGCAGCAAGTGCAGCAGCATCAAGCACCGCAGCCGCAGCAGCCGCCACAACAGCAGCAACCACAGCAAGTACAAGACCTAGGCATCCACCAGAACCCGATGCCAAGTCATCCACCTGCTCCTCAGCAGCAGCCGCCGGCACCAGCACAAGTAAACGTGGTTCAACCACCGGCCCCCAATGCCGGGTGGTCCTTTGATGAGGATGGCGCCACACCGCAAGTAATGGCCTTCCACCACAACCTCCGCAACCATTCCTTCATCCTCCCCACACAACCGACACCCTCTCCGCTCGTCCTACCATCCACACCCGCTCCAGCAAACCCTCTACCGCTCTCCATCCCATCGTTCCCTCCAACACTTACTCCCCTCACCATCATCACACCACCACCTAATCCTTCGCCCACTCTCAAGCATCCACTAGCCTTCCCTCCACCCGCATCAACATCCATCACCACCGTACCTTCCACCAACCCCTCACCTATCATCCGCTCACCCCCCATTAACCTCACCAACCCTACGCTCCACCAAATCACCTTCCCCGCACCACCTGTCCCACTCGTCCACCCTACAGGGCCCGTCATACTCTCTTCGGATACTGCGGCAAACTGTGCCTTAAGGAGCGGGAAGATGTTCCATCGGAGTTACGTTACTACTTCTAATCCCCAGTCCTCTCAGCCGGTGGCCGAGCAAGAGGAAGCTGAACCACTACCGGGTACTCAATATGACTTGTTACATCATCTGGATCGAGTACCCGCTAAGATATCTGTACTGGAGCTAATCAAAAGGTCTACCCTTCATCAGGATGCACTAAGGGACTTCTTACAGAAGGTAATGGTTAGCGAAGACATGGCAGTCGACAGCTTACCAACGGCACTAGCAACTATCTCCAAAGGGCCGGCAATTACATTCACAGAAACCGAGCTTGCACCTCCGGGGGCTCGGCAAATGCCGCTCTGCATAACAATTACCCTGAACAAAGTCAACATTGAAGCAGCACTGGTTGACACGGGGGCCTCAATTAATGTTTGCCCACTTAGCACCCTCCGGGTATGCAACATATCTGAAGAGTTACTACGGCCTACTCCCACCACTATAGCAGCATATGACAACTCAAGGCGAGCATGTCACGGCATAATCACCATTCAGGCAGAGCTCGGGCCCCTTACTATGGCCGTGGAATTCTATGTTCTCGATATCGACCCTATGTTCAAGGCTATCTTGGGTCGTCCCTGGATTGACACGCTTGGCGCCGTACCCTCCACCGCACATCAGTGCGTTAAATTCCCCTTCCAAGGGAGGGTCGTCAAGGTCAAGAGCTTGTCCACAGTACAGACAGTCAAGGCCATCTCAGATCAAGTTCTTCCCACACTCTGGCCGAGCAGCCGACCCGTTCTGTCAGTACTTGATTTGAACTTTCCTTGGGCTTACACATCTCCCAAGCCCATCACTACCCCAGTCAATGTCAAAATGAAGCCGCAGATCCGAGATTCAAAGGGGTGGAATATTATATTGAAACTGGGCTATCAACCGGGGAGAGGCCTCGGAGCGCAACTGCAAGGAATGACTAAGCCTATACCCAAGGGAAAGAAAATGGGCAGAAGAGGCCTCGGTTACAAGGAAACGGCATTATCTATGATGGGTGATTCTGGGCCACTCACCTGGGATTATCGCGAGCACTTTGTCAAAGGGCCTCTCCAGCCTGGCACATTAGCTCCAAAGCCGGTTCAGCCAAAAAGGGATGTAGTTTGTCCGATTGCAGGTCCGCCTTCCTTGCCAAGAGGGTCAGATGATGACATGCTCGACTACAGCCAGGCCCTGCCGAGGCTCTTTTATGAGGAAGAGCGCCAGAAGCAACAAGAGGTTCGGCTCGTACAGTGGAGGCCGAAGAAGCAGCCCGCGGTTAAATTGCAGAAGGTGGAGAGCTCTCCAGTTATCTTCTCTTGGTCTCCCTTACGCTTCCAATCCATCTTACAGCAAAGGGAGTTCATACCCCGCCTTCCTCCTGTCATGATAAATCCATCCGTCATTGATCCACCAGAGATTCTATTCATTCCGTGTGCTTGCGGGAAATGCCCGCGCATTGATCTATCCACTCTATTTACTCCTCCTTCTCCCAATGCTCAACTCCACGAGATGTGGTTCTCTTCTTCTGATCCCTTCTTTGATTGCATCTTCCCCGAGCTGTTCCCTATGCAGCTCCCACCTCCTCCATCTTGCTGTGTAGTCTCCGCTGATCTCCAAAAAAAAAAAAAACGTCAAATTTGAAACGGAGATTTCAGTGGAAGATTACGCTATCCTGTCTCCATCCTCCTCCTCCCAAGGGCACGAGTCCCCTGCTCCTCCCCTTCCACTAGGCCTTTTCTCCCCTAGGATAGGGTTAGGGTCTAGTGAGTCTAAGGAAGTAGAGTCAGTTAGGTCTAGAGAAGTCGGGTCTTGTTCTAGGTCGTCCAATCCTTCCCATCCTGAGCCGCGCCCGCTCGCGCGTCCTTCCCGATCTATTCCTGATAGGTTCTTGCAAGATCTAGCTCAGCGGTGTCATGCTCTTTTGAAGTGCCCGGAATTCGTCGCCACAGCAATTGTGATTAAAGACGAAGAGGAAATAGAAGGGGGATGGAGTGACGACGGATTAGGCGTCTATGAAGTTTTGGATGAGAAGGATCCAATAGATGAAGACAGCGATATAGAGGACACTGCCGACTTATATACACAAGGACTAAAGAGATTCGACCAGCCGTCGACGGCAGTGGATGAACCTACAAAGGAAATCAACTTGGGAACAGAAGAAGACCCAAGGCCCATCATTATTTCAGCTGATCTCCCTTTACAGGTAGAAGAAGATCTAATTAAAGTACTAAGGGAGTATAGCGATTCTTTCGCCTGGTCTTATGAGGACATGCCAGGTCTTGACCCCTCCTTAGTGGAACATCGACTCGTGCTTAAACCAGGGGCAACACCTGTTAAACAAAGGTCAAGAAGATTTCACCCCCACATGGCCTTGAGGATCAAAGAAGAGGTCGACAAGCTATACAAGGCCAAGTTCGTCAGAGTAGTCTTATATCCCCAGTGGGTGGCGAACATAGTCCCTGTTCTCAAGAAGGATGGAAAAGTGCGCATATGCATTGATTTCAGGGACCTAAACAAAGCATGTCCCAAAGATGATTTCCCGCTACCTCATATAGACGTCCTAGTGGATAACACTGCCGGGTATGAAGCTCTGTCATTTATGGATGGGTACTCGGGCTACAATCAAATCCGTCTCGCTCCGGAAGATCAAGAGAAAACTTCCTTCACCACGCCCTGGGGCACGTATTGTTATGTGGTTATGCCATTTGGGTTGAAGAACGCAGGTGCCACCTATCAAAGGGCGATGATGGCCATTTTCCACGACATGATGCACATATACATGGAAGCTTACGTGGATGACATCTTGGTGAAATCAAGAACAAAAGAAGAACACCCCTCTATTCTGGCTAAGGTGCTGCAGAGAGCCAGGGAGTATAAGCTTAAGATGAATCCGAAGAAGTGTGTATTCGGAGTCTCTTCAGGGAAGTTGCTAGGGTTCATAGTGAGCAAACGGGGGATCCAGATTGATCCTAATAAAGCACAGGCCGTCATGGACATGCCTCCGCCAAAGAACATTACGGAACTTCGAGGATTGATTGGTAGACTGCAATTCATTAGAAGATTCATATCTCAACATTCTCAAAGGTGCCGCCCGTTCTATGAATTGCTTAAGGCGGGGGTCAAGTTCGAATGGAATCAAGATTGTCAAAAAGCCTATGAGGACCTCAAAGAGTACCTGTCCAATCCCCCGGTTTTGCAACCTCCTGTCCCTGGGAAACCCCTAATCCTATACATCTCGGTTATTGAGGACTCCCTAGGGGCGGTCTTAGCACAAGTGGATGATGAAGGGAAAGAGCGAGCCGCGTACTACCTTTCTCGGCTGTTTAATCCAGCTGAATCCAAGTACACCGCTATGGAGAAGACTTGTGCCGCCTTAGTATGGGTAGCTCAGAAGCTTAAACATTACTTTCTCGCCCACCCAGTTAGGTTGATCTCTAGAATGGACCCGATCCGTTATCTCCTAGAAAAGCCCGTCCTTTCTAGTAGGTTAGCTCGCTGGCAGAGCTTCCTCTCTCAATTTGACATCACCTTTGTTGTTCAGAAGGCAGTCAAAGGATATGCCATTGCTGAGCATCTTGCACATCTCCCTATTCCTCATACCGATTCCATTCAGGATGATTTCCCTGATGAGCATCTCTCTGTCCTTTCCCATCATCCCTTCTGGTCTCTGCACTTCGACGGTGCACTCAACTCTCAAGGCCAAGGGATCGGGGCGGTCTTGCTTACTCCAGAGGGAGTAACCATCCCCTTCGCTTATCAACTGCGATTTCCTGCTACCAACAACATCGCTGAGTATGAGGCTCTCCTGGCCGGCTTGAAGCACGCCTATCTCCTAGGCGCGCGCTATTTAAACATCATAGGAGACTCTCAGCTCGTTCTACGGCAAGTTCTGTCCACTTACCGTACTCGTGACCCCAAGCTCAAACCTTATCAAGATTTGGTCACGCTCATTGCTAAGCGATTCCGTAAGCTGATCTATATCCATACTCCCCGTTCTCTGAACATTCTAGCTGATGCTTTGGCATCTCTTGCTTCCTCCTTATCTTTTTCTCTCAGTCGTAGTACTGAGACCATCGTCGTCCAGAGATTGGACGCACCTTCTCTTCAAGATCCTTGGTTCATCAGCCTTAGGAAATCTGTAGAGGCGAGAGTTGAGAAGGAAGATCTCAAGGAAGTTTCATTAACCGAACTAGAGGAGATTCTGGACGAAGAAGAATTGCCTTGGTATCATGAAATCGAGTTGTTTTGCAAAGAAGGGTCATTTCCAGAAGGGGCAAAGGCTGAGCAGCGTAAAGCGATAAGAAGAGCCGCCGCAAGGTACACTATCATTGCAGGAGAACTGTATAGGCGTGCCACTAATGGAATGCTCATGAGATGCTTAGATGATGTAGAAGCTTGGAAAGTGGCTGAAGCAGCCCATTCTAGCGAGTGTGGAGGTCATGTCAATGGCCAGGCTCTAGCAAAGAAGATCCTTAGGCAGGGCTACTACTGGCCCACTCTGGAGGAAGATTGCTCCCTCTATGTCCGGAGGTGTCTCAAATGCCAACTCCATGCTGATAAAATTCACTCTCCAGCTTCGTCCCTCCATCCTATGACTGCTCCTTGGCCTTTCTCTATGTGGGCTTTCGACGTTGTCGGCCCACTCGGTGATCCTAATTCTCAGATCAAGCAGAAATCCTTCATCCTCACCGCTACTGAGTACTTCACCAAATGGGCCGAAGCCGAGGCATACGCAGAGATCAAAGCTACAACGGTGTGCCGCTTTATCATGAAGAATATCATCTCGCGGTTCGGAGTGCCAAGCAGCATCATCACCGACAACGGACCCCAGTTCGTCTCCCAAGAGCTTAAGGACCTATGTAAGAAGTTCAATATTACACTGCATCATTCATCTCCATATTACCCTCAAGGCAACGGTCAGGCCGAGGCCACTAATAAAACCCTTCTTAAAATCATTAAGAAAACATGCGAAGCACATAAATTTTCTGATTGGCCTGAAAGATTGGTGGAAGCTCTATGGGCTTACCGCACCTCCGTCCGTACCCCTACGGGACAAACTCCCTACTCTCTGACTTACGGGATGGAGGCGGTGCTCCCATACGAGATCTTAATCCCTTCCCTTAGAGTACAGCTCGATAAGGAACTTAATCTCGATGAACGTCGAGAGGCGTTGCTGGTCCAGTTGGAACTCTTGGATGAGAAGAGGATGAACGCGGCCGATCACGTATCTGTTTATCAAAAGAGGGTTTCGCGTTATTTTCAAAAGAAGGTAATCGAACGAAAATTTTGTAAGGGTGAAATTGTTTTGAAACGCAAATTTATTCGGTCTGCAGGTCCTAGGTCCAAGTTGCAGCCTAACTGGGAAGGGCCGTTTGTAATAAAAGAAGCTTATCCAGGGAATGCTTATCGTTTAGTAAACGCGGAAGGTGAGGAGCTCTCTCACCCGTGGAATGGGTTGTATCTTAAGCGTTTCTTTCCTTAAAAAAAAAAAAATCTAAACCATGTGCTTCTCCGGCAATAAGAACTTCCTCCCTATCTTCAAAAGGAGAGTCTCAAGTAAGGCAATCACACACTACACGACGTCCCTGGTCGGGCTCCTTGTTTAAACGACACCGTTTTTCCTTGGCCGTGCTTTAGGGGAAAGTCAAAGTCCCTGTCCGCTTCATTCTTCGGCTGAATCCAGGGGCAAGGGGTGAATAAGGAGGCGACGACCAATCCAAACTCCCTAACGAGAAGAGGTCTCAAATAGGGGCAAGTCCGTTATGACCTGACGCCACAAGGAACAAAGGAAAAGAAAAGAAAAGGAGTGTTCTTTACAACGAAATCGAAAGCATCATCTTAAAGTCTATGAATGAATTTTCAAAAGCTCCAACGGAAAAAGAAAGCTAGGCATGACAAGAGTGGCAGTACAGTTCCCCGCGGGACGTTATGAGCCCGGTCGCATGCATGCCTAGGTGGACAAAGGTTCGATGGCGGACATAAAAGCCCCGGCACAACAGACCGAATCTCTAATAGGGTTGTACGGTGAGGGAATCAAGTTCTAAAAACTCCCATATCTGGCCTAAAGCTTACCCCCATGATCTTTTTTCCTTTTAGGACTGAGATGAGTACCCTAGGTATGGCATTGGTAAAAACACCGTCACGATGATCGGGTCTCGGCCAGGGGTTGTCACAATATTGCACGCCGATCCCTAGACTCAATCTAAAAGAGGAAGGTCTCGAGTTGCTAGAGAGGCACTGGTTTTTCAAAATCCAAAAAAAAACAACAAATATTCTCAAAATCCAAAAACAACAAATATTTTCAAAATCCAAAAAAAAACAAAAAAAATCCAAAAACAACAAATGTTTCCAAAAAACAAAACAAACATTCTCAAAATCCAAAAACATTAAATACTTTTCAAAACGCCCAAAAATACCATCATATGCATAGCATACATCGCATTTTCATTGTGTTTTCGCCTATTTAATAGGGCTCCACCCCTTGACCCAATATCAAGAAACGGTCATTATCTAACTTGCTTCAAGGCAAGGGGTTGAGTCTAAGAACAGATCTAACTTGCTTCATATGTGAGTGTGTGCAGGATACAGGGGCAAGCCCAAAAGCAAAAGCTCACAACTATGCAGGTTCAAGGCATGTAACGCACCAGCATCAGACCGTCACAGTCATGTAACGGGCCCATCGTCGACCGTTACTTTCCTTCAGGCATGGGCCCTCTTCTTTTTTTTGAACCTTCACTTTAGCGGTCTGAGAACCTACCGTTACTTGAATATAACGGCTCGAGACCCATCCGTCACATTCTTCAGAGACCGAGCTCTCGTTACTCTCATTCTGACGGCCTGTCATAGGACCGTTATTTATTTATAGCGGCCCTGCACCCATCCGTCATATCCACCAGAAACCCTGTCTGTTCACATCAGTCTAGCCTTTCAACTATGGAACTCAAGATCATTCAACTATGGCACTCTTATCTCATTCAAGCAAAGATTAATGAAATATAATTCTTGATAAAATTCAACTTCGGTTGTCAATTGCATGATATCTCTCATAAACAAAAAGAAAATCAAGATACATTCAATTTCTTATCCGCAAGAGGGCGGATCTTTCTCAATTCTCTCACATAATCTCGACGTGTTTCGTCGTTCTCTTCAACCTCTGCTTGCCACGGGCGCACCTTGCTGATCTCCCACATGGTCAGCGCGTTCCGGATCGCTCTTTCATCTTCCTCGGTCCCCATCTTCCTAGGTAGAAGGGGAGGGTAGTGTGATAGTGCAGAAGCGCTGATTCGAGGTAGTCCGATCTGAAGATGGCATCGGTGCGGGTTGTAGATCGCCATGGTAGTGTTTCCTATTAGCTGGAGGTCCAGGCCTTGGCGCCGTGGTATTTTGAGAAGAGTGCTTCGGAGGACTCTTGGTCGCATGATGAACTTGTCCATTGGAAGAGTGTTGAAGAAGAGGCGCCACTCATCCCGAGTTTTCTTATCCGCTGTCTTGCATTCAACCTGAGGAGAGTATCCAAATGCCCCCCCAATAAAGAAGAGAGGGTGGCTCCCGAAGATTCGGCTTGCAGATGTTATGTCTTCCTTAGGAAGGAATTTGACTCTCACTCCTATCCAACATTCAAGGAGTATCATGGAACCAAACAAAAGTCCTCCTGTACAAGCCGAGCTTAGTCCCTCATAGAGGTATGAGAGGACCGCTTGAGAGATAGACATCCCCTGCCACAGCCCACTAATAATACCAAGATTTTGAATGTCTAAGAGGTGGTCGGTAGTGGTAAAAAGAAAGACTCCACACAAGCAAACCGCCACCGCCTTGGCTATTGCTTCATGTCTCTCCCACTTGTTTTTACAATGAGACACTATCCACTGTGCCAAGGGTATCAAGTGAATGTGGTGTGGGCTGGTCATGGTTCTCACGTCCTTTGGATTGTGAATGAAATCACTCAAGATCAAGGACGGGTCGATAGGCTCGATTGTGTAGCAAACCCGGTCTTCATCCCCCACCTTAGTCTTAGGAAGGGTTAGGTAGGTTTCTACCTCCTCCAATAGGACG
This sequence comes from Amorphophallus konjac, assembly GCA_022559845.1. Lineage (NCBI taxonomy): Eukaryota > Viridiplantae > Streptophyta > Magnoliopsida > Alismatales > Araceae > Amorphophallus > Amorphophallus konjac. The sequence goes on from CM040128.1 coordinate 133,953,811, forward strand.
GTTGCTTCAAAGGAAGGGAAGATGAAGGTATGAGTTTGTGGATGCCATAATTCCACAAGTGCTGAAAGGCTTGGCCAATCTAAAGATAATTTCTAGAAATTCTTGCCTAAAACCAAGAGAGGTTGGAGGTGCCATGCTTTAAGGATGGATGTGACCTCTATGGGAAGTGCCTTTACCATGGGAGCCACCCACTTCAGATTGGAATAGCACCTTGGGCCAGGAAGGGGCTTGAGAAAAGAAAGAGGGAAGTCATGAAAAGAGTAAGTGCAGCAAAATTCTGAACTTTGGATGAGTTGTGAGAACTTACCACTCTTTGGACGTTGGAGCTTAAGTGCTTGGGAATTGAGGTTAGCCGTTGAAGCTCTCCATGTTCCCTCCTTGCAGCTTTAGGGCCGGTGTAAGCTTTCTCCTCCATAGCTATCATCTCGAAGCTCCTCTTCATCATGTTTTCTGCTCTTTGAAGGGGGCTCCTCAAACCCTAGAACGGAGGTTTCAGCAAAACTACGATTTTGATTAAGGTTTCAAGTTGCTAAGGCTTATATTTAACTTTGGAAGGATAAGACTCGGACTAGAAGGCTTTATCTTCAATTCGGATAAGTTTTAGTGATGGATCAAGGGGCTAAACCTCAGGTTTTAGTTATCTCGGCTCAATCCGTTTCGGATTACAACCCAGATTCTGACGGTCCATCGCGCGGCCGTTACTTCATTCCGACGCGCCAGCCCTTGGCCGTCGCATTTTCTGAGGGTCTTAATTCCCCGAATCACGTTCTGTGGAGAATGACGGTCCAAGGGTCTACCGTCGCTTTATGTAACGCGCAAACCCTGAGCCGTCGCATTCCCAGCCACTCAGTTCCTTCTCTTCTGGGCTAAACACTTCCTGACGGTCTTGCTTATGACCGTCGCTCGATTCTGACGCGTCTCCTTCAGACCGTCGCATTTCCTGCTAGTTGCCCTGACTGACTATCGTTCTGCCATGATTAACGGTCTGACCCTTGGCCGTTATTTTTCTCTGACGCACCCTCAGTTGGCCGTCGTTCATCCTGATGCAGTGGGTCTCTGATGATTAACGGTCTCTCGCCAGAGCGCCGTTTGATTATGGCGGTCAGATCTTAGACCGTCACTTTCTCTGCTGCTGAGTTCAGGTTATTCCTTCTGCCCTTGCTTAGACCTGGCGGTCTTTCACATTGTACACCTCATTTTCTGCCTGCATACATCTCATACATTCATCCACATTTCGTCCATCCTGCATTTTTCACATTCATTCATTCACGCTCGCATAAAACTAAAAACAAAACAGAAAACTAAAATAAAGGGATCTCATTCCATTTTGCCAAAAGTTCTATACAAATGATAAATAAAAACATAAGAAAGGCATCATTCGGCCGGTCTATCAGCCGGGCCACCATCATCCTCCCCCTCCTCAGGTCTCCTCGCGGGTGGCGGTGCTATGGAAGCACTCTCCTCCTGCTGTCCTCTCTCTGCCCTCTCATTCCTCCGCTGGGCGGAGGAGCTGACGAGGAAGTCCCCTACTGAGCCGCTAGGAGCAGCGCTCCTATGTATCCCACTCTGGGAGGTGCACCGCTCCGGTCCCCGGCCGATCATCCGCACCGTCCGCTCCAATGTCCGCAGCTCGATCTTCAGTGTAAAGATCTGACGCCGCGTCTCCCGTGCCTCGGTCCGGTAGCGATCCAAGTCGGCCGTCCCGATCCGGAGCTCCTCCACCTCAGCTCGTGCCTGCGCTAACTCCTTCCGGAGTTGTTCCATCTCTGCATCATCTGGGCGTCGCAGGGTCTCCGCTCTCTGCCGGGCCATCTCTGCCCGTACCAGCTCCGTCTCTGCTCGGGCTCGATCAGTCTCGGCCCGGCTTTTCTCTACCTCGGCTACTGCTGCTGCTAGATCCCTCGCCTGTAGGTTGCATTTCACGTCATTAGTCATAAAGCATTTAATTAGGCATAATCATAAGTTTTTTAGTCTCTTACCCGCTCCGCGAGGGTGGCCTCCGCCTCCTCGGCCCGGGCAACCGCCCGAGCAAAGTCAGCCTCCTGCTCAGCCCTGCCTCCTGCAGGCTGCGAGGAAGACGATGGGGCATCCGGTCCAGCGCGTTGGGCTCCCTCAGCCCGCTGCGTTTGGAAGTCATAAGTTAGTTGACATTTGCATTTGCATCATGAACATCATTCCATCAATCATAGGCATTTAAGTTTTTAGTCTCACCAGGAGCTCCAGGGCAGACCGGTACTCGTCCCGCTGTTGGATGGTGGAGTGGAGTAGCCCTTCCAGCTCGGCTATCCGTCCCTCAGGGTCTAGCTGCAGTTTTAGAAAGCATGAGTCAGCATATATCACATTGCACATTGCATAATAGAAGAGTTTAGAGTTTTTAGTTTGCATACCGGTCGTCGGGTACCTCGGTACACCCGGTCGCCGTAGAGTCGAGCGAAGGCCTTCAGATATGCCTCGTCGCTCTCGTCTCGCTCCTTCACCGCTCGGCCCCGCCTGTTCCAATCGTGGACGTACTTCGCCTTCCGGGCGCACCAATCCACATTGCCGCTGATGCCCCTTGCTGACTTGCCGGGGTGATCGTCGCTATGGCGTGGAAAGGTCACCTCGGGCTGGTGTAATCCCCGGGTCCGCAGGATCAGCCTGTAGTGCAGAGGCTCGATGATATGGAGGCAATGCAACCATATGTCTCGCCCCCGGTACGATAAGGCCGCCTCCACCCATGGCTGTCCCGTATAGCCCTCGTCGCGGTATGGAGTCCATCTCACCTGAGAGCATTTAGTTCATTCAGTAGCATATGAAAGCATTAAAAGGTATTTTGAAAGCATTTTTAGAAAGCATTTAGAAGCATTTTTAAAAGCATATAGAAATCATTTTGAATTCTGGACTTACCGATGTATGCGGGAAGGAGTCCAGGTCGTCCTGGATCGTCCGGGTCAGTCTGATGATCGACCCTGTGTCCCTCGCCACCGACCAACGCCTCGCGATCGGTATGCGGCCAGGATGGAGTAAAATGCCTCTCCCGATGCCCGGGAGGTACATATAGCTCCAGATCTGCATTTAGAAGTCGAGTCAGTCGAATCATTGCATAAATCATTTTTCATAAATCATAGCATCAATATTCATGGTATAAAAGAAAGCATTTAGAAGTACATTTACCTGTAGGAAAGGCGAGAAGCCGCCCAGCATCGTCTGCCGGTCCGTAGTGCTGAGGGACTCGAACAGGAATGCGAGCACTGCCGCTCCCCAGGCGTATCTCTTGACTCTGCCCAAATCCTCTATCATCGGCAGCAGTCTGCAGCTGATAACATCTGCCCGAGTCGCGAAAAGGAGCTTCCCGAATAGCAGCATCAGGAAGCGTCTGAGCACTCTGTCTCCCTCTGGTCCCGCCTCCGCCGCCACGCGAGGGCGCACCTGGTCTATCACTCTGCTCAGGTGCTCCTCGGGTAGCTCTCCTACGGCGATCGCCGCTCCTCTCAGTCCCAAGCTCTCCTGCAGCACTGATCTCGAAAGCTGGGAGGAGGACTGTCCCGGCCTGATCAAGTCTAGCCCGAGCAGCTGCTGCGCCATCTCTCGGTAGTCGCCGTATGTCCACCTTGTCACCGCGGCTCCGTGGACTCTCAGTCCGGTAATCCTCGCTATGTCTTCTAGCGTGGGGATCATGTGGCCCCACGAGAAGATGAAAGCTCTACTGATCGGGTCCCATCTCTCGTGCAAGGCGTACAATACCGGAGTGTCCATCCGGATCACCTCGATGCTAAGCACCTCGGCGAATCCCATGCCGGCCAATCTCTCTCTCTGGTAGTCGGGCAATGCCTGGTACACTGCCCGAATCTGAAGCCAAGAGATCCGTGATCGTCTTTTCCCCTGCATTGCATATTAGATCATTAATTAGTCCAATTGGCATCATATAATCATTGCATAAACATTCATAATTAAAAAGAAAACAAAAATTTGAAAATTGAAAACCCTAAAAAATAGTTTAAGTCCCTGGCGTGCGTGACGGCCCTGGGGTAGGGCGTCGTTTGACTCTGACGGACTCATCATGGTGCGTCAGACGAGTGACGGTCGCTGGCAGGACCGTCACATTGTCTGCATTTGGGAATTTTTTCCCTTGCATCCCCGTGGTCTCCCACTATGGCCGAATGGCCTACAATTGTTCCTAGGGGGTCTGTGGACCCATTTCTACCCTCAAAACCCACATGCATTCACATAAAAAATTCAAAAACATTAAAAATTCAAGTTAGGGCGGGAGAACCTACCTCATGGTCCATGCCCCTTCTCCTCTTCTTGGCTGATTCTTTGGGCTCTTCTTCACCCAATGGGGCTTCCCTTTGGTCCCCCACGGCCGTAGGAGCTTCTTCTTCTTCTCTTGGCTCTCTTCCCCTCGGTTCTTCTTCCGTGACCGGTGGGATCGCCTCCCGTTCGAGCCGGCGATGGAACCGCCGTATTGCCTTTCTCTTTCCTCTCTCCCTCTTCTGTGGAGGCGGCTGGGAACCCTCGTCGCCGGCCATGGTGGTGGTGGGAGTTGGTGATCGCCGGAGGGTTTCTCGGTTGGGGTTTTTGGGTGTTGAATGTGGAATGAATGGCCGTAACCGTTCGGTTTTGTTTTTTGAACGCGCAGGAAATGCGACGGTCTATCGACCGACCGTCACATCCTTCTGACGCGTCTGGATCTGACCGTTACATGTGTTGGCCCTGTTTTATTGAAGAATGTGAACCGCCTGGTTTATGACGGACTAGGGGTGGTCCGTTACTTGATGTGACGCACGTACATGAGACCGTTACAAACTTGCAAGTTTCTTGATGAATTAAATGGTCTAATTGATGTCAAAATGGTTCCATTTTCTTCCATATTGTTCCTTATTAATGCCTCTCGCATGTACAAATGGTTATGCCTTGATTCATGATCATATTTATCTTTTTTTGGCTAACCTATCTTTCATAAAGGAATTATAAGTGAAGTCGTGCTTTATCGTTCGTCAGGCAGGTAGGTCAGGTATTGTATCTCGTTCCCTCACTCCCTTAATGCATTACTATATGTTATCTATGATATATTACCTCGAGAACCGGCTGGTCATTCCTGTGTCCTGGGATCTGATGTTCCCCTTAAACAAAAATGATGATGATCTAAGTTCACGTGATTAATCAGTGGATAGGCCGTTAGATTGGAAAGTTTGGGGACGATGGTTCTATCTTGCACGCCGTGGTTGCAGATAGTGTCCTGACTCTGATTACTCCGATCTAGCAATATTATTCTCGAGTATTTGATATTTTTATCTTTCTTTGCATTTTGTTTTGAAGATTTCTTTTTCCTTTAGCCCAGCATGCATCATACGCATTCTTTGAGCATTTCATGAGTTTCATCTGCTCAGGATATCTCAGTGATGGTGGACAGCTGTGTTCTTAATCCCGAATAAGGAGAATCATTCCACTCTGAATTAGAAGGTTTCCTTCGATTTGCTCGCTTGATCTGGTTCGCTGAAGATTCCTGTCTGGAGTTTAGTCTCTTTCCTTTCCGTTGCCTCCGGCGGCTAGCCGTGTTTCCTTTCCTTAATTAATTCCTCCAGACTTGCGTCCTTTGGTTGGCTATTTCCTTGTGATCAATTCGAAGTTTTTCAGAAAATTCCTATCGCTTGATTGGTGCAGAACGGGTGTCGTTTACCTTAACGCCCTCTTTTTGATCCACTCCGCTTCATTTTCCGCTTCATCTCCATGTTCCATTTCGTTTCCGCTTCATCTCTGCTCGTTCCCCTGCAAAGAGGACGTTAAGGAGGGGCATCTGTTGACACCCGTTTTATACCCAATAAGTCGGGTCATCTCCTTATTCATTCCTTATGATGCTCCGAGTTGTTCATTCTTTGACGAGTCTCTTGATCAGTTGAAGCCTGTTTCTTGGGTCTTAATTCCTGGATTAAGATGTGGCTCCTGGTGGCATTTCGTTGGTAAAGCTTGGTAATCCTCTTCATTATATTTTTTGAACCTCAATGATAATAACGGTCCCAGTCCGGTGCGTTTCTTACTTCTGACGCATGGGTCCTGGACCGTTACTCTTTGAAGAGTCCTAAAGGCTAAGGCCTCGTGGTCAGTGCTTATCCTTTTAATTCTACGTTGATAATAACGGTCTGTCGTGCAGCCGTTGTTTCTCTGTGACGCCCTATGCCTTGGCCGTTGCTTCCTTGAAGAGTCCAACTTGTTGGGTCTTCTTCCCGTTGATCTTATCTCTTTGGGATAGGGTTGAAAGTAACGGATGATCCTTGGTGCGTTACTTCCAAGTGGCGGTCTATCGTGCAGCCGTTACTTCCTTCCGAGAGTCCTGGCAGTTCAGGCCTTTTCTCTGCTACTCCGTGGTTGAGATAAGAATTTGGATTAACGTTATCTCTTTCAAATCCGATCCTCAGGACCTCCCGTTTGATTCTATGGACTCTTGGTGATATTATCCTCAAGGATTTGCTAAGAGTTATCCCTCTTTCCTGCTGAATTATCCTCTGCTTGACCTACGAGTTTGAAGGGTCTATAAATAGAACCCTTGAATTCATGGCAAAAAAGGGGGGGGGGAGATTTGAATTCACGACGAAGTGCTACCGAACTCAGGAGCCATCTTCATCCAGGAGGAGCTGTTTCCCACGTCCATCCATCTTCCAATCAAGGGAGTCTTTTAGTTTTTATCTTTCAAGTTTATCATTGCATGCTTGAGTTCTTCCTTGGTTTTTCCTCAAACAAAGCATTGTCCCTCCTCTTCCTCCACGTTTTTCACTGTTCTTTAAGCATATAAACATCCTTCCAAACTTTTAAAACACCCAGAGGGGTTAAAAAACCAAAAACTCCCCGGTAATTCCCTCTCCTTTTGATGTTCTTAAGATTTTTAAGAATTGATGCTATGCTTGTGAAAAGGGCTAATTGAGGTTGTCTTGTCTTTCTACATCTTTGGCAGGTTTACAGGTTCATTAGCACGAGGCCCAAGTCTTCTAGCCGGTTGGAAGAGTTGGAGTTAAAAGGATTCAAGCTTTACTACTGCAGGTTACCTGACGGTCTGGTGCAGGCGCGTCACTATCTTCTGGCGGTCTATCGTGCGGCCGTCGCTTCCAAGCGACGCACAGGGTTCTAGCCGTTACTTCCAAGTTTTTCTGCAGGCTTTCCTTGGTTTTCTCTCCCGTGGGCGGGTGCTTCATCCACCTATTTCCAAGGTATATTCAGGTCTTTTGACTTGTGTTTACTTTGGTGGCGATCACATCTTTCCTTGGTATTGGGCATTAGCTGTCTTCTTCATCATATCATCTTTACTTTCCTTGCTTGCTCCACCTTCACGGTGTGTTTTTATTTACTCCTTGCTCCATGCCCCGGCGTGTGTTTTCTTTTTTCCTTAGCGTAATTTGACTGAGATAGCATGCCCATGCTAGAGCTAGCTATGATTGCCTAGGTTCATGTTCACATGTTCATAGGTCGTGAGTAGATCTTTGATTGCTTGTTTGTCATCTTGCCATGTTACTTTGCAAACCTCAAGAGTAAGATAAAAGGTAGGCAAATAAATATCAACACTTAGTTATCACTAGGTGGAAATGTGCACTGACTTAAATGTGCATCGACCCTAACATGCATCGACCTTCATGCACTTCAAACAAAATGTGCATCGACCTTAGTTTCATGAAAACCAAAACTAGCATCGACCTTAGTTGTGACTGACCAGAACATGCTTCGACTTTGGTGTGGCTGAGGCCTGAAAATGCACCGACTCTATATGGCATACTTGACAGCTAACATTGACCTTCTATGAAGTTTTATGAGACATGAGGTTGTGTCAAACTTTTTAAGCTGAGAAATTATCATGCATAGTGCAATAACAAAGAAAATACATCATCATCATCATTCAATTTCCATGCAAACACATGATGACTTATAGTGTTTGCTATCATCAAAATCACAAGGTCACAATAATCTCCCCCTTTTTGATGATGACAACACTATGAGTCATAAAGATAAAGCAAGATGCTGACAGACAAACTATTCTCCACCTTTGACTTCATCAAAATGGAAATAGTTTGATAAGATAAATATAAGGCATGCATGAAATGATTGAGTCATAAACTAAAATGCAGAGAGTAGACAAATCTCCCCTTGAGAACTACAATGGATGCTGGGAAGACACTCTCCCTCTTGGAAAGAAATGATTAGAATGTATCAGCAAAAGCACAGGGGCATGTAGACAATCAAGCAAGCCAAGAAATATGACAGTGAGAAGTGCAGTCAAGAGATATGCCAGTCAAGACAAGCTCAAAATTTTAGCTGTATGGGAATGAGAGCAAGCAAGTATGGGCTTTCCAGTAGAGTAAAGTTTAGGCATAATAGACCAGACTAAAAACCCAAGGGATCAAGATATTCAAGACATTTTCAATGAGATAGCCATGCCATAAATCCAAAATTTGAAGATATTTCAGATTCTTCTACCATAAAGACTTATGAAATGATCTTTATTTTACAGTGTGATTTAAATGTAATGTATTGAAAGTTTGTTCATGAATGTTTCTGTACTCATATCTGAAAATAAATTTTAATAAAAGAGAACCCAACTTTCATGTTAACATCTAGTTTGATCTCTTTTCAACTTAAGCATTCAATTTCCATGGCTCTTTGGTAGTTGCAAGAGACAAATATTGAGATTAAACATACTTGAAAGCATCAGATTGTGTCCAAGAATTCAATAACATTTCAGATATTTCTTTCTATGCAGCAGCAGCAAAAAAAAATTCTTTTATAGCAATATCTTTCAAGATCAATCAATTTTAGTACACACCTTGTAACTAGAGGATACACGTTGTTTAGATGCAAGTATCCCTGAGCACTTAGTATGACTAACTGTCATGATTCATATTGAACAGAGTTAACTAGGGCACTTCATGATGTAGGTTGACTCCATTTCCTTGATGAGGGTCCCAGTTTCTCAGTGCAACTTAATCCTTGCTCTGCCTTAATATTTCTCTGATTTTTCATCAAATTTTCAGCAGAGATAACTATGGCACTTCATGACATGGGTTGACTTCATTTCATTGATGAAGAACCCAGTTTCTCAATGACCAAGGCCATTGCTCTGAACATATATTATCCTCCGAACAAATCTTAGAGCAACCAAATGTTTAAGAATAATATTCACATCAAGCATTTTAACCAAGGTAACCCATGATAAGAACTTCTAGATTTCAGAAGATTTTACAACATATAATCATGAAACAACTGGTTAAAGTTTATTAAAACAGATTGATTCAGATATTTTTAGAATGTTCAAATTCAAACTCAAGAAATACATGAAACTTAAACCAGCTAAACATTTTCAGATATTCATAATCTTGTATAGTAGAAAATTCCTCTTTATTTTGCATTCAGATTTATAAACATGGTATACACATTGAAATCTTCTCAAATGACAGGTCAAAGAAGTTTGAGAGCATCCAATTCAACTAGCAGTAGAGAGGACTTAATATGAATGAGAGTGATATATGTAGCAGCTAGAATATGCATCAAATGTGAGAACACTTGAAATTTATGCATGTAGCAAAGACGGTCAGGCTTCATGGAGGATATGAACAATTTTTTTCAAGATACTCCAAAATTTTAATGTGAAATTCCCTTTCAGCAAATGCAGAAGCAATAATCAATAGATTCTAGAATCATGAAAGGGATGAACTCAAATGATTTCAGAGCAACATGGCAGAATCAAAATCAGAAGCACACCAATGAAGGTGTCGACACTTGGTATCAACATCTGCTCACAGTGTCCATTTGACAAAATAGTTCCAAAATAATGTCGACTCATGGTGTCGACACTTCTAATCAAGACTATTAAGAAGTGCAGCAAAGGATGTATCAAAGAGAGTCAGAGTTACCCGGAAGACCATCAGACAGATTGATTCAAAAACAACCAGCTCCCCCTCAGTAAATGCATAAACAGAACACAATTAAATTCTGATTCGTGAAAGGGATGAGCTCAAGATACACATAAGTGAAATTCAGAATAGCTGAAAATAGGTGAAAGCACAAAGATCAGGACAGTTAAGGAGACCTGAGTTCAAGTACATATATTTTTTTAAGAAACTGAGATGAATTCCACTACACATGCAGCACAAAGTGTTAATCAATAAGGATCATAGCCAAGATGACAGCTCAAGCTAAGAGTTGAATCAACGGTTGATCGAAATAAGGAATCTAGTTGACCAAAGTAGACAGTAAAGGAACAATGAACCAGATATTCAACAACCATTGCCTGAAGCTAGTGTATGCTCCCCCTGAATACATGCATGAGCTAGCAAGAAGTATAAATGCCAGAAAGAGAGGAGGAAGACATACAAGAATGATTAGCACACATGAGCCTCCTTTATGTCAATGCTGTTGTGCATCCCTTGGTTTTGATGATGACAATAGGATATGTTTGATTAATCAAGTTCTATCTTGTTTCATAACAAATACAAGTGGTTTGATTGTTCCTTCAAAGTATTGGACTCATGACTATTTGATGATGACAAACAATGTTTCTGATCAACTCAATATAAATCTGATAGTTCAATTTACTTCTGATAAGTTAAGTAATTTCAGGTCCACTGAAATCCAAGTGGAATCAACAAATCAGAAGAAGTGTCAAAGGCCGCTTGTCGACCAGGGAAGTGGTTATGGTCGACCAACGAACTCAACCAGAAAAGCATCAGATCATCAGTCTTCTGGAAGCACCTTGGCTGTCGACCAAAGCCCCACCTCTGGTCGACCACAGAAAAGACAGAAACAACAGACAGAACTGCTGGCCATCTGGAAACTGCCCCCTGTCGACCAGCGACCAGGCTGTGGTCGACCAACGGGCGACGTGAGTTTCAGCCAGAAGAACCGGCCGTCTGGGGACTGCCCATTGTCGACCAGCGACAGGGTCATGGTCGACCACAGGTTTATATATCGTCCAAAACCGAACTCTAACCGAATTCTGTTTTGGTTCCTTAAAACCTGCAGATGGTTGTTGCAGGTTGTTGGGCTGCTCAGGAGATAAGATTCCGCACGGGAATCAAGGAAACAATCTTGCTTAGAAGTGGTCAAACTCGTTCTAACGATTGGATTTAAACCGATCCCTGTTTTCTAGCAGATTGGCGCTCGATCTGAAAATTGAGCGGGAAGAACTTTATTCTTGAAAATAAAAAGAGCTGTATATAAGGCAACAAATCACGAACAAGCAAGCAGTGAGAGAGCACGAAATAGAAGCCAAGGAAGATATACACAGAAGAGGAAAAAGGAGCTCTCCACCAATCAAAAAATCTGCAGAAAGGTTAAAGGCAATCTCGTTGCTGCAGAAGGAAGACTTAGCTCAAGACTGTGCGATCTCCAGCAGCAGAACAATCGAAGGCAACTGACTGGAAGATCAACAGGGAGTCTAGGCTTCTTCATAAGCGTGATCAAGTCCCAGGCTGAACACCTATTCTTCTACACACGCCAATATTCAGTCCTGTCTTTCATCACCTGTTCTTATCATCTTTTCATTTCTGATTACAATTATTGTCAAGCTGTGAGGCAGCAGAGTCAAGCTGTGTGTCAGTAGGTACAAGCTGTGTGTCAGCTGTGTTTTGATTGAGATCAGAGATTCTCATAGTGAAGCCTTGCTTGAGTTAAGCAAGGGGTGGATGTAAGTCTCAGGAAGAGACTGAACCACCTTAAAAATCCTCTCTTGTGGTGTGCTTGTGTGTGTTTGATTTCCTATACGTATGCTTGCATCTTTACTATCCGCATTAGTTCTATAATTCATTAATTACCAGTAGCTCATCTGGTCGATAGTTAGTAAATTATCAAAAAGGGGGAAAGATCTATTCACCCCCCCTCTAGATCTATTCAGTCCGTATCCAACACGTGGTATCAGAGCAGGTTCTCCAAAAATGTGGTCTAACAACCAGGAGAGACCGGGCGGACTGAACTCTAAAAGCCTCATAGCTGAGGGGCACTCTGTAACTAGACCTCCATATTTTGATGGAACTGATTATTCTTATTGGAAAAATCGTATGCAGGTGTTCTTACGTGCGCAAGACCACGAGATGTGGAGGGTAGTGAGCCGCGGACCTTTTGAGCTACCGGAAGATGAAGAAACCTGGACCAGAGAACAGGTCAGGAAATCAACTGTCAACTGGGGAGCCATGAACGTGATGCAGTGCTCACTACACCCCACAGAATTCTCAAGAGTTTCCCAATGCGCAACAGCCAAAGAAATGTGGGATCGTCTAAAGGTAATCTACGAAGGTACTTCCGAGGTAAGAGAGACAAAAGCAAATAAGCTAGTCTCAGAATATGAGATGTTTAGGATGAAAAATGATGAAAGTATTTCTGAGATGTATGCCAGATTAGTACAATTGACTAATGGCTTGAAGAGCTTAGGGAAGACATACAAAGAGCAGGAATTAGTGAGGAAGATTTTAAGGTCTCTCACATCGATGTGGCATACCAAGGCCACAGTCATTGAGGACTCAAAGGATCTCACAACAATGACAGTGGATGAGTTAGTAGGATCCCTGATGGCCTATGAGGTCAATCTGAAGAGAAAGGAAGATGAGGGCAAGAAAAAGAAGCAACTTGCCCTAAAGACTAAGACAAGCACCTCTGAGGTGTCTGACAATGATGACTCATCTAGCTCAGGTGAAGAATCTGGTGAGCTAGCCATGCTTACAAGAAAATTTAAAAAATTCCTGCGGAAGGAAGGTAAAGGATTCAGAAATCCAAAGGGCATGGTAAGGAAGTCATCCCAGTTTAAATCTGATAAACATAAGGCTCCTTCTAACAAACTCATTTGCTACAATTGCAGGCAGCCTGGACATATGAAGGCTGAATGTCCAGAAGCTCCTAAGAAATCAAGCTTCAAGTGGAAAGGCAAGAAACCCAAGGCGATGATTAGCACTTGGAGTGAGGAGGAAGAGAGCAGTGAAGAGGAAACAACTTCCGAGGAAGAAGAAGGAAAGCTCTGTCTGATGGCCAAGGGAGACAACAGTGATCTTGAGGTAAGTTCCCCATTTCAAGACTTCTCTAGTTCGGATTGGGAAGCAGTATATTCAGAATTGCTTGATACTTATGAAAGAATAAGAAAGGAAAATAAACATTTGAAGAAGAAGATCAGTCAACTGAATAAAGACAGCAATTCAATGGATAACAAAATTGAACTAGAAATGGAAATCAAGTCACTGAAAAACAAACTGAATCAAATGGACTTAGATGAAGAAAACCACAAGAGAATGTCCGAAGAGAATGAAATGCTAAAAAACGACATTGATGAGTTAAAACTAAAGACTCAAGAATATGAACAGGAAACTAAGTTAAGTCAAGAAAGAAACAATTCACTCAAGGAAGAAAACAACCAACTCCTAAGAGAAATAGAAAGAATTAAGAGTGACCTGAAAAACAAACAGGAGACCTTGGAAAAAATGACTCAAGGTCAAGAAAACTTAAATGCTGTCTTGGGAATAAAAGTAAACTTTCAAAAAGAAGGGTTAGGATACAATCCTACGGCTAAAAAGGAATTCCAAATAAAAACCGTAACTGGGATTGCTGACTCAAAAGGAAAAAGGCCCCTGATTAATCTATACCAAGATAAACAAGAGGATGTAGCTGAATGCTCCTCCAAAAGGAACAATGTCACCAAGGAAGAGAGAAATTTTAAAGAGAAAACAGTCAATCAATATAAGATTCAAAATAATAAACAAGAAACCCAAATTCACAGAAATCACCAAACAAACCAAGGACTAAACCAAGTTAAAAGACATAAATCTGGAAAACAAGATGTCTGGAGACAGGCTGGTCGACAACAGACCCTTCATCTGTCGACCAGAGGATCTGCCAGAACAGGCGCTGGTTACTGGAGAAGCAGTGGTCGACCACAGGTACACCAGATGTCGACCAGAGGTGCTGCCAGAACAGACGCTGAGTTCTGGAGACGCGATGGTCGACCACAGACATACCAAAAGTCGACCATGGCCAGACAAGCAAACAGAAATCACAGGTTTTTTCGGGTAAAACAAAATGAAAACTTGAATACACAAAGGTGGACTCAGATTAAAGAAGCTTTAGAACAAAAGCAACCCAATCTGAACAAGTTCAGAAATAAAAATTTACACTGCTCTAACAGAATCTGGGTTCCCAAAGGATTACTGCAGCAATTTCATAATTTCACAAGCTATCTTGGACCCGGGTACCATTGGGGTCCAAAAGTTTCTGTGTAACTTGTGATGCAGGTGTGTCTGGCAGCTATACACAACAAGTGGTACTTAGATAGTGGCTGCTCAAGACATATGACAGGGGATAAGGCAAAATTCTCCGAGCTAAACTCAAAAGATGGAGGACATGTGACATTTGGAGGAAATAACAAAGGCAAGATCATTGGGAAAGGTAAGGTAGGTAAGACATCTACAAATTGCATTGAAGATGTACTGCTAGTGGATGGCCTGGAATATAATCTTCTAAGCATCAGTCAGCTATGCGACAAAGGCCATCAAGTAGTCTTTGATTCTAAGATCTGTAAAATTCTTGAACCAAATTCGGCTAAAGTTAAGTTTATGGGCAAGAGAGTAAATAATGTCTACATGATAGACTTGGATGATCCAGCCCACTCCAACTTGTGCCTCACCGCCAAGAAGGAGGACCTGACTTGGTTGTGGCACCGAAGGCTAGGGCATGTTAGCTACAGGGTGCTGCACAAATTGGTTAAGAATAAAATGGTTTCTGGTTTACCTGAAATTTCTTTTGCTCAAAATGTCAAAGTATGTGAATCATGTACCCAAGGTAAGAATATACTAATTGTGCAAATCTATGTGGATGATATTGTGTTTGGATCCACTGAAGCTTCATTATGTACTGAATTTGCAAATCTAATGACCAATGAGTTTGAAATGAGTTTAATGGGTGATTTACAGTTCTTTCTTGGATTGCAGATTCTACAATGTAGAGAAGGCTACTTCATAAATCAATCCAAGTACATAAAGGAGATGCTGAAAAAGTTTGGCATGGAGAGCTGCAAACCAATAGAGTCACCCATGGGGACAAATGCAACATTGGAGGCTGATGTAAAAGGTAACATGGTAGATGCCAAGAAATACAGAGGTATGATCGGATCCCTACTATATTTAACTGCCTCTAGGCCAGACATTCAGTTCAGTGTATGCATGTGTGCTAGATATCAATCTAGCCCTAGAGATTCACATTTAGGGGCTGTCAAGCGTATCTTTCATTACCTTGCCGGTACCCAAGAATTGGGTTTATGGTATCCTACTTACTGCAAACTAGACTTGATTTCATATTCAGATGCTGATTATGCTGGTTGCAAAATTGATAGGAAGAGTACTAGTGGTTATTGTCAAATATTAGGTGGATGTTTAATATCATGGGCTTCTAAAAAACAGCATTCTGTGGCACTCTCCACTGCTGAGGCAGAGTATGTCGCAGTAGGGAGCTGTGGTACACATGTTTTGTGGATAAAACATCAACTCCAAGACTACAATGTAGATCTTGGATGTGCACCTATTTTCTGTGACAACACTAGTGCTATTAATTTGTCTAAAAACCCCATTCAACACTCTAGGACAAAACACATTGAGATCCGTCATCACTTTCTAAGAGATGAGGTCTCCAAAGGAAATTTCATGCTTCATTTTGTAGAAACTAAAAAACAACTGGCAGACATTTTCACAAAACCCCTTAACAATGACAGATTTTCAACTCTAAGAAGGGAGTTAGGAATTTGTAGAATTTCTCCTGAAAATTCTTGAAATAATCATATTCTTGTGTACACTACATAGATTCTGTCATTTCTGTCTAAGTTATAGGTCTCTAGTATTGGTCAAGTTTTTGAGCTTGGAAGTCTTGTGTCGGGTGCTACTTCAGCAAGCTCTGCAGAACCCTGGTCTTCTACGGATTACCTCCTGTGGTCGACCACAGACAAGGCGCTGGTCGACCAAGGCATCAGGACAGGAAATAGTTAGCTCTGGGACTTCGCAGCTGTCGACCACAGGCGATCCAATGGTCGACAACAGGTTTGTCAGAACGCAGTCTTCTTAACAGGCAGGTTCTGTGTCAGCACAGAGGTCGACCACAGGCCACTCCATGGTCGACAAAGGACCTGAAAAAGGGAAATTAGATCTAGTCAGGGTGCTGGCTTTGGTGGGAAATCTTCTGAACTTTTTGGACTCTGAGCTCAGTTTTGCTTTACTCACTCATCCTTGTTCACACTTCCTATTCCTTGTGTCTCTATATCTCTTTGTGGCCAACTTATTGCTTTCTATCTTCAGCACGGACTCACAAATTGAGGGGGAGTAAAAAGTGTAAACTCATTCCTTAATAAATCATTGAACAACCTAACCATATCTTACAAGAAAATCACCAAAGTCATCAATGAGAGTAAAGGTTAAGTGTAGTAATGAGAATTTGACCTGTACTACTGCAATAAATTCAAACCATATCTATGACTCTGACTCAAGACTATTGAGAACTTATGTTTTTAGTAATGAGACTATTTCTCTACCTGTGTCTGTGTTGGACAGTGAAAATAACCGCTGCTATAGCATGAATGTATATGGAATACGCCATAATTCTGCCTTCTTGGTAGAGCAATGGACTGAGTTCTGAGAAACTACTGTTCTCTATCACAAAGCAAAACTGGCTGAAAAATTAAGTGGGAGACATGTATGTCATGAAGACTCATTCTACCTCTGCCACTCTCAAAATTATCAATTGGGAATACTGAGTAACTGGGGATATTGGCGTCTGATAAACGTATATCCTCACGGATAAAAGGTAGTTCCCAGTTAAAAGTGGAATGGTTAGGCATGCTAAGTAGCCGGGGTGACTGGCGTGTAAAAAGCGTGTCTTCTCGTGTAGAAAGGCATGTGATAAACCTGACCACAACTCTTCAATATTTCAAAAAGTAAAATCCAAAGTTATCAAAGGCAGATAAAATGGTTGACCTAATGCACTATATGCAAATAGAGGCATAAAACACTGTTCAGCTTGTTCAGCTAGTACAATTATCTCATGAAACATATTATAAGTTTGAGGAGCTGTGAGTAAGAAAGTGGATATGGGGAGTCAATTTATTGGGGCAATACTTTCAAATTCTTTGAACCACAAGACCCACTCGAATTTGTCACAAGGTGGTCTTTGAGAAAGGGAGGAAAGGTTACTTAATTGTCTTATTAAAGAAAGGGGGTACACTTCAATAATTTCCCAAAATATGAGTTATGCTGATTAATCGTGACCGCTCGTTCTTTGCATCGCGATGGTTCACTGCCCTAAAAAATTAAGGGCCAGCCCTAATGCCCTACCCTATAAATTGTCTCGGCTGGGTCCCTGAAATTTTCCCATCCGCAGCTCTAGCCCTCTCCCAACTTCATCTTCTCCAGATTTCTTTTCTCGCCTCTCTCTCGCCTCTATCTCGCTTTCCTTCACAATGTCTCCCAAGCGCGCTCTAATTTCCTCTAAGCGTAGAAGAGATCAGGCCCCTGCCGCAGCTTCGATGCCGTCCAAGCGATCCAAGTCGCGGGCCGCGCAGGGTTCGCCATCGGCCCCTCACAGGTCGACCACAGCTGATGCACCTGGTCCAGGCAGACAATCAGCAGCTTCAGAGGAACCCGCAGTGCATCCCGTTTCTGGAGCTCTCAAGCCACGGACAGTTCTGCAACCAAGGATCGTCGATTTCTCCGATGACAAGCTGATGGAGATGTTCCCAGATCTACTGCCAATTTTTGAAGCTCAAGAGTGGACTACGTTCGTTTCAGTGCACAATTCGTACTCGCCCCAGCTTGTGCAAGAATTCTACCACAACCTGCAAGTTGTGGACTGTCAGCTCTACACCGTAGTTCAAGGGAAAGTCATCAGACTCGACGTCAAGCTTCTCCACATGACGCTGAAGACTCCCAGAATTGGAGCTGTTTTCAACCATGAGGACTTCGACCTCCGAGAAGCACATGCAGTGGTCACTGGCAAGCCAGCCCCTGAGGTCCTTCCCAAGTACCTCAATGCTAATACCTTCCCTCCTCTTCATCGTTTGCTTCACCACATCATCACCACCATCATACAACCTCGAGGAGGCGCCAGAGATCAAGTGAGTCGCCTCCATCTGTTTATACTCCATGGCCTCATCACTCGCCAGCCTATTCGCCTACCCACACTCCTTTTAAATTCCCTCCGAAGCATCCTACATTATCCCCTGAATTCTCTTCCTTTTGCTGCCCATATCACTTCCATTCTGAAAGCAGCCAAAATACCTTCTCCTCACAGCCCAAGCATTGTCATTCCCAAATGGCACGTCTACAATTTTCACTTCGTGACCACATTCTTGGGATTTAAGAAGGTCGGAGACCACGTTCAGCGCACTCTCCCTTCCAAGGGCAAAGCAAAGGATCCAGTGCCACCATCTTCTCCACCTCATTCACCTATACAGGTTAGCCCTGCTGTCACACCGTCACCAATGGTGCCTCAAGCTACACCTACTACCACCACTGCTGCCCATCCACCATCGTCCCTTTCACTAGTGCTCTGGCAGCCAGGCACTGCTGCCCCTCCAGCTCAATCCCCATCTGCTCGAACTACCCAAGCTCCATCACATTCTGCTCAACCCACACAAGTACCACCTACCTCCACTCCCTCTACTTCTGCTCCACCACCAGCATTTACCTCCCACCCTGAATCTCATGGCGTGCTCCTCCAGATGGCATCTCAGTTATCTTCTCTCACCACCCAACTCCAATCATTTCAAGAGAATGTCAATGCTGCCACTGGACGCTTGGAGCAGAAAGTCCAACGGCTGGAACAACAGATGGAGGCCAGGTTCATCAAGCAGAAGGAACACTCTGACCAGGCTAGTTCTCGGTTCAACAGACTAGTAAGGACCCTCGGTGAAGTGTCCGATCAGATGGGAATCCGTATCGAGATCACAACCCAACAGAATGAGAAGTATCACAAGGATACTATCTCAGAGATCCAGAAGCTCAGGCTCTCCTATGCCCACATTGTTGACAAGCTGGATCGCATGGAAGAGAACGTGAAGCCAGAGACCTCCTCATCCTCCTCAGAGGGATTGTTCAAATGATCTTCTTTTTGCTGTTGACAAAGGGGGAGATAGGACTTTATGTGTCATTGTGTGTCTAGTTGTTGTGTGTCTAGTGTGTCTAGTTGGTGTGTGTCTAGATGTGAGTCTAGATTGTCAAGTTTACTTTGTCTACGTGTCCTCAGTGTCTTTATCCTTTTTTGAGTCTCTCATGTAATTAGTGCTTTTGTTTTTTGAAAGACACATCAAACGAATTGTCTGAATGAAATCTGTGCTATGATAGCCTTGCATGCAATATCAAATGAATTTTATAATCTGTTGTTTGTCACAATGACTCATGGTTGTCATCATCAAAAAGGGGGAGAATGTTGTGCATCCCTTGGTTTTGATGATGACAATAGGATATGTTTGATTAATCAAGTTCTATCTTGTTTCATAACAAATACAAGTGGTTTGATTGTTCCTTCAAAGTATTGGACTCATGACTATTTGATGATGACAAACAATGTTTCTGATCAACTCAATATAAATCTGATAGTTCAATTTACTTCTGATAAGTTAAGTAATTTCAGGTCCACTGAAATCCAAGTGGAATCAACAAATCAGAAGAAGTGTCAAAGGCCGCTTGTCGACCAGGGAAGTGGTTATGGTCGACCAACGAACTCAACCAGAAAAGCATCAGATCATCAGTCTTCTGGAAGCACCTTGGCTGTCGACCAAAGCCCCACCTCTGGTCGACCACAGAAAAGACAGAAACAACAGACAGAACTGCTGGCCATCTGGAAACTGCCCCCTGTCGACCAGCGACCAGGCTGTGGTCGACCAACGGGCGACGTGAGTTTCAGCCAGAAGAACCGGCCGTCTGGGGACTGCCCATTGTCGACCAGCGACAGGGTCATGGTCGACCACGGGTTTATATATCGTCCAAAACCGAACTCTAACCGAATTCTGTTTTGGTTCCTTAAAACCTGCAGATGGTTGTTGCAGGTTGTTGGGCTGCTCAGGAGATAAGATTCCGCACGGGAATCAAGGAAACAATCTTGCTTAGAAGTGGTCAAACTCGTTCTAACGATTGGATTTAAACCGATCCCTGTTTTCTAGCAGATTGGCGCTCGATCTGAAAATTGAGCGGGAAGAACTTTATTCTTGAAAATAAAAAGAGCTGTATATAAGGCAACAAATCACGAACAAGCAAGCAGTGAGAGAGCACGAAATAGAAGCCAAGGAAGATATACACAGAAGAGGAAAAAGGAGCTCTCCACCAATCAAAAAATCTGCAGAAAGGTTAAAGGCAATCTCGTTGCTGCAGAAGGAAGACTTAGCTCAAGACTGTGCGATCTCCAGCAGCAGAACAATCGAAGGCAACTGACTGGAAGATCAACAGGGAGTCTAGGCTTCTTCATAAGCGTGATCAAGTCCCAGGCTGAACACCTATTCTTCTACACACGCCAATATTCAGTCCTGTCTTTCATCACCTGTTCTTATCATCTTTTCATTTCTGATTACAATTATTGTCAAGCTGTGAGGCAGCAGAGTCAAGCTGTGTGTCAGCAGGTACAAGCTGTGTGTCAGCTGTGTTTTGATTGAGATCAGAGATTCTCATAGTGAAGCCTTGCTTGAGTTAAGCAAGGGGTGGATGTAAGTCTCAGGAAGAGACTGAACCACCTTAAAAATCCTCTCTTGTGGTGTGCTTGTGTGTGTTTGATTTCCTATACGTATGCTTGCATCTTTACTATCCGCATTAGTTCTATAATTCATTAATTACCAGTAGCTCATCTGGTCGATAGTTAGTAAATTATCAAAAAGGGGGAAAGATCTATTCACCCCCCCTCTAGATCTATTCAGTCCGTATCCAACAAATGCATTGAAATAACAGCTATGAAATACAGACCATGCAGAGGACTTAATCTAAACATGTATGCTAGAGTTACAAATATGCATGATGATGTAGTTGAAATGCAGTCCTATATGCATGACAACTTTGCTGAGCATGAGTGTGTGCATATGAGCCTTATATACAACAAGACATCAACCAAGCATGAGACTCTGGCAATACAGATTCAAGAAGAGTAACAGTTCAAGTGAATTTAGAGCAGATACAAGCTGATGCCAATTTTTGATGCATGTTGCAGAAAGAGCAAAGATTGCAGAATGAGCAAAGATATGGCTGAACAGTGAAGATATCAGTTGACTGAATGAGATATTAAGAAATCAGATGAATAGCCATGCAGAACACAATCTTGTTATCTGCTCCCCTTTACTGGATGCACTCAATCTTTTTTGGCATTTTCAACATGAGAGATATGCAATTAACCAAATGTATGCTTATGCATTGACTCCCCCTAAGTTTATTGTACTATATGTCAATTATGATATGAAGAGCATACAAGGGGATTAATCTAACCAAATATGCATGAAGCACAAGACTTGACTGGACAGACTTCCCTTGTCTATATGCCATGTATGACTGTTCTGAATGTAGCCTATACAATGACAATTATGCAGGGAGTTTGATGACCTAAACTCACAACCATCTAGGCTGCTCAACACTGATCCATGGTACTAGGCGGAGGACTTGCTCTAATGACCACCTCACACACGGCTAGAGCTTCCAGACAGACTTCATCTTCCCTTTAGCACTAAACCATTTGATATACCATGTGATCATGCATGACAATGCAATACAAATGCAATCCTATCAGATCTTGAACTGAATTATGCACAGGTGTGCAATATCATTCAGACAAACTTCAAGCATCATTCTTATGCAATTAAGATTTAAAGAAAAAACTTCATTCAGATGTTGCACATGTGACTTTTCATATGCAAGAAGGAATTCAAATAGAACAGAGTAAATTTTACATGAGAATCCAAACATGTATGTTGAGAATTCTGACTAACAGAGTTAACATGATATGCAATTCAATCTCAAACTGATATATGCATAATTTATTCAACATATGCAGTGAGAGGTAGAGATATAGCTGATAGATGCAGTTGTAACCATATATGCATGAGATTTTGATTAACAAATAAAGCATTATAAGACTGGAGAAATGGGGTTTATCATACTCTGGTGCCTTGGCTTATTGTCCCTCCTTTTTATTCTTCAGCCCCAAGGCATACCTGCAAAACAGTTTCTCATTTTGCATTTTTAGGTACCCAAGAGTTCTTGGGTCATGTAGGATGAGTAGCATCTCTAGAAGATGCTCTACAATCTTTGAGCATGTAAATCATCAGACTTCATTAAATTGCACTCACTCATAAAGTGCCCAAAGCCTCCACAGTAATGACATCAAGTAACATATCTTGAATTCTTTTTATGCACATTATCATAAGCATGGAATCTATGTGCATTAACATGAAAATTTTTGTTATTTGCATGAACATACTATTTTCCATAACCTGCCATCCAGCGGTTAGAGCCTCGATGGCTAGGTTTTCCATATTCAGAACATGCAGGAATCTTTCTTGTAAATGAAAATTCATTTCTACCAAAATCATTTCTATTTGCAGGGAGATCGACAATTTTAGAATTAGATTTTCTATCCTGAGCATGCCAGCAATTGAAACATGCATGATATTTTCCATTTACAAAAAATTTATTCCTACCAATAGCATTATGGTTTGCAGGGAATTTAGCATATTTGAAGTGAACATCTCTCCCCCGGTTGTGCCAACAATGGGCGGCAATGTGACCTAATTTACCACAACAAATGAGTTTTCTTCTTTTGAAATCCATGATTTTTAACTTGAGGTCTCTTAGCATTCTGGTCATCTTGTTTCATTAGTTTACAGTCATGCATAAGATGACCAATTTTATGACAGTAAAAATACTGAGACATTTTACTTTGAGCAGAAAAGTGTTTCTTATCATGAGACTTCTTAGCATGATTTCTACTAAACTTTAGATCATCCTTCTTCATTGCAAGACAATTATCCATGCAATGATCATACATGCCACAGTAATGACTTGTCATGATTGTCTTATGTGTATGTGTGTGCATGGATGATTTTTGATCATCATGCAGTGAAGTGGCAGGAACCTTTTTGTTCTTTTGCTTTTCAATTGGTTTTAAAGATTTCTAAGCCGTAAATTGAAAAGCAGGTGTGTTCTGAGAACTGTGAGAAGCAGAACTAGAAACAAAGGATGTTTGAATTTTATTTTCAAAACTCTTTTTATTTACAGGGTTATAGCCCAACCCCTTCTTCTAAAAGTTGACCCTTTTTCCCAACAATTTGTTCAGATTATCTTGCCCACTAATAAATTTAGACAAAGAACTTTTCAAATCCTTAATCTCATTTTCTAGAGATGCAATGTGTATTTAATATCTCGTAATCTCTTGTTCACTGTAATTAATAGCTTCATTCAATACTTTGTTAGGAGTTTTGTATTCTTCGATTTGTTTTTTAAGCTCATCAACTTTTTCAGATTCATCTGCACAGACGATTTTTCCTTTTTCCAATGTGAGAAGCCTTTCAAATATAGCAGAGTTCAGCTATTTTAACTTCTCATTTTCTTCCTTAAGTTTAACATTTTGAATTAACTCATTTATTAGAACCTGATCCTCTGAGTTAATCTCATGATTTCTTCTAGTTTCTAATTCCTTCAGATCTCTTTGCTATTTTTCAACATTTTTCTGTAACTCCACATTTACAGACTTGGTAGCATCAAATTTTTCAACAAGCAGATTCTTCTCTTGTTTGAGTTTCTCAAATTTTTCTTCATTTTCTTTAATAGATTTTCTGAGAGATTCGTTTTCAGATTTCAGCGTGTAAATTTGTGTTAACATGTTCAAGATCCTTCAGTAATTTTTCATTCTGAGCATGATTGCTAATGATAATCTGATCATCATTAGTTGAGCTAAGTTTTTCTTCAAGTTCAGAAATCTCATTTGCAAGTTCTTGCTTTTCATTTTTTAACAATCCAATTTGTTTCTTAAGCACTTGGATATCAGATAAACAAGCATCATGCGTTTGTTTCAATTTTAAATAGTTTTCACATGAAGAATTAGAACTATTCAAGTTAATAGTCATTTTCAATTTTTTGTGTTGTTTTCTTAACATCTCCTATGACTCTAATAAATCACCATAGGCATCCTGCCAATCATTTAGAGAGAAGTTCTCAAAGGGGTTTACCTGATCATCATCCTCTTCTTCATTTTGGCTGCAACTTTGTTTACTACCATCGGCCATCATGCAGATATCCTCGTCTCGCCTGTGGGCTAGCTTCATCATGTCGAGTATGTCCTTAGCTGACCTGCAGTTATGGAAACAAGGGTGCAAAGCCTTGTGAGTAGCTGCCTTCATTAATTCCATAGCTCTTTGATTTTTACCGCACATGGATCTCTGAATATCAGTCCATTTATGTTAGGATAACAATGGTGCAGTACAGAGATTCAGAGGGGGGGTGAATGAATCCCTTAAAAATACTTGCAGAATTAAAATATTTTTATGACAATCAACCAAATAATCAGTGTGCAAAGGATTTAGCAAGTACTATTTGAGTTGTGTTGCAATCTCAATGATCCTTATAGTTTGCTCAAATAGACCTAAGACTGAAATCAAAGACACACTGATTACGATGAGGGTTCTACAAGCAACTTGAAATAATAGCAGCAATAGATGAATAGAGAGTGTAGATATCAATTACCGATCCTCTACATTCATCTAAGCGCAGATCAGAATAAGCAGGCAAACACATAGAGGACAAATGATTTTAGGTGGTTCGATTTTCACCTACATCCACCCCACACTCAGATCTGAGAGTGGCTTACTACTGCTTAACAGCTTGAACCGTTACGAACCACATCTTGCGTCCGCTGCGCATCATAGCTTGCGTACATACCGCTGAGCATCACAGCTTGCTATCCGAGGTATCCACCTCGCCCGCTGAGCATTACAACTTAGCTCTGCTGACTCACAGCTTGAAAAAATCAGAAATAGAAAAACAAAAGATGAAATATAGCAACGGAAAGCTGGAAATATAAATTGAAAAGTATAGCTCACTCACGAGCATATCTGGCTTGGATCTGATCCAAGAACCAGTAGAATAGATCTTCAGACTCCTCTTCTCAGGCTTGCTCTATTTCTTCCTCTTCTCTCTAACTCTCACTGAAACTACGGTACTCAGCTTTCTTGATTCTCAGATCTTCACACTTTTTTTTTAGCTCTTCTCTTCTTCTTCTTCTTCTTCAAACTTCCTCTCTTCGAAAAGCTTCCTTAATCTCCATTTTTCTTGTACGCATTTTGATCTGAGGGATCTGGCCTCTATTTATAGGCCGCGAAAGATTGGGCGTGTGGAACACATGTTTCCCGCCCAGAAATTCCAACAAGAGTGTGCTGATTGAAGTCCACATGTCAGATGCTGAAGATGTATTGTCCACGTGGCTAAGTCTCCAGTCCAGACTAGCCTTGGCTCATGTGCCTATAAGTTAGAAGCTTAAGTCACGCGATTATCTGAGTGTGAGCTTTCCAACCTTTTATGTTAGATTCTGGGTCAGTAGTGACTTGATCTTGCCAATCAGAATACAAGCATTTAGTCAAACACTTTGTGAGCTGGAGTTCATAGGAACATTCATATGCACATACTTATTATATGAATGAGACAAAACATGCACCGACTAGGGACATGCATAGACTTGAATGCACAGACCTTTTACATGCATTAGGCAAACGTGCACTGACCTTCATATGCATAAAACAAAGATGTGCACCGACCCTTACATGCGTAAGATAAAACATGCACCGACTTTAATATGCAAGATGCAAAGAGTGCACCAACTTTTGTATGTGTATGATAAACGTGCACCGACCTTCTATGCGTTTCTACAGAACCATGCACCGACTATGTATGCAATCATAAAAAGTGCGACAACTTTTGTATGCATGAGACAGAACATGCACCGACCCTAATATGCTCTTGAATGATTATGCAACAACATGTGTTCTGATACTAAGACACAAAACAGATTTGATTGGGGTATTTATGCATTTCAGTCTTAACATGATTCATAGAATGTCATTATCAAAATCAGGGTTCCAACAATCTCCCCCTTTTTCATGATGACAACTATGAGTCATGGATGATTAAAAATAAGAGCAATGAATTTAACAACCATTTTTTACACAATCATTCAACTAAGCAATCAATCAAGTGTGATCACAATTTTTCAATGGCATTCATTGTTTTTTATTTTATTCAACCAAGATTCATTGACTGACATGCATGACAATGACATTCAAGACAAATATGCAATATTGACATTTTTGTGTACACTAAGAAAAGGTAAACTGATGTTTGATTGAGTATCTCATCACACAAGAGCTTTAGACATAGAAATTCATAAATTTGACATTCTCATTCAAAGCTGTTAAAATCCAATACACGACTCTCTTCTATACCAAGAACTGTCATACAAAAGATAATCAGCATCTCCCAGCATCTCCCCCACCCCATACCAAGAACTGTCATACATGACTGTCAAAAATTGTCCCCCTTTGTCATTATCAAAAAAATAAGAGGGGCGATCTCTTTGATATCAGCAGGACATGTTCTGCTGGAGCTGGCACCTCTTGAGCTCGCACTCCTTCTAGGTGGTGTACTGCTAGAACTGCCCCTCAGAGGTATTGCCTGTGGAAATGGTATTCTTTCTACTTTAGTACCGAGAGCTGCAAATTTGGCCATCACTTTCTGGTCATTTTGCTAAACTAGGGCATGAAGCTCTTTGACATTAGATGTCATGTCTACAAACTAGTTCTACATGATACTGCACATGTTTTCAAGTTGGGAAATCTGCTAGTTGTGAATATCTGCCATAAATGTGGAAGAGCTAGTGGCCTGTTTGGTGACAACATTTTTGAAACTGTTTGCTAACTTCTGAACTTGTGCATGAACTATATTCAGTTTCTCATTGGTGGTTCCAAGTTGTATAATACTTCCGTGTACTTCACCAGATATAGTATCAATTCTTTGATTTAGAGCCTGCTTGTCTTGTCTGAGCAAGTTCACCTGAAGTTTTACATGTTCTAGCTTTATCTTGATATCATAAGAATGGACAAGAGTCTGAGTAAGTTTTTCTTAAGATGTAGTCTGAGTGCTTTACAGTTTACCCAAAATTTCTCCTGCCTTCTGACATACTACCAGTAAGGAGTCCAAAACACCATGCAATTTCATATTAGACTTGTGCTTATCATATACAAACTTAATCCACTGATTGTCTATAGTCTGTTCCAAATGAAGCATCCTAGCATCCAATCTTTGAATAGCAAAATTTAGATGCGTGAACTGTGCAATCATAGTTCTGTTTTGATTCATAGTGAGGTTTGCTAGTGAGGTAAACATTTCTTCAATTCGTGATCCAAAGTTTGGTCCAACTGAACTAGAAGTTTGAAATTCTGGTGGGATGAATGGTTCTTCAGGCGATAAAGGAGGCTGTATCCCAAAAGTAGTCATTGGCCCATGATTAAGTCCATAGAGGGGAGCATGACCTAGAAATTCATGTAGAGCTACAATCTTAACTACTTGGACTACTTGGGGTTGCTCTTTCTTAACCACTTCTACCCTTGGCTCTTCCTATAGCTCTACTTGCCTTTGTTGATCATTGTTCTGCTCAGATTGGGCAATAGATTCTTGCTGTTGCGGCTGCTGTCTAAATTGCTCAATTAGCTCATCAATATGTTGGTCTAATTGCATTAAGAACTGATCATCATCTAACTGTAGTTCATGAAATTCTCTTGTATCCACTTCCATTTCTTCAATACTCTCTTCTTGAGTTTCTTGGAGAGGTTGTTCCAAAACAGGTTGAACATCTTGTTCTGCCTATATTGCATCTACCACCTGCACTGCATCTACCATCTCAACTACTAGAGGTAGTTCCTCCCCCTGACCATATTCATCCATTTGAGGATGTTCAGTCTATCCTTCGACATATGGTTGTCGAGGCTGTTCAGCAATAACACCTTGTACATCTGTTTGCTGCTGCAGTTCGGGCTCAGATTATTCTTTTTTCCATTTGCAGTTAATCCTTTTCCACTAGTTGAATTTCTTTTTCAGCTTGCTGTACTGCCATTTGAGTTTTAGATTTATCAGATTATTCCTTTACTTGACTATCCAAAGATGGCTTCAACTTCATGAATTTATTGATGAAATCCATATTGTAGACATTCACTTTGGGAATCTCCTTAGAAATCTCATTCTCTAAAGAAATGTGGACTTTCTTGAAAATAGAAGTCATGTGGGCTACATAGGGTAAGCTTCTCCTGGACTCTTTGCAGGTACCCATAATATAAATTATTACCTCTGGTAAACATACCCTAATCCTTTTGAGCAAACAGAAGAGAATAAATCTCTGAGACTCAGTTAGTCTCCCTCTTCCTCCAATTTGTGGGGTTATCATAGTGGTAAGAATGTGGTGTAATAACCTCTTTAGAGAGGAAAACTTATTTGCATTGAATTGAGCCAATTTTGTTTGCTCTTGTCTTTGGGATTACTAGGCAAATCCGTGATAATAGAGTAGGCATCATGAAGATTATACATAAATTCTCCTTCGACTACCCCATCTTCTGTAATTCTAAAGATTTTATGAAGAAAGTGCCTAGATAAGTCAATCTCGGTCCCCTTAACAAGAGTCCAAATTTTTGACTGTTCAGGATTATATTTCATATTATTGTAAAATTATGCAACCAGTCTAGGATAATATACTCTATGTTTACCCAAAAATTTCTTCCATTTTTGAAAACTAAACAAATCCAACAGTTCAAGATATTTTGAAATCATTGCCTAGTCATGGAAGTCCACATACCGTGGAAACATAATCTTGCAAGCTTCAAGTATCAAGTCTGCTTGCTTTGAAGATCTAACGGAATCACTTTCTCCCTCAGACTCCCTGTGAGTGATTTCCGCAGCTTGTGTCCGGGGCCGCTTGGAAGGAGTTCTTACTTCCTTTTCTTTTCCTTTGGCTGATTTCTCTTTAAGCATTTCAGAAACAATACCTTGACTTTTCTCCTTTTGTGGAACTTCTTTAGCTCTTGCTGTCATGGAATCCTCCAGCTGCTGCTCCTCCATAGCCTTCCTCTTCCCCTTGCTCTAGGCGGCCAGAGACGACATGGTAGAAGTGGTGAAGAGTGGAGACAAAGAATAGTAGAGCGAGTAGAACAAATGTAGAAAAGAAGACTGGAGGGGCCAAGCTTATGGTCTAGAATAGCATGATCAAAGGAATCGTGAATACGAGAAGGTGCTCCGACTAGAATAGCGAGGGTATGATAGACTTTGTGAATATGGTTGAGTTTTTATACGCAATTCTGCCGACTTTACCAATCTCAATAGTTATTACCCAGATTACCCTTCACTTTTAATAAAATGCCTTTCTACATACTTACATGATTTTCTACATATGGGATTATATCTTAAAGCATAACTCTTCAGCCATTATTCCTTTGAAGCAAAAATAATGGAAATAAAACAATTTAATCGAAGAGAATGCTCAATCAAAAACATCATCAATCTTACTAGCCATTTTTCATTTGCCAAAATTGATTAAAAAATCTATTTTATATTGAACTTAAGACAATTTTAGTTTACTGAAAAGTAGCCCAGAGTCAACCATATTTTTCATTATTCTTTTATATTTTTGAATGACCATTCCAATCTTACTACACATTTTTACATAAGGAGACACGTTGATCAAACACCAGAATCCCTGGTTACTCAGTGTAGTTTACCTTTATGCTTCACATTTGGAACAGAGATAGCATTTATTTTCATGACATGACTTCTGAGTTTCTTTGAAACAGATAGTCAGTTTCTCAAATGATATGCAATTGCTCTGCCTTTTCAATTTTTGTTTAATGGCGTATTCCCTGGTCTTTTAACAGATTTTTCTTAAAACATGGCTTAAGAACCATATAAACACCAGATTTTTATCAGATTGACTCATTACTAATGACTTTCAGATATTTGAAAAATCTTCTGAACATTTCCAATTTAAAACTGTTTTAAGACCATTGAAGATACATTCAAGGATAATTGTGAATAATTTAAGATAAGATTTAATCTTCATAAATAGAAAATCACATTTCTGTAAAGTCCAACAAATTTATTTTTAGTTCAGAGTAATCTTAGTAATCAACAGTTGCAATTTAGTAAAGGTGACAGATGTCATATCTTTACTCCCCCTGAATAACATAGTCTAAGAGCTTATTATGATGAACAGATAAGAAAATGGATGTGGATAGATCAAGGTGAAGATGAGTAAGAAGGTAGGAAAGAAGGCCACACAAGAGTGAGGACAAGACTTAAGACAAGTTTTCGAATAGCCAAAGACTTAGCCTTACAAGCTTAGCAACTAACCAACAACCTTCTATACGGAATCTAGTAGCTCTCATCCTTCAGCTTGTTGTAAATGAAGAACTAAACAATTAACTCACCAGCAACAATTCAGTAGCTAGAATAGCTCATAATCAGACAGTTCAACACCAAATCATTACATTAACAATCTCAATTCAGCTCAGCTCAGCTCCCCTCCCCCTCACAATGTGCAATGATTTTAGCCAAACATCAATTCTTTTGCTAAGGTACAAAGTGATGCAGCAGTTAAATGCACAATACAGATTTAAACTACATGCAATGACAAGACCCTTGGTACTTGGTGAAGATCTAGCCTCTACACATGGTGTAGGTTTCTAGACATAAGAAATATGCCCTTCTCCCAACTTCCATTTGATATACCAAAGAGTCATGCAGACCTATGCATCTACTATTGACTTGAATGTCTGACATATATTAATTAAAATAGATTCTCATGAGAAGCATACATGTAGAAGATTGATCAAGAAATTTAGCATTCATTGCAATACAGCCTCAATCAAAAATATTAATTGATGAGATAGCATTCAATACTAACAAAAGAGTCACTCTGACCAATCATGTAGGAACTCTAAGAAGAATTATTCAAACCATAAAATAAGCAAAACAAGAAAAGGTATGAATGGGGTTTAACTGACCTTCATGTGCCTTGAGTATTTATTCAACCCCTTTTATTTTGTCCATCAAGACACACCTGCAAGATAAGATTACCTTACATATCTAGGAACCCAAGAACCCTTGGGTCCTGTTAGATGAGTAAGACCTCTACCAGATGTACTCCAATTATTCCAGGCATTCAAATTAGAATTTATCCAATAGCATTCAAACATGGTATGACCAAATTTTCCACAGTGATTGCATTTTGGATACCTACGAATTTGTGTAGAATTATTCATGATATGTATGTTTCTAAAAGTAGGCAACTGAGCATGTTTAGCATGATAATGTTTCTTTACTGACCAGCATTGGGATGCTACATGCCCGACCTTCCCACAATTAAAACACTCCAAATTCATAACAACGTGTGTCTTAGCATGATAATTCTATGTATGATTGTTTTTAACATGAACCTTGTGAGCCGATTGATAATCATGACAGTCAATCATGTGGTGACCATATTTTCCACAATTAAAACATGAGGTACCATGTTTGTTTCTATTTACATGCTTGTGTGAAATGACATTTGAATTAGCATGCATATTGACATATCTACCAGCAATGTTCCTTGAAGTTTTCTGCTTATTCTTCTCTCTACTCTGAAAAACATTCACTTTCTTCAGTGCCTTCATGTCATCAGCTAACATAATCTGGCAATCATCCATAACATGACTTGCCCTACCACAGTAGTGACATGAGACATTTCTTTTATGCGCATGTGAATGAGTGGAAAATTTTTTTATCACATGCACTAGATTATCAGACTTCTCAGAAGTAGAGACACTCACAGCATAAACATCATTCATGGAACTAGCAGGAGCAACTTTTGCATTATTGAGATTTAAGTTCTTTTTCTGTTTGCCCGTCTTTTTCAGATTTTTATTTTTGTTTTCAATTCTTTGAGCAGTGAATTGAAACACAGGTAAAATAGAACTACAAGCAAAAGAGGTTTGAGTTTCAATAGCAAAATTCTTCTTATTTCCAGGGTTGTAGCCCAACCCTTCCTTTTGAAAATTTATTTTAACTCCAAGAATCTTGTCGAGATTATCCTTTCATTTAACAAATTTAGACATTGAATTCTTAAGGTCTTGAATTTTTTAATTCAAGGAAGCAACCTTAACTTCATAGGCGTTAATTTCAATTTCACAGGAGATGACTTGTTGATGAAATGCATCATTTAGACTTTTCAGTGTTTCAATTTCCTGTTTAAATTTTTGTTCCTTTTTGACTTTAGCTTCTTTTAAGATGCATTTTCCATTTTCAATTGATAACCATTTTTCTGACATGACAATGTTTAAGACCGTGAGCTTTTTATTCTGTTCTTTCATATGGCTATTTTCTTCCAATAGTTTATCTTCAGATTGATCAGCTTCCTTTTTATTTTCAAGCAACAGCTCATTTTCTTCTTTTAAGGACATGATTAGACTCTTCCGCATGTCATCATCAGAATTAATACCATCAATTAATTCCTTTAAAATGCACATTCATTGCATGAGTTTTCAGTTTTAAGGAGTTTGTTTCTAAGACTATCATTCTCAGATTTCAATCTATTTAATTCAGATTTCTCCTTGTTAAAATCCTGTAATTTCATTTTAAGGTTGCTAATTTCAGCTTTCAATTGTTCATTTTCAAGACTTATTGAACTTATTTCAGATGGCATGGTCTTTTTCATTTTCTTCTTTTCAGATCTGACAGTTTTGTACTTATCTAATAAACAATTATAAAGATTCGTCAAATCTTCAAAATTAATTTCATCAGACCCAGAACTTACCTGTGATGAAGATTCATCCTGTTGATCACCATTGTGATCTCTGACCATCAGACATTTGAAATCTTCCATATGAGTCCTGACCATCAACTTGTCTAAAATCTCTTTAGCACTCCTGCACTCAGAGACATCAGAAATTTCATTAGCATCTATCACCCTTTTCATTAGCTTCAGGGCTTTCAAATTTTAAGCATTCTTAAATCTCTCAACAATAGTCCATGTAAGTTGATCTTCTGGAATATCGTATGGACTATGTGCTATTAGAACCCATAAATTCGGATTAACAGAGATTACATAATCTCTGAATTTTCCTAGCCAATTGTAAAAACTAGAACCGTCAAATCTCAGTGGTTTAGCCATAGAGACATATTTAAAACAAAGACAAGAACACAAAGGATGCACCAAAGTTATAGGATATGATCTGTAGATCATCGGATCTAAGGACACAGAAACTTGCTCTGATACCAATTGTTAGGATAACAATGGTGCAGTACAGAGATTCAGAGGGGGGGGTGAATGAATCCCTTAAAAATACATGCAGAATTAAAATATTTTTATGACAATCAACCAAATAATCAGTGTGCAAAGGATTTAGCAAGTACTACTTGAGCTGCGTTGTAATCTGAATAATCCTTACAGTTTGCTCAAATAGACCTAAGACTGAAATCAAAGACGCACTAATTACGATGAGGGTTCTACAAGCAACTTGAAATAATAGCAGCAATAGATGAATAGAGAGTGTAGATATCAATTACCTGTCCTCTACATTCATCTAAGCGCAGATCAGAATAAGCAGGCAAACACACAGAGTACAAAGGATTTTAGGTGGTTCGGTTTTCACCTACATCCACCCCACACTCAGATCTGAGTGTGGCTTACTGCTGCCTAACAGCTTAAACCGCTGCGCACCACAACTTGCTTACATACCGCTGAGCATCACAGCTTGACGAAATCAGAAATAGAAAAACAAAAGATGAAATACAGCAACGGAAAGCTTGAAATATAAACTGAAAAGTATAGCTCACTCACGAGCATATCTGGCTTGGATCTGATCCAAGAACCAGTAGAACGGATCTTCAGATCTTCAGACTCCTCTTCTCAGGCTTGCTCTATTTCTTCCTCTCCTCTCTAACTCTCACTGAAACTACGGTACTCTGCTTTCTTGATTCTCAGATCTTCACTCTTTCTTTTTTAGCTCCTCTCTTCTTCTTCTTCTTCTTCAAACTTCCTCTCTTCGAAAAGCTTCCTTAATCCCCCTTTTTCTTATACGCATTTCGATCTGAGGGATCTGGCCTCTATTTATAGGCCGCGAAAGATTGGGCGCGTGGAACACACGTTTCCCGCCCAAAAATTCCAACAAGAGTGCACTGATTGAAGTCCACGTGTCAATTGTTGAAGATGTGTTGTCTACGTGGCTAAGTCTCCAGTCCAGACTAGCCTTGGGTCACGTGCCTGTACGTTAGAAGCTTAAGTCATGCGATCATCTGAGGGTGAGCTTTCCATCCTTTTTTGTTAGATTCTGGGTCCGCAGTGACTTGATCCTGCCAATCAGAATAGAGGCATTTAGTCGAACACTTTGTGAGCTGGAGTTCATAGGAACATTCATATGCACAGACCTATTATGTGAATGAGACACAACTTGCACCGACTAGGGACATGCATAGACTTGAATGCACAGACCTTTTACATGCATTAGGCAAACGTGCACTAACCTTCATATGCATAAGACAAAGATGTGCACCGACCCTTACATGCGTAAGATAAAACATGCACCGACTTTAATATGCAAGATGCAAAGAGTGCACCAACTTTTGTATGCGTATGATAAAACGTGCACCGACCTTCTATGCGTTTCTACAGAACCATGCACCGACTATGTATGCAATCATAAAAAGTGCGCCAACTTTTGTATGCATGAGACAGAACATGCACCGACCCTAATATGCTCTTGAATGATTATGCAACAACCTGTGTTCTGATAGTAAGACACAAAGCAGATTTGATTGGGGTATTTATGCATTTCAGTCTTAACATGATTCATAGAATGTCATTATCAAAACCAGGGTTCCAACAATTTGGACTTGTTCTTTGGTAGTCTATGTGGACCGTGCGAAATGATCTTCCACATATCAGAATCAACAAACTTGACAAACATGTGCAAATTGTTAAACCATAGGTTGAAATCAGTATCATCAAAGATCGGTGGACATGCCATGGATATAATCGACACACAATTCAATGTAGCGAAATAGGTATGATGAAAATGCACCACGGAAGCTATAGGATCTACTGTGGATCGTTGGATCCGATGAGACAGCAACCCGCTCTGATACCACTTGTTGGAATGCAAGGCATGGATTCAGAGGGGGGGTGAATGAATCCCCGTTCAAAATTATCAGAATTAAAGACTTAATCAAATTAAACACTCTCCAGTTGATAAGTAGAAGCACATGCAGAATGACTACCTCCCACTAAACTATAATTCTGTCAGACACAATATCAATTGCTAATCATGGACACTGACAGTTATATCGTTGAACACTCTCCAAACCCTCAAGCATCAAATAACATCCTATCACAACAAGTGAAAAACTACGCTAAACTGACTCACTCGGCAAAACATATAGCGCTCAAGGGAATAGTCAACCAAACCTGTGAAGGAGGCAGAAGATAGGGAACAATCACACAAAATTGAAACCACTGCTCACGGGATTTTTTAGATGGTTCGATCTGAGACCCCAAATCTACATCCACCCCTCACTCCAAATCGAAGTGAGGCTTCCCTACCAAAGTAGACGCAGACTCAGTCTGCTACAAATGCTGCCTAATAGCTTGACCCAGAGGAACACACTCCTCTCTTCTTCTGATCAAATCAGAAGGAAACTTGAGTAACACCCAGTTACTCCAAATCCGGAGAAGCAATCCTCCTTTCCTCCAAACCGTAGGGGAACCACAAACAGCACACTGCTACTCGCAACCAGAGACACCGTCTCCCTTCCTCTGACACCCAGAGGGAAACAACAGCAGAGTATCTTCTCCCTTCTCCTGGCACACAGAAGGAAACCCAAACTTCAAACAGAAATTCAGAATTCAAAGTGAACAAAGAAAAAGAAAAAAATCTAAAAGAAAAAAATTCAAATGCAGAAGTAAATCTATAGCCCTCGCAGGGGAAAATATGTTCAGGACTTGATCCTGGAATAGATAATCACTGATTTTCAAATTATAACCGGCTGCTTCAATTTCAACCACTCTCTTCTCAATCTGTTCTCTTGAGCTCTCTTTCTTTCTCACAATCTCACGATCTCTTCTTCTTCTATTATCTCCTAATCTCACGATCTCCTTTCTCTCTCTGACTCGAGCTCTCTCTCTTTCTCTGCAACTCTTCTAGATTCTTTACTACTCTATTCTTTTCTATTTTTCTCTCTTCCCTTCTGCCACGCTGTCTCTGGCGACCTGCCTCTTCTCTCTCTAGTACAGGATCTTCGCTCAGCAGGAGCTCTTGCGCCTTTATGTAGCCTTCTTCTCTCTTCCTCGAAGGGTGAGGCGGTCTTTATATAGAACAGGGCCTCCGTATGGATGAGGCAGAAAAGACATAGTGAAGCCCCATTAGCCCACGTGGCAGGGACGAGAATGTTCCTCTACCATAGAGCCTTAGAACATGTGCCTAATCATAAGGTCCCTAGGACCACGTGCCAACTTCCATCCATTCCAGGAACACGTGCCTACTTCAGTTCGAGCTCACGTGCTACTCTGCTAATCATCAGACTCTTTGAGACATTTCATCAAACATTTGGTCAGCAAGACTAATATATATGCATATGCTTCAACCTTGAAGAACAAATGGGTGGATGTGCTCAAACTTCAATTGTATATATATATATATATATATATATATATATATATATATATATATATTTGTGTGTGTGTGTGTGTGTGTGAGTGTGTGTGTGTGTGTGTGTGTGTGTGTGAAAGCTCAGACTACAGATGTATTTGTATGCTCATACCTCAAACCTCAGGTTATATATGCTCAGACCTCAAAGCTCGGACTTTAAAGCGTATAGTGAGCAAATGTGCACAGACTATGTTATGCAAAAATGCAAAATGTGCATAGACTGTGTTATGCCAAATGCAAACGTGCAAAGACTTGGTTATACAACAATGCAATGTGCACAGACTTCACTTATGTAGAATTCAAAACATGCACAGACTTAGTTACTTGATGAATGCAAACATGCACAGACCTCATAACATATGACCTGATGTGCACAGACCTGGTAAACAGATGTGCACAGACTTGCATAATGCAGTGAACACATATGCTCAGACCTATATTATGAAGTTTCACAGACCTTGATGCATTGGAACCAAACGTGCACGGACTAATAGTGTTGAAACCAAAACGTGCACCGACCTTATATTCAGTCACACAAGATGTACACGGACCGTACTAATGTGAACATGCACCGACCTGATGCATTTCTGGAAAACATGCATCGACCTTGGTGTGCTAGAAGCAAATGTGTGCTTCGACCTCAATATGCACAATGCAGAATGTGCATCGACCTTAATGAGCATGCAGCAAACTGTGCACAAACCTTAGTTATCACTAGGTGGAAATGTGCACTGACTAAAATGTGCATTGACCTGAGCCTAGCATCGACCCTAACATGCATCGACCTTTATGCACTTCAAACAAAATGTGCATCGACCTTTATAACACATATGCAAACTAGTGTCGACCTTAGTTTCATGAAAACCAAAACTAGCATCGACCTTAGTTGTGACTGACCAGTTCATGCTTCGACTTTGGTGTGACTGAGGCCTGAAAATGCACCGACTCTATATGGGATGCTTGACAGCTAACATTGACCTTACTATGAAGTTTTATGAGGCATGAGGTTGTGTCAAACTTGTTAAGCTGAGAAATTATCATGCATAGTGCAGTAACAAAGAAAAAACATCATCATCATTCAATTTCCATGCAAACACATGATGACTTATAGTGTTTGCTATCATCAAAACCACAGGGTCACAACATTACAGTGAAGGACACTTATTACAATATGACTCATAAAGCTTTGACTATCTAGGGCTCCTCTCCTTCTTCATTCACTCTCGTACTCACCACTTGAGTAGTCCGAATCCGATTCGCTAGAATTTCTTGAAAAGATTGGAAAAGTAGGAAATGAGCTCACTCGCCCAGTAGGTATCTTCGTATCAACATGATGGCAATGTTAAAGTAATTAACATTATAGGTCTATAAAGGGTAATATGGAAAATGCGATAAAACACGTGAAATAAAATCAAAGTAACAACAAATATCAAGATATGTGTAGAGATATGAGAAGTAAGTAAGATAGCATGATCAAGCAAGATTATAATATGGCCTGTCCATAACGAGAATGTACT
This sequence comes from Amorphophallus konjac, assembly GCA_022559845.1. NCBI lineage: Eukaryota > Viridiplantae > Streptophyta > Magnoliopsida > Alismatales > Araceae > Amorphophallus > Amorphophallus konjac. Next base: position 133,992,043 of record CM040128.1, read on the forward strand.
AACATGTATCGAGAATGTATTTTTCATAACCTTGAAAAGGCTATGTACTAGAAAGTCATGTATCAAGCAAGTACAATTTCATGAGATTGTCTCGTGGATTTCACCCGTTTATAAAAAAAAGTACTCCCAGTGTAATGCGATGCCAGTATTCATCATACCCCATGGTTTACAGTATGTTTCTGACCATCTGCCAAGGGGACTAGCGTGGATCCCTTGGACACCGTCCGTGCCCGCCCTTGCATCCTCAAGTTATAAATCAAGATACTACCATGAGAAATAATAATAAAGTAGGACAATAATATCAAGTTCAAACAATAGTTCCATAGCAATAAAACCAAGGTAAGAAAGTACCAAAAAGAACATGAGTTCTCAAGGATGAATGATGTGGAACGACCCCTCGGACCTAGAATAGCAAGCAACACAACAAGTTGGCAGCGTCACACTAGCGGACTCACTCGCGTTGGCACACTCGGGTCCGTAGGTGGACCGGCGATGGCGGAGAGGGTCCGAGGATGGACCTCAAGGTTCCGAGGGTATGGCCAGCTAGGGATGGACCCCAATGGGCCAGGGATGCCCAATATCAAGGTTGACCGGCACGCCGAGGGCGTGGGATGTAGGGTCGCACTCTCAACTCACTCCGCGGTGGTCGCTCAAATCGGTGCTATTTTTGAGATCGGGCACTCACTCACCGACCGACGGTACTAAGATGCTATACTAAACAAGCAAAGTAACCCAGTAGAGAAGTGCAACCAGGAGCTCACCTGATCGGCGTGAAGACGCCGATCCCGGTCGGAGACGATGGGCGAGCGGGGAAGTGTGGGTTCCCCGCACACTGCGCCGGTGAAGCTTGAACCCTGTTGAGATTAATTACATCTACTACTCCTCACACAGGAGGGTTGGACTAGGGGTGGGGAAGTAAGGTTTACATGCAAACACTACCTCCACGCAGGGAGGGGCGCTAAGCCGGCCAGGCAGGGAGGGGAGATTCGCCGAAATCGCGAAAGGGGAAGCCGATGTCGAATCTGCCTGCACTCTGCGACAAATGACTGACAGTCAATGTTGAGGTCGTAACTTTCAGTCCAGAATTTTTCTGATGATGAGACTAGAGGGAAACTCTTCATAATTGGGGCTAGGATGCCTCAGAATTTTTTAGAATTCTTCTGACGTCGATGCTGGTCCGGGTGGGGAGTCGAACAGAGTGACAGAATCTGGGGAAGGCGGCTTCAGGTTCTTGGCAGCAGGTTGCAGAGGCTGCCGTGACAGCTCCCGGACTCCGAATGACGAACCGCTGGAGTTGCTGGAATCGTGGATGAGTCCTCTTCTCAGAAAAACTGACGGGGAAGCCAAATGAGGTCGGAGTCGACTGGGGGACTATGAATAGTGAGGACAGGTTGAGGCATACTGTGAGACGCAGATTAGAGTAGCCGAGGGAGAAAATGGTAACTCTGTCCCACGGATGCCGAACACAGTTCCACTTTTTGATTCTGAACGAGGACTGGGCGAGGAAGAACTTTGTTGAAGAGCTCTTGGCCTGATTCTTCTGCGATTCTTCGGGGTACAGCTTCTCTTCCGGTTCAGGAGCTGGGTATGAGGAACTCTGCGCAGTTGGGGGAGATTGGACCTCCCGGGCAGCACGGACCTCGGATGAGGACGAGACCAATGCGGTGGTGAAGCAGACTGGCAGAGCTTTCCGTTGATGTAGACCACGCCCTCAGAAGATCTGGGATGAGGTCGTGGGTGACGCTGCAACAGGGGGGCGGTTCTGAAGAACTGCAGCTGCTCACTAGTATATAGAAAATGGGGTAGATGGGGTGGGAGATGGGGTGGATGTGTGTGGGGGCCGACCCCGGGCTGTGTGGGGGTCTGGTATAGGGTGATCTAAGGTGTGGGAGGGGCAGAATGGGGGCTGGAAGATGGTCTAGCAGGTGGAGGAAGGGGGAGCTGCGAATTTGGGTTGGGATAGAGAGAGAGAGGGAGATCTCTCTCCTTTGGTTTGAATGAGAGGTTAATGGGGTTTAATGTTGCTTTGGGAAGGGGAAGGGTTGTGTTGGGGAGAGGAAGGGGTGCTTAGGAGAAGGGATTCTCCCTTGGGAAAATGAAAGGTTGTATGGGGAAGGGGAAAGGTTGCTTGGGAGGAGGGAGAGGTGCCTAGGAGAAAGGGATTCCACCTAGGGGTTGGAGGGGACTTAAATGGGAGGTATGGGGAAGGGGGAGGGGTCTTAATTAGAGGTGAATAGGGAGGAGAGAGAGTGAATTTCGAATTTGGGGTGGGGAGGAGAGAGAATGGGGTTCGCCCCCTTTAGAGAGAGAGAGAGAAGTAGAGAGAGAGAGAGCTAGAGAGAGAGAGAGAGAGAGAGAGAGCAAGAGACACACTTCTTGTGGGTTTTAAACTCAATACTTCATTAGCTTCAAATGGGGGGGATTGGGGTCCTATTTATAGGAAGCCCACAATTTAACAAAAGACCCTGAGTTTTTGAATAATGATAATAAACCAAGGGGGAAGGGGGCGCCCATGGGCCTAGCCCACTTAATTGGGCCCAACTGACACATTAACCACTCTAATGACAATTAGCCTAGGTACTTGACTCAATAAAAGGGAAATTACATAATCTATGACTCAAGAAAATATAAAAATTACAAGCCATGATTAAGAAAAATGCCGCGAACTTGATGACGCATAGCTGGCAAGCAACGGGACCCTCGAAAAAATGAGGAGTGGTAGGAGATGTCCTCATCATACCCCCGGGGTGAGGAGAACTCGACTCCGTCGAGTATGGGTCCCCCGGGGTAGCGGTCCTCCAAAGTAGCTCCGGGCGAACCACGACCTCAAAACTCAACCCTGTGTCTGTGACCAGGGGACGGTCCTTCATCCTATCAAGGTGGCTCAGGCACACCCTCTTGCTGGCGATGGAACCCTGCTTGCCTAGTATTGTCTCCGTGTGCACACGTCGGGCTCTCAAGGCTATTTTGTGGGAGCTCTCCGGGGTGTCCCTCTCAAAGGAAGGTATAGGCTCAAAGCACTCACTAGGATCCACCGCGGTGCCCATATAGGGTGCCAGGTCAGCCACGTGAGAAGTGGGGAATATCCCATAACCCATTGGTAAATTCAATCCATAAGCTGTGTTGCCAAAGTCACTAGGAACAGGAAAAGGTCCAAGTCCTCGTGCCCTCAAATGGGAGGTGACCCTAAGGTAGAGCCACTCCGATGCCATCATCACCAAATCGCCTACTTGGAATTCCATGTGGCGCTTGCGAGCTCTTATCCGCTCTTTGTGAACCTCACCGCTCATTGCGAATTACTTGCGTGTATGCGTATGCCATGTACTATGATGCGGTGTGGGTGTGAAAAGCTTGGTGTGTAAAGGTGGACCAGGGCAACCGTAAATTGACCTATCATGTTGTGATGCCATGTGGACCTTGATGAACTTAGGTGGACCGGGGCAACCAATAGTGGCCCTATCATGCCTAGTCTTCATAACAATGGTGGGAGGGCCATGGTATCTGTAGGAGAACCTATCACATAAGGTGGTGATGAATGCCGGGGGACCTGGACACCCGTAGATGCTCCTAACATGCATATGTTCAATGATGAATGAGGGAGGACCAGCACATCCAAATGTGAGCCAGTCATGCATTGGGCTTAAAGTGTGCGTGACCTGTATGACATGACTAGGCTTACTAGCCCTACCAAATGATGCACATTGTAGTGGCACATGCATTCCCATCCCAATGGTTTCTCCTATGTATATGGCTTGGTGTGGGAGTTTCCACTCATAGGGGTCAAAGGGGTCAAGGAAAATGGAGTGGGCTTGGTCCAATAGGGTCGGTTGGGGTGGGAAAAGGTTGGTGGTGAGTAAGGTGGGGGGGGGGATAGGAAGGGATCGAAGGGGTTATGGAATGTGTTACCAAGGAAGAGGTATTCTATCTGCTCAAGGTCTTCAAATGATGGTGAGTCCTCCTCCTCAAAAGAAGTAATTGAACCGAAGTCCTTGGCGGGTTGGTTGGCCATGAATGGAGGGCTTGGCATCCTACCCGAAATAAGCAACTCTAATTCACGGATAGCATCGGGCTCTTCGGGTGTTGGGAAGAATAAAAGAAGGTCGCTAGTGTAGCAACCCACAGTGTATATCGAGGAGATGGACCCGACACATAGGTGTAGGAGGTCAAGGCTCCTAGGTTGGTCGGCTACAGTGGTCAACATGCCAGTTAACTCCATTTGCCAAGATAGACCCTTAAGAAAATCCCCAAATATTTCCACTTGATAGGATGATTGGATTGTGGTGTGATAGGTGGGTAAGGGTACTATATGAAGGTTTTGTTCCATAGGAGGGCAAACATGAGCCATGAGATCTCTAAATGGGTTCTCCTTTAGCCAACGTGAAAGGGGTTCTCCTAAGATGAGCTCGGCCCCTACTAGGGAGGGTGGTGTAAGGTGAAGTCCACCATGTGAAGTTTCTTCTTCTTTCTGGACATGGGTGATCTCCATGGCGGGGGTTGGGTCCGGAGTATTCACCACTATGGGGTCGGGTATGGGGATCATGGTTTCCTCTACCAAGGAAGTGGGTAAGTCCATTGTTTGTGGGGTGATGATGACTGGCATATGGCTCTTTTGGGGTGGTGGGAAATGGGGGACTTGGGATAGGATGGGGAGGGGTAGAAGTGGAGGCCTAGGTTGGGCATCTTGTAACTCATGGGGGAGAGTGCACCCCATTTGGCTCAATGGGTCTTCTTTGGGTAGGAATGAGTTCTCTTGACCTATTTGGGCCTCATATTCTTCTCCCCAATCTAGGGGAGCCTCATAGTCTTCGGTCACCTCCGTAAGTTCCTTTTGGAAATGGGTGGGATGAGGATTTGTGGAAGCTTGTGGGGTGTGGGTTTGATGGGGAATGTTGGGTTGGGTGGTGGCCAATTTGGTTTTAATGGTGGTGGTGATCGGGATTGGAATCATTTGGGGTGGTGGAGATTGGACCCTAAGGGAGGTCTTGGATTGACTGGGAGGGAAATGGGGAGTGGGAGTGCTCCTCGGGTTATGGTTCTCAAGGTAGGAGTGGGAGGGTTGGGGAGTGAAGATCTTCCTGATCTCAACCCTTATCTCTTCCAATAAATCTAGCGGTCCTTTGGGTGGTGGGGTTTGGGTCCTAATGGAGGTCTTGGGTTGACTGGGAGGAAACGGGGGAGTGGGAGTGCTCTTCGGGTTATGGTCCTCACGGTAGGAGTGGGAGGGTCGGGCAGCATAGATCTTCCTAAGCTCACTTTTTATCTCTTCCCATGATCCTATGGGTTCTTGCCTCCGAATCTTTCTTAAGCTCACTATGCGTTCCCACTCCTTCTTGGCTTGTCCCCGAAGTCGCCCTGTGGCCCTGCGGACTCTAGCGTGTCCATAGACCCTAGTCCTATCAAAGTGTTTGGTCATGAAAGTCTCCCACCTAACATAATCACTAGGATGTGACCCATCAAAGGTGATACTCTCATCTATAAAGATGTCTGAAAATGGGTGGTCGATCGGACCTTTGTGGAGGGCCGAGTGGGACCAAAGAGAGGTAGCCATGTTGATGAACCGAATGACTCTAAATGCTTATGCGCCCTAGGACAAGACTTAGTAGAGACAAGTCTAGAACTTGCTCTGATACCAACTGATGTGGAACGACCCCTCGGACCTAGAATAGCAAGCAACACAACAAGTTGGCAGCGTCACACTAGCGGACTCACTCGCGTTGGCACACTCGGGTCCGTAGGTGGACCGGCGATGGCGGAGAGGGTCTGAGGATGGACCTCAAGGTTCCGAGGGTATGGCCAGCTAGGGATGGACCCCAATGGGCCAGGGATGCCCAATATCAAGGTTGACCGGCACGCCGAGGGCGTGGGATGTAGGGTCGCACTCTCAACTCACTCTGCGGTGGTCGCTCAAATCGGTGCTATTTTTGAGATCGGGCACTCACTCACCGACCGACGGTACTAAGATGCTATACTAAACAAGCAAAGTAACCCAGTAGAGAAGTGCAACCAGGAGCTCACCTGATCGGCATGAAGACGCCGATCCCGGTCGGAGACGATGGGCGAGCGGGGAAGTGTGGGTTCCCCGCACACTGCGCCGGTGAAGCTTGAACCCTGTTGAGATTAATTACATCCACTACTCCTCACACAGGAGGGTTGGACTAGGGGTGGGGAAGTAAGGTTTACATGCAAACACTACCTCCACATAGGGAGGGGCGCTAAGCCGGCCAGGCGGGGAGGGGAGATTCGCCGAAATCGCGAAAGGGGAAGCCGATGTCGAATCTGCCTGCACTCTGCGACAAATGACTGACAGTCAATGTTGAGGTCGTAACTTCCAGTCCAGAATTTTGCTGATGATGAGACCAGAGGGAAACTCTTCGTAACTGGGGCTAGGATGCCTCAGAGTTTTTTAGAATTCTTCTCACGTCGATGCTGGTCCGGGTGGGGAGTCGAACAGAGTGACAGAATCTGGGGAAGGCGGCTTCAGGTTCTTGGCAGCAGGTTACAGAGGCTGCCCCGATAGCTCCCGGACTCCGAATGACGAACCGCCAGAGTTTCTGGAATCGTGGACGAGTCCTCTTCACAGAAAAACTCACGGGGAAGACGAATGAGATCGGAGTCGACTGGGGGACTCTGAATAGTGAGGATAGGTTGAGGCAGACTGTGAGACGCAGATTAGAGTAGCCGAGGGAGAAAATGGGTAACTCTGTCCCATAGATGCCGAACGCAGTTCTGCCTTTTGATTATGAACGAGGACTAGGCGAGGAAGAACTTTGTTGAAGAGCTCTTGGCCTGATTCTTCTGCGATTCTTCGAGGTACAGCTTCTCTGCTGGTTCAGGAGCTCGGTATGAGGAACTCTGCGCAGTTGGAGTAGATCGGACCTCCCGGGCAGCACGGACCTTGGATGAGGACGAGACCAATGCGGTGGCGAAGCAGACTGGCAGAGCTTTCCGTTGATGTAGGCCACGGACTCAGAAGATTCGGGATGAGGTCGTGGGCGATGCTACAACATGGGGGCGGTTCAGTTCTACTCACTAGTATATAGAAAATGGGGTAGATGGGGTGGGAGATGGGGTGGATGTGTGTGGGGGGGCGACCCCGGGCTGTGTGGGGGTCTGGTATAGGGTGATCTAAGGTGTGGGAGGGGCAGAATGGGGGCTGGAAGATGGTCTAGCAGGTGGAGGAAGGGGGAGCTGCGAATTTGGGTTGGGATAGAGAGAGAGAGGGAGATCTCTCTCCTTTGGTTTGAATTAGAGGTTAATGGGGTTTAATGTTGCTTTGGGAAGGGGAAGGGTTGTGTTGGGGAGAGGAAGGGGTGCTTGGGAGAAGGGATTCTTTCTTGGGAAAATGAAAGGTTGTATGGGGAAGGGGAAAGGTTGCTTGGGAGGAGGGAGATGTGCCTAGGAGAAAGGGATTCCACCTAGGGGTTGGAGGGGACTTAAATGGGAGGTATGGGGAAGGGGGAGGGGTCTTAATTAGAGGTGAATAGGGAGGAGAGAGAATGGGGTTCGCCCCCTTTAGAGAGAGAGAGAAGTAGAGAGAGAGAGAGAGCTAGAGAGAGAGAGAGCAAGAGACACACTTCTTGTGGGTTTTAAACTCAATACTTCATTAGCTTCAAATGGGGGGGATTGGGGTCCTATTTATAGGAAGCCCACAATTTAACAAAAGACCCTGAGTTTTTGAATAATGACAATAAATCAAGGGGGAAGGGGGCGCCCATGGGCCTAGCCCACTTAATTGGGCCCAACTGACACATTAACCACTCTAATGACAATTAGCCTAGGTACTTGACTCAATAAAAGGGAAATTACATAATCTATGACTCAAGAAAATATAAAAATTACAAGCCATGATTAAGAAAAATGCCGCGAACTTGATGACGCATAGCTGGCAAGCAACGGGACCCTCGAAAGAATGAGGAGTGGTAGGAGATGTCCTCATTAATGAATTAACTTGGACATTACGCTACGGAGGAATTTTGGCAGCATAACGGTACATTTCCATAGTTTCATAGTTTATTAATGACTTAATGAATAAGGTGTTAGGTTCCATATAATCAGAAGACCATCTGAGAATACAGCACAATCAACCCTTGGGTCAAACCACAGGTTGGACAGCATTTAGACATAACGCGGTCGATCTCGGACCGCTATCAGGAGGTAGTGGTCGCAAGGTGTCCGCTATCTAATGGGATACCGAGGACGGGTCGACGCAGGTGTTGACACCCGTTTTATGACCAATAAGTTGGGTCATCTGCTTATTTATCTTTATGATGCTCCGGGTTATATGCCGCTTACTGAGCCATCTTAGTCAATTTTGGGGCTGCTTTCATGGGTCGTTCTCCTTGATTGGGTCTCGCTCCTTATTTATTTTCCATGGGTTGAAGCTTAGTTGCTTTCATTGGTTTTGTTGCAATCTAGAACCTAGTGGTCTATAACACGACCATTAGACGTTGTTGGCGGTCTATTATATGACCGTTTTCTTCATGTCCACCGACCTGATCCACTGTTGCACCGACTTGGTTTCGCTCTTACACCGACCTGATCTTTTCTTGCGTTTGTAGATATATTTTTTCCTCCCGTCCGTTTCTTCCAATGTCTTCCTAATGTCTATTCTATCATATCCGATATGAGAAACGAATGAAGACAGAAGGAAAGAGAGGAAACAAAAACCTGTGATCGCCACCAAAGCGCCGAACGTGATGAACACGCCGTTCCTTGGAAAGACGGAGAGACACTCGCCTGACCTGCAGCGTTGGGAAGATGAACGGTTCAGGTAGAATCGCCTAAAACATACACGGTCTAACGATAGATCGTTCAAGGACGCTGCAGAAGATGCGGGATGAAGCGCTCCTGGAAGTTGCACAGCTCTGGCACGACCGCAGGAATAAGAAGGACGGTCCACGTAGCACCGCACGTCTCCTTAAATGGCTAGTAGAGAACCGTGCAAGACCACTAAGCCAGAAGTCGCAAAGGGGTCCAACCTCCACCCTCTCCAGCCGACCAGAGGGGATGGGCCTCGTGCTAGGAATTGCTGACCTGCAAAATAACGTAAAACATAAAGATAAAACCTAGATTAGAACTGGACAGTGTAGTAGATGTCAAAATAATAAGGAGCGATCATTAATAAGTGGAAAGGGGGATACCTGAGGGATTTTAAACCCCTAGGGTGTCAAAGACGTGGGTGGGTGTGTGCATGGCAATGAAGATGAAGAAGAACGTGGGGAGAAAAGGAGGAAAACAATGCATGCAATGACAAAGAGGATGAAACCAATCAAACACAAAAGACTCAAAACTAGCCTACTCCCTGAACCGGAGGCTTGTATGGACATAGAAAGCCTCCCTCCTTGGTGCTAGGTCGCTCAAGAATGTGGCAGGGCTTCGCCGTCGACCAAAATCTCCCCCCCCCCCTTTCAAACTCGACCCTTAGGGTCTATTTATAGAGCACCTAAAGTCCTGGCTCGAAATTAGGGGTTAGAGGCATTTTCAGGTCGAGATAATCAAAGGAAAATCGTAGATAAATAGATTATCTTTCATCCAGTCGAAACAGCACTAAAAATGGTTTATTATCCGCGGAGAAAATGATGGAAGAAGTTGGGGATAAAACCACGAATAAAAGGGATAAATCTGTTGAACTTCAGCATTCGAACGGATGAACGGTCCTACGATAGACCTCCCAACTAGATGTGCGGTCATGTCTTGACCATCCAACCTCGTCGGTGGAAATTCAAAATAAATAGAAAATAATCTAAATTATCCACTGAACTGACCGAAACATTCACCGTTGGACTCTCATAGATGAACGGCTGATAGTAGACCGTCTGAAGGTAAAGCGGCCAAGGATAAACCGTTCTAGCCTCGTTGGTTATAAATCAAAATAGGTAAGATAATTTGATAATTATATGAGAAAACTACTCAGCGTAGGACTCTGAGAGATGAGTGGTCATAATCAATCCGTCCATCAAATTGCACGGCCAGAATAGGACCGCATAGAAGCTTGTCGGTGGAAGTTCAGAAAATTACCCACAATATTCCAAAATATATGAACGGTCCACAGTCAACCGCACAGGGATTGAGCGGCCAGGGAGAAATCGTACATGCACATGGACGCTTGAAACTTCATAGAAAAGCCCAATCAACCAACACCAAGGCCCGTTAAGCCCTGTATCAACTTGGACCTAACCAAGGTGGGAGGCAACCCATAAAATTGACCCAAAATATGCCTAAAAACAGCCCCAGCGAGTGACGGAGACCTCGAGGCATCAACAAATGGGAGTAAGAGGAACGACTCAACTTATCGGCATAAAACGGGTGTTAACAGATGCCCCTCCTTAACGTCCTCTTTGCAGGGGAGCGAGCAGAGGTGAAGCGAAAGTGACATGGAACATGGAGATGAAGCGGAAATGTAGTGAAGTGGACCGGAAAAGCGGGCGTTAAGGTAAAACGACACACGTTTTTTTTTACCAACAAGCGATAAGAATCTTCTGGAAAACTCTGAACCAAATGCAAGGAATGATAAAACCAAAAGTGACACTAGTTTAGAAGAACTAAACTAAATGAAATAAATCGACAAGACCAACCTCATGGGAGACACAATCCCGCGGTCCAATGAGGAGGCCAAAAGTAGGCAGTAAAAGTAAACGAAACAGGCTAAAGATCCAAATGGGGACCTCTTAATCAACTAAACCAAGCGAATCGACCAAAGAGAACCATCCAACTCAAAGTGGAATTAGTTCCTCTTACTCAAACCTTGAACACATAGCTAACGATCACTGATGGGACATTCTTCAAGCAAACCATGGGTCATGAAAGCTCAAAAAGATGCGTATGATGCATGCTGGGCTAAAATAAAAGAGATCGTTAAAATAAATGCAAAGAAAGATTAAAATATAAAATACTCGAGAATAATATTGCTAAGCTGGGAAAATCAGAGTCAAGACACTATTCGCAACCACGGTGTGTAGGAAAGAACCATCCTCCCCGTGATATCCCAACCTAACGGCCTATCCGCAGATTAAACACGTGAACCTAGATCATCATCATTTTTGTTAAAAGGGAACATCAGATCCTGGAACACGTAGATAACCAACGGGTTCTCGAGATAATATAATATAGTACCATATAGTAATGCAGTAAGGGTGGCAAGGATAGGAGGCCATACCTGACTTACCTGTGCAGGCGAAACGTCAAGTGAAATTTTGGATGCTGCATACGAAATTGTTAACGAGATTTGCACTAATATCAAAATTCATCAATCGAACACCAAGTACAGATATGGGGATAAAAGAACTTCAAACATGAACGGTTAAGGACCAACCGCCCAAAGAAGAACGGTTAAATGGAAACCGTATATATCATGGAATTTGAACCGACTTAAAAAGCTTACTGTTGAAGATGAACGGTCCCATATCAACCGCACAAACCAAGGATGGTCTATCGCTAGACCGCACAACCTCTGCAACCTCGAAATGCTAAACCCTTCATCTCCCCACTCCCTCAATCTCACACATCTCCATCAAGCTCTCTCCTTTCTCAAACCCTCCCTCTCATCCTCTATGCGCCAGAAGCATCAAGCTCGACGCCCCGAGATGGCCGAAGAAGGAGGGACCTCGCCGCCGCCGTCGACTGCCGCCGTGACCGTGAGCATCGACGGACCACCGCCGGCGGAGGTGCTGAAGACGTCCACGGCCGAGGGAGGCGCACTCCCGCCACCGCCTGACGCCAGCGAGGAGCCGGGGATGAACACGCCCTGAGACGAGGACACCGGAGAGGGACGACTAGCGAAGAAGCCGGCCAAGAAGCCGAGGGACCCCGAGGTAGGTGCACTAAACCCCCCCCCCCCCAGTTTGGGGGGCACGGTAGCCTCCCTACCAGTGGGGAACCGTCACCGTCATCGGAGAAGACGACGGTGGAGTGGTTGAACAGAAACCGTAGAAACCAAAACATGCGGCCCACATCGGACTGCTCAAACTCATACGGCTTGGGAGAGGCCGTTCAAATTCACACAGCATCAGAACCAAACCCAGTAAGGACGGTGAGAGACTCACCGTACAAACAACAAGCGGGCCTCATTGGTCCGTTCGACACTCAATCAATGAAGAACAATGCGGTCTCCATAGGACCGCCCAACCTTCCTACGGCCCAGGAGTGGCCGTTTGACACGAAGATGTTAAGGTGCTAGGCCCAGATACAGAGGGGGGTGAATGTATCCTGCTAGGAATAATGCCCAAATAAAACTCAGATGCTAGACGCAGTCACAGAATAAAAATATTTCAATTAAACTTATGAGCAAGCACAGGGAGCGCGCCTATCCAAGCATCTAGCGGAAGCAAACACACAAAGCAAACCACTGCTCAATAGATTTTTAGGTGGTTCGGTCCTCCAGACCTACATCCACCCCTCACTCCCAACCGGAGTGAGGCTTCACTAGCAAACGCTAGAACCAAGCAGACTCAGTCTGCGAACAAGGTGCTGCCACACAGCTTGACCAGGGGAACAACCTCCCCTCTTCCTCCCAACCGGAGGGACACCCCAAGTGACTCCCAGCCACATGGAAACCAGAGACCAAAGTCTCTCTTCCTCCAGTCCAGGAGGGAACCCGCCAGTGACTCCCCGTCACCAGCAACCAGAGGTCGAAGACCTCTCTTCCTCCAACCGGAGGGACCCCTGGACTTGAATCCTACAAGCCCAGAACCGGAGGACGAGCCTCCCTTCCTCTAACCAGAGGGAACCCACAAGTAGCACCCAGCTACTTGCAACCGGAGATAGCAATCTCCCTTCTCCTGAACCAACAGGAGGGACCCCGAACTCTCTACAGAGAATCGGAGATACAGCAAGTAAATAGTTCAAAGTAAAAACAAAACCCAGCAACGGAAAGCTGAAAAGATAAAATCAAATGTGGCTCTCGCAGGAGCTGGCTGGCCTGGATTTGATCCACGGTCCAGCAGGAACTTCTTCTGCTGCTTCTCTCTTTCTCCCAGCACGAACTCTCTTTTCTTCTTCTTCTTCTCACTGCTTCTGCCTCCTCCTTCTTCTCACTCTCTCTATCTCACTGTCTCTCTTTCTTCTTCTTCTTCTGCTCTCTCGATCTGACTCTCAGCTTTCTCTATCTCTTCTTTCTCTTCTACACTGCTATCTAGAACGTGGAAGCTCTCGACTGCTCTCTATTTTTCCACACTCTCACGATCTCTCTATTTTTCCTTTCTTCTTCTGGATCGAGCTCTCTACAACTCTGCTTTTTCTTTCTTGGCTTCGATCTTCTTTATCTGTGGACGAAGGCTACATTATATAGCAGCAGCAGCAGGTGGATAGGGCACAAAACGCGTGTGCCTCCCACGCTCGATCCAGAACCTTCCTGCCACGTGTCTTTATCGGATTGGTTCCTCTTGTCTCGGATCACGTGCAGCCCAGGTGTGTGGAATGTTCTTCCTCGGACCTGTAATGAGATTAATACCATTAATCATTCAGAGTTCGCTGTATGCTCATTTAAAGCTAAGGCTGCACGAGGTATGTAATAGCAAACAAGGTGACTACTACACGAGGTAGGAAATGAACGAAACGAGATACAATGAACAAGGCTAACACAACAAGGAAGATGACACGAGGTCAGATAAGTCCAGCACGAGGTAAGAAGAAAACGACACGAGGTAACAAGGCTAATATAACAAAGAAGGTGACACGGGGTCAGATAAGAACGGCACGAGGTGAGAGGTCATAACACAGAGTGAAATAATAGAATAACACGCGATTTAGAAGAAACCTGGACGAGGAGAGAAAGAAACAACACGGAGACATTAACACACAAAAATAACACGAAGACACAAATACTAAAATAACATAAAGACAACTCGAGTACAAAGCTGCTCGAACTTACGAGCGACTCAAAAACGAGGACGACACGGGCTGAAAGCAACCCGAAGATGAGAAACAGAGACCGACACGAAGTGTGGTCATGAGGTGAGAAAGACACGAAGATGAAAAATAAGAATCGACACGAAGTGTGGTCAGGGCGAGAAGGACACGAAGTCTAATGAGAAAAACCAACACGAAGACAGAAGAGAAGTGACTCGGATTAAGGACGACACGAGGACATCACAGACAGACTCGGCTTGATTAGAAAAGAAGTGCACGACGTAAGACCAACACGAAGTGTGTTAAGTCAACACGAGGATAGAGATAACAAATAAATGACTCTAACTGAGGACGACATGGAGACAACACCGACACACTCGACTTGAGACACTTAGAGCTTGAACTTTAGAGAAGGCTGCACGAAGTGAAAACAACACGAAGACAGGAGATGACACGGCTATCACGACACGTGATGAAGCAGTGGGACCAGGAAGAAATGACTCGAGGAATGAAAGCACACGGGCAAACATAAAAGGTGACACGAGATGACCAACTAAAAACAAAGGAGATGACACGAGGTTCACAGGGAGATGACTCAAAGTTCGTCAGAACAATTCGAGCTGCTTCAGTGAACAACATGAAGATAGAAAGTGAAGCGACACGAAGTTAAACAGTGGAAGATACTACTCGGAGACATAGAAGACAAAGATGGAACAATACGAAGTATAAACGGATAACACGAAGTGTTGTAGGGATAAACGACACGAAATATGAAGGAAACAATACGGACACACGACGTACTACCTCATAGCAGTTTACCTGGTAGCCATGAAAGTTAACACGAAGTGTTGTAAACAAAGATGACAGGAAGTCATTTCGTGTTTGTGAGGAGAAACCACACGAAGTGTGGTGCATGTAGGGCTATCAATGAAGCTGATTTATAGAGCTGATTTATAGACTTGAAGAAATGATGCACTGATCACGCTGAATAGACTTGACGTTAAGACCAATGTATAAGCGTCAAGGAAGATCAATGTATAACCTTGGAGGAGAAGACCTAAGTATGGGCATGTATAACCAATGAATGAGCTGAGGGGTTGAGCAATCAGCCATGACTGAACATAATCAAATATGCAATGCCATATCAGAACTTATGAAGAACTGCATTATGATCAAAAGGTGAGTAATAGCATGATGACTCACACAGCAGGATGACTCACAGTGAATAACACACATCAAAGATCAACTATTAAAATCACATCAAAGCCATCATCAAGATCATCGTAAAAACCACAGCAAAGCCATCAGCAAAGCCACAATTGAAACCATCATCAAAACCACAGGGCACAATAATCTCCCCCTTTTTGATGATGGCAACACTACACAGTGAGTCAGTCTGATGACTCAAACTATTCTCCCCCTTTGACTTCATCAAAAAGAAAATAGTTTGAGAAAGATAATTCAGTGATATGAGACACACAACATAGTTCAGCAGATGATGGCAACACCATATCAGAAGCATTTAAAACATTCTCCCCCTTAGTCAAACAACTTATGCAGTCATGCATATGTAACAATACTCCCCCTGTGACATGGCAGACGATATAGAGCTAATGCAGATGGATAACATGATCAGACAATCTAGCACATTGTCCCCTTATGATCCATGAAGCAAGAGAAATTTACAAGGATGAACTCTGGTTATCCAAAGGAAATTCTGAGAGTTGTGCGTTACATAAAAGAGAACCAATGTCAATCAAGACAAATTGGTAGAGGGCAATATGATCAGAAACGTTTTGAAGGTTGAAACCAATTGAGATAGTGAAGTGATGAGCATCTATCAGCAAGACACAGACTGTAATCATAGTGAATAAA
The DNA here is from genome assembly GCA_022559845.1 of Amorphophallus konjac. Classification (NCBI taxonomy): domain Eukaryota; kingdom Viridiplantae; phylum Streptophyta; class Magnoliopsida; order Alismatales; family Araceae; genus Amorphophallus; species Amorphophallus konjac. The sequence continues at coordinate 134,007,763 of CM040128.1, forward strand.
TGAGGAAGACAGATTTTCATTAGCACACCAAATTCATAAATCTTTGTAAACAAACTTCAGATTCTTCAATTATAATAGATTATGAATGAGTTTAAACTTATCATCATGATTTAAGAATGATGAATCCAAAGTCATGTCTGAAAATTCATTACTCATATCTGAAACACCTTTTAATATAAATGAACCAAAAACTCATCTGACATTCATGTTTAACCTCTTTCCATCTTACTTATTTAAAAATCAATGACTCCTATGGAAGTTACACAAGATGATATTGAGATTAAACAAAAAATAATTGTGTATGAATATATCTTTAGATATTCAGAATTTTCTATTGATCAGCACTCATTTTTTCTTGAACAAGTTTGGTTCAGTCAACACCTTTTTACGTGAGGCACAACACTTCTCAGGTGAAGTGACCCAGTTACTCAGTGTGACAACCATATTGCCTCTTAAGGAGAACAGAGTTAGCAATTTGGAGTGTCTTTTTACATGAGGAGACACCTTGATCAGAGGCCAGAATCCCCAGTTACTCAACACATCCATGCCATTGCTCTGCCAGATTTTCAAATATTTTTTTTTTGAAAGGAGAGGTAACTATGGCACTTCATGACTTGGGCTTACTCCATTTCTTTGATAGAGAACCCAGTTTCTCTGTGACCAAAGTCATTGCTCTTGCAACTTTTTAAATTTTTTCAGATTTTTCAAACAAAGCTTAGTACACTGAAATGTTTAAGAACAATACCTTCTACATGTATCTTAACCAAGGATAGCCATGTCTTTTAAAATTTTCAGATTTCAGAAAGTTTTGCATGAAGTTCATGAGACAATCGGTTAAGATTTATTAAGCATGATGATTCAGATATTTTCAAGTCCTTTACATCAAAACTTAGGAAATACATTAGACTTAAATCAATTTGATTTATCAAAACATTCTTAAGCCATTATAATAGAAGTTTCTTCTTTTCAGAATATGTCTGATTTATGTCTAGGGTGCACTGACTAAAAACTTTCCTCATTCAGATGAATCAATGACACTTTAGCAAATCAGTGGAGTCAACAAAGTATTTTTATCGTGAGAGTAGCAGAGAGCAATCATGATTAGACAAGGATTTAACATTAGAACAGTTCAGTTTAGAAGACACTAGCTGAGTCTGGAGTACAGATAGAACAGCTATATAAGTGTAGTCATCAGGGAATTCAAGTGAACTACTCATTTGCCAAGAATGGATCAGATTGCTAGACAGAAGGAGTTCAAGAGGTGAAGAGATGACACAGGAATGCTCCCCCTATCTAGATGCAATGAGTCATTTCTTTTTAGATTTTTCAATGCAAGGAAATGCAATGCAACTAACTACATGTATGCATGTTTAAAGGCTCTACTGGAGAAATTTCCGGAACATAGATATGTAATGCATTCAGCAAATGAGATCACCATGATCATGCATCATTACATTTATATGCAATGCATTCAGAGATAAACTACAATCATTTCCATGAGCATTTCAGATTTTTTTTTCAATCATATTCAGTTAAACAATGCACAAAAGAATTATCATGATATGCAGTGCATTCAGATCACACAAATTCAGAATACAGAGTTATCAGAATTTACCTGAATGGGGCTTTATCATCTTGGGTGCCTTGGTTTATTTACCCCTCCTTTTATTTCTCAATCCAAGGCACACCTGCAAATTTTGATCATTTTGATCCTGCAGGGACCCAAGCATCTTTGGGTCCTGCCTTAGCCCTGACAAGTGTTCTAACCTGTTTCTTAGCTAGATCAACATCAAATTTCATCAGAAAGCAATCATCCATAGAATGTCCAAATTTTCCACAATATCTACATGTACCAACAGAATTTTTGACTTTATTATGATGCACATTAGCAAAAACATGAGGCCTATGTGCATGAGCATAAGATTGTCTGTTGCTTACATGAACATTCTGTATCTTATTCTTAATCAGCCAACATTCAGAAGATTTGTGACCTTGCTTCCCACAGTTATTGCATGAAAGTCTTGCAAGAGGTTTTGCAGGGAATTTGACTACGGGGGGGTTAACCGACTTCATCTGAACATGCCAACAGTCCTTGACTGTATGGGCATTTTTCCCACACTCAAAGCATCTGATATGCTTACTTTTAAAACCATTACCTGCCCACCAGCATTCCGAAGCTCGGTGGCCAAATTTTTCACATTCAAAGCATGCCAGACTCTTATCTTTAAAAACAGTTTTATTTCTTCCAAAAACATCTCTATTTGTAGGGAGTTTTATATTCTGAGAGAAAGTTCTTCCCTGAGCATGCCAACAGTCCTTGACTGTATGGCCATGTTTTCCACAATGAGAACAATTAGAAAAGGTATTTCTATGAGGGCCTAACCAGCATTGTGCAGCAACATGTCCTATTTTTCCACAGTTATAACAATGAATTTTCTTTTCCCTAAGGACATGATTTCTACCCTGATTGTTTTGAGCAGCTGCCAGGTCATCCTTTTCCATCAAATTACACTCATGCATCACATGACCATATTTGTGACAGTAGTGACAGATCATTTTCTTTCTAGATGCTTGCGAGTGTGTGTGAGAACTGTGATCAATATACACAGAAGAGTTCTTTTTATTTGTTTTCTATTTTTCATTCTCTTCCTGATTTTTGTACTGAGGTGAGAATGAGGTAGAGGGTTTTTCTTGTTCTGAACTTTTAACAAAGACAGTCTTCAATTGATCTCCAGTAGCCTTCTCAGACTTCTTCATGGCTGGACTGTAACCCAGTCCCTCCTTCTGAAAATTCACATTCGCTCCAAGAAGCTTATTCAAATTGTCTCTTCCCTTAACAAATTTTGATAGGGAGTTTCTTAGATCTTCAATCTCTCTCGAGAGAGATACAATGTGGTCTTCACACAAGATGATTTGATTTTGCAGTTCATCATTTAGACTCTTCAGAGTTTCATTTTCCTGTGTCAATGTGAATTCATTATTCACTTCGTTTTCTTTTAAGATGGATTTCCCTTTTTCAAATGTCAGCCATCTTTCAGTGAAAACAGTGTTAAGAACCATCAACTTTTTGTTTTGTTCATTCAGATAGATGTTTTCTTCTATCAGCTTGTCTTGTATTTTATCAGTTTCCTTCTTCTGAGTTAGCAATGAGTCATTTTCTTCCTTCAAGGAAGTGATTAAGTTTTTCTGTATATTATCATCAGAGTCTAAGTCCTCAATCAATTCCTTCAAGAATGCACATTCATTGCAAACAGATTCATCAGAACATATTGTTTGATCCTGAAGTTTTTCACATTGTTTCCTAAGACATTCATTTTCCAATTTTAGAGCATTCAAATCAGCACTAACAAAATCAAATTCTTTCAACAGTTTTTCATTCTGAACTAAATCATCAACATGAGCATGATCATCCTCAACTGAGCTAAGTTTTTCTTCATTTTCTTTAACAGATTTTCTAAGATAGTCATTTTCAGTTTTTAGCCTACTTAGCTCAGAGCTAACACATTCAAGCTCATTCATCAATTTTTCATTCTGGTTTTTATGCATATAGATATCAGACAGGTAGGCGTCATGAGATTGCTTTATATTTGAACAACTTTCACATTGTGGAGTTGAGCTACTCCGATCACGTTTCTTTTTCAATTTCTTGTATTGTTTTCTTAATTGTTCATGAGACTCAAGCAGCTCAGCATATGCATTCTCCCAATCATCTAAAGAAAAGTTTTCGAAGATGTTTACCTCCTCCTCATCATCTTCTTCTTCATTTTGGCTGCTGCTATGAATACTTCCTTTAGCCATCATGCAGTTGTCTTCATTTAACCTGTGAGCTAGCTTCAGTTCCTCCAGGATATCCTTGGCAGACCTGCAATCATAAACACAAGAGTGTAAGGCTCTGTCAGTGGCTGCTTTCATCAGATTGAAGGCTTTCTGATTTTCTCCATCCTTTGATCTGTGGCTGTTGGTCCATTTGGACACTTTCTTTGGTAATGTGTGAGGACCTTGTGAAATTAATTTCCACAGATCAGGATTAACTGCATCAACATAATTTCGTAGACTGATAAACCACGCATTAAAATTAGAACCATTGAAAACCGGTGGATCACCCATGAACGCTGATCAGATAAATGCAACAGGAATAATGAAGCACCAAGACAGCAGGATCGAATCTACAGATCGCTGGACCTTCTAAGCAGACAACCCGCTCTGATACCAATTGTTAAGGTGCTAGGCCCGGATACAGAGGGGGGTGAATGTATCCTGCTAGGAATAATGCCCAAATAAAACTCAGATGCTAGACGCAGTCACAGAATAAAAATATTTCAATTAAACTTATGAGCAAGCACATGGAGCGCGCCTATCCAAGCATCTAGCGGAAGCAAACACACAAAGCAAACCACTGCTCAATAGATTTTTAGGTGGTTCGGTCCTCCAGACCTACATCCACCCCTCACTCCCAACCGGAGTGAGGCTTCACTAGCAAACGCTAGAACCAAGCAGACTCAGTCTGCGAACAAGGTGCTGCCACACAGCTTGACCAGGGGAACAACCTCCCCTCTTCCTCCCAACCGGAGGGACACCCCAAGTGACTCCCAGCCACTTGGAAACCAGAGACCAAAGTCTCTCTTCCTCCAGTCCAGGAGGGAACCCGCCAGTGACTCCCCGTCACCAGCAACCAGAGGTCGAAGACCTCTCTTCCTCCAACCGGAGGGACCCCTGGACTTGAATCCTACAAGCCCAGAACCGGAGGACGAGCCTCCCTTCCTCTAACCAGAGGGAACCCACAAGTAGCACCCAGCTACTTGCAACCGGAGATAGCAATCTCCCTTCTCCTGAACCAACAGGAGGGACCCCGAACTCTCTACAGAGAATCGGAGATACAGCAAGTAAATAGTTCAAAGTAAAAACAAAACCCAGCAACGGAAAGCTGAAAAGATAAAATCAAATGTGGCTCTCGCAGGAGCTGGCTGGCCTGGATTTGATCCACGGTCCAGCAGGAACTTCTTCTGCTGCTTCTCTCTTTCTCCCAGCACGAACTCTCTTTTCTTCTTCTTCTTCTCACTGCTTCTGCCTCCTCCTTCTTCTCACTCTCTCTATCTCACTGTCTCTCTTTCTTCTTCTTCTTCTGCTCTCTCGATCTGACTCTCAGCTTTCTCTATCTCTTCTTTCTCTTCTATACTGCTATCTAGAACGTGGAAGCTCTCGACTGCTCTCTATTTTTCCACACTCTCACGATCTCTCTATTTTTCCTTTCTTCTTCTGGATCGAGCTCTCTACAACTCTGCTTTTTCTTTCTTGGCTTCGATCTTTCTTTATCTGTGGACGAAGGCTACATTATATAGCAGCAGCAGCAGGTGGATAGGGCACAAAACGCGTGTGCCTCCCACGCTCGATCCAGAACCTTCCTGCCGCGTGTCTTTATCGGATTGGTTCCTCTTGTCTCGGATCACGTGCAGCCCAGGTGTGTGGAATGTTCTTCCTCGGACCTGTAATGAGATTAATACCATTAATCATTCAGAGTTCGCTGTATGCTCATTTAAAGCTAAGGCTGCACGAGGTATGTAATAGCAAACAAGGTGACTACTACACGAGGTAGGAAATGAACGAAACGAGATACAATGAACAATGCTAACACAACAAGGAAGATGACACGAGGTCAGATAAGTCCAGCACGAGGTAAGAAGAAAACGACACGAGGTAACAAGGCTAATATAACAAAGAAGGTGACACGGGGTCAGATAAGAACGGCACGAGGTGAGAGGTCATAACACAGAGTGAAATAATAGAATAACACGCGATTTAGAAGAAACCTGGACGAGGAGAGAAAGAAACAACACGGAGACATTAACACACAAAAATAACACGAAGACACAAATACTAAAATAACATAAAGACAACTCAAGTACAAAGCTGCTCGAACTAACGAGTGACTCAAAAACGAGGACGACACGGGCTGAAAGCAACCCGAAGATGAGAAACAGAGACCGACACGAAGTGTGGTCATGAGGTGAGAAAGACACGAAGGCGAAAAACAAGAATCGACATGAAGTGTGGTCAGGGCGAGAAGGACACGAAGTCTAATGAGAAAAACCAACACGAAGATAGAAGAGAAGTGACTCGGATTAAGGATGACACGAGGACATCACAGACAGACTCGGCTTGATTAGAAAAGAAGTGCACGACGTAAGACCAACACGAAGTGTGTTAAGTCAACACGAGGATAGAGATAACAAAGAAATGACTCTAACTGAGGACGACATGGAGACAACACCGACACACTCGACTTGAGACACTTAGAGCTTGAACTTTAGAGAAGGCTGCACGAAGTGAAAACAACACGAAGACAGAAGATGACACGGCTATCACGACACGTGATGAAGCAGTGGGACCAGGAAGAAACGACTCGAGGAATGAAAGCACACGGGCAAACATAAAAGGTGACACGAGATGACCAACTAAAAACAAAGGAGACGACACGAGGTTCACAGGGAGACGACTCGAAGTTCGTCAGAACAATTCGAGCTGCTTCAGTGAACAACATGAAGACAGAAAGTGAAGCGACACGAAGTTAAATAGTGGAAGATACTACTCGGAGACATAGAAGACAAAGATGGAACAATACGAAGTATAAACGGATAACACGAAGTGTTGTAGGGATAAACGACACGAAATATGAAGGAAACAATACGGACACACGACGTACTACCTCATAGCAGTTTACCTGGTAGCCATGAAAGTTAACACGAAGTGTTGTAAACAAAGACGACAGGAAGTCATTTCGTGTTTGTGAGGAGAAACCACACGAAGTGTGGTGCATGTAGGGCTATCAATGAAGCTGATTTATAGAGCTGATTTATAGACTTGAAGAAATGATGCACTGATCACGCTGAATAGACTTGACGTTAAGACCAATGTATAAGCGTCAAGGAAGATCAATGTATAACCTTGGAGGAGAAGACCTAAGTATGGGCATGTATAACCAATGAATGAGCTGAGGGGTTGAGCAATCAGCCATGACTGAACATAATCAAATATGCAATGCCATATCAGAACTTATGAAGAACTGCATTATGATCAAAAGGTGAGTAATAGCATGATGACTCACACAGCAGGATGACTCACAGTGAATAACACACATCAAAGATCAACTATTAAAATCACATCAAAGCCATCATCAAGATCATCGTAAAAACCACAGCAAAGCCATCAGCAAAGCCACAATTGAAACCATCATCAAAACCACAGGGCACAACAGAAGAGGCATGAGGAAAGAACGGTGCAAGCTCACCCGTTCAAGAAAGGAACGGCCCATGCCAGCCCGTTCGAAACACAGAACCCAGGAAGTAAAACGGTGCATATGGGACCATTCAAGGGGACGAGCGGCCTATAGGGAACCGCTCTTCTGACAGAGATTTAATCCTTCATGGTTTTATTCATATGCAACAAAAATGCTTTAACTAAATTACTAAAATGCATCTAAAATGAATGAAATGAATGCAGGGATAGCACCGGACCCGCACCTCGTGGCTACAGGTCCACGCAGTGTACTTAGCACTGTCGGACTTCCAGAGGGAGCGGTTGGCTGCCATGGGGTTCGCCCCATTCTTGAGCATCGAGGTGTGTCTGTTCGACGCAGCTCTACTCTACGCCCTGCACGACCGCTGGGACCCAGTTAGTCGGACGTTCCTCTTCCCGTGGGGCCATATGGTCCCCACGCTAGAGGATGTGGCCAGGCTCACTGGCCTTCGAGTACACGGGTCACCGGTTAGCGGGACCACTTTTCCCGACTACCGGGTGATGGCTCGGGGATTGCTGGGCTTAGAGCTGCGGCGCCCTAAGAGGCAGTCGACCCTCCTACCTCGGGCTAGTCTCCAGAACAGCCTGGGATTACGACGGGCGGGAGTTGTAGTCGGGGAGCATCGGGAGGAGCACTTGCAGTGGTTAGTGGAGCTGGCGCTGCCGAGAGTAGCTGCAGGGCCGGGAGTGAGGCGACAGAGTGCTGAGGCGGTTCCTGATGCTGATGTTTGGGCGACTCCTCTTCTCCACCAGAGCAGACGTGATGAGATGCCGGTTCCTTCCTTTCCTCAAGGAGTTGAGCCACATGGGCGACTACGCGTAGGGAGCAGCAGTCCTCGCCTTCTTGTTTGATACGCTAAGTTTGACGGCCCGTCAGACGATGCTCGGGGGCTTCTCCCCCTTACTCCAGGTACAACTTTTACCTTAGACTTAATTATGAAACTCTATATGCTTCCTAAATGCTTGACACGGTGCTGTGATGCAAGTGTGGGCCTACGTACGCCTACGTGGGTTGGGCAGAGGCAAGGAGACCTGTCCTGGGCTCTTGCCGATCGCATGGAGGTGGACAGCACCTCGGGATACTGCAGCCCTGAGATGGCAGATCCGAGAGCTACAGGATGACCGGATGCTCTACCGTTCGCCTCGGTATACCTCTAAACTCAGACTCTTTAATTAAATGCAATTCTTATATGATGATGATGCTGATGCGAGTTTCTATTTCTTGTAGGTACGGTGGACAACTTACACAGAGGAGGGCCAGGAGGGTCAGCCTTGGGTGGTTGGCGCCCTTGCCTTTGCCAGACGAGATGTGTGGCTTCACTGCGTGAATGTGGTGGAGCCACTGCACTGCAGATTGGTGAATGTGGTCCATCAGCCTGCGGTGGAGTTCCCGGTGCCTGAGAAGGTGGGGGAGCGAGTGACGAGGACTACCCGGGGCCTAGCGGCAGCATTTGATTAGTCCACGAGGAACGCTGCGCAGGTGGCTGACTGGACAGCTCTTGGAGGAGTGGTGACCGCCCGAGCGGAGAGCGACTCAGCGTACTACATCGCGTACGCCAGACACTAAGGGACCAGGTGTTCCGGGGTGCCCACCGACCGGTATAACTTCTAAACTCAAACTCTGTCTATTATGCTTATGATTACTATATGATGCACTGACATGGACTTCTAAATGCAGATTGACACTGAGGGACGACTGGCGGAGCTACAGGGGCTCCTGCACTCCACCATCAGGGAGCGGGATGAGGCCTGACAGGCCCTGGCCTTACTGGTGAGTCTTCTAAACCCTAAACTCTTCTAAACTATACAAATGCTTATGATTATGACTATGCATGTGACTGACCTGGAGTTTTGTATGTAGCGTACTGAGGGTACCCAGCGACAGGGGGCCGATGCTCCTTCTTCTTCTTCTACCTAGACTCCTACAGATCAGGCCGAGCGGGATGCAGACTTTACTAGGATGGTGGCGCGGGCCAAGGCGGCCGAGGTGGCGCTTACTGAGAGGGTACGCAAATCACTACTGATGGGGACATCCCTTGCCCCTCCACATTTTCTGAAGCTCAGATTGATCGTCGGTGTATGCCATTATGTTCCTCATGTGTTTGTGAGTCGAGTCATGTAATTTTCTTATTTTTATTTGAGTCTTAAACATGTAATTTTCCCTTTATTGAGTCATGTACCTAGGTTAGAAAGTCATTTTCCTAAGTCTTGAAGTCATTATGTTGGTTTGATAGGTTAATGGGCCCAATTCATTGGGCTAGGCCCAGGGGCGCCCCTCCCTTGGACTGTTTGGTCATTAGTTAGTTTGTCAGGGTCAGTTAGTTAGTTTGTGGGGTCTATAAATAGCCCCACCCCTCTCTCATTTGTAACAATTATGCTTGAATATTGAATCCAGAAAATTTCCACACCTTCTAGTTCCCTCTCAATATCTCCCCCTCTCTCTCTCTTACTATCACTCTCTCTAAGTGGGTTGTGCCCCCTCTCTCTCTCCTCCCCACCCCAATTTTGAAATTCATTCTCTCTCCTCCCCATTCACCCCTCATTAAGGCCCCTTCCCCTTCCCCATGCACTCATTCAATTCCCCCTCCAACCCCTAGGTGGAAACCCCTTCTCCTAGGCACCTTTCCACTCTCCCAAGCAACCCTCCCTCTCCCCAAGACTGAAAGAGCCCTTCCCTAGGCCAAATTTCGAATTTCCCTCTCCCTTGGGCTGTGGCCTTTCATCTCCCCACCTCCCTAACCACCCAAGGTCGCACCCCCCCCTTCCCCATCCACCAAATAACCCCTTGTTCATGCCCTTCCCCACACCCTCTCCTCCACCTATTCTGTCCCTGTTGCAGGTTTCAGAAAAGTAGTGATTTGCAGTAGCAGCCACGACTTCCCCTGAAGGCTCCCGGTGGCATATCATATATTGCTGGAATAGTCTCCAAGTCTTCTTTCCAACGGTGGTACTCCTGCCTGCATCAGAGTTCGGAGCTGCATCCGAGTTCGGAGCTGTCCGGAGGAACGTCATCTTCAACGACTGCGCAATCTGTCCCAGACTAAAGGCCAGAGTGATCTTGGAAGCCATTCAGCGGCCAACCTTGGAGGAACTCGATCACGCTTCCTTCTACAAAATTCTTATTCGTCTAGTACTCCATCAGTAGTAGAAGGAACAACGCCAATCACCCGCCCGATCTATTTGTTCTGAATTTCTTCACCGGAGTGTGCAGTCTGCCCCCTGCAGGTCCAGGTTCTACCTATCTTCACTTCTCCGGACACCATTCTCCTCTCCGACCATGGATTGTGGCCTCGTCAATTTCTGCTCGAAGCTACTCCAACCACGATCGCGTCACCACCATTTTCGTTTGATTTGGTATTCGGGAGCGACCGCTGTGCCTTCTGTAATCCACTGTATCAGTCAGAGGTAGAGTGTTGCTGTCCTGCTCCAGTCGCCGGTCCGATCAGCCCCGAGTTCCAGAGCTTCCCAAAAAATTCAAGCATCATCCTCGGCCAGCTGGGGAAATTTTGGCACCGATTTCATCAAATTTGGAGCTTGGTTGAGTCCGTGGCAGCATCTTCATCGACAACCTATTCAGCAAAACTGAAGAGTGGCAGAACCGGCGAAGCTTGGAGAGTCGGCGTTCTCTTCATAATTTCCCCACCCCGCTGGGCCGGCTGAAGGCCCCTCCCTGCGTGGAGTAATCTTGGTTGTAATAAGTCTAACCCCCACCCCAAGAGCCCCCCTCCTGCGAGAGGTGTAGTTCATGTAATAATATTTTCGCAGATTTGAAGCGACACCGACGCGGCTTGCGGGCGCAAACCCTTGCCTCCCCGCTCGCCCCCGTCTTCGGCCAGAGTTGGCGTCTTCACACTGGCTAGGTGAGCCTCGGTCCCCCTTTCCTTGCTGGTCAATATCACTTGCTTAGCTTAGTATTCTTGCTTTGCTGCGTCGGACGGAGAGCGAGGGCCCGGCCCAAATTGCCGAACACGTGAGTGTCCATCGCGGGCGAGTTGTGAGCGAGCCATTTCAACCCACACCCATGGTGTGACGGACGCCCATGAGTGGGCATCCCTGGCCCAATTGGGGTTCTCCCCAACCTTGCCAAGCACCGGAGCATCATTGTCCCACCCCGGACCCTCTCCATTATCGTTTAGTTGCCCACGGGCACAAGTGTGCACCAAGCGAGTGAGCCACTCGAGTGGTATCATCGCCAATTTGCTTGCTTGCAACCTTAGGTCCAAGGGTCATATTGTCTTGTGGTCATCACCCCAAGGTGGTGTCACATCAACTACACTTCCCCTTGTTATTTATGCTTATGATATGCATGAAATGCAATTGACTGACAATGATATGTACATGCAGACGTCTGAGCTGACCCGCCTTAGGACCGAGCTTGAGCAGAGCCGAGCAGCGGCTCGGGAGGAGGTGGCCCGTGTGCGAGAGGAGGCAGCACAGAGCCGACCAGCAGACGCGCTAGAGATGGTGCTTCTTCAGGGTGAGCTGGAGCGACTCCGAGCCAGTGCGACCGAGGCAGAGCACTACTGGGCCGAGGCAGAGGGCTACCGGGCCGAGGCGGAGTGCTATCGGACTAAGGCAGAGCAGGCTCAGTTATAGTCTGCCAGACTGGAGGGCATGGTGGCGGGCATGAGAGAGGTGAGTCGGGAGCGCAGCTGAGCAACTCCGAGCGGCAGCCATGGCACTCATGGCTCTGTTAGGAGTTACTTTACGGGTTCCTCTGGCCACCGGAGGAATGAGGAGGAGGAGCGACGTCGACGACATCAGCGTGACGAGGCGGTTTCAGCGATGCCTCCACCAAAGAGGCACGAGGGAGCCGGAGACAGCGACGAGGGCCAGGGAGAGGGACAGGCTTGACTTTTGTACTTGGGGCCCGCCTTTTGTATATGATGTGATATGATAGTGATATGCCTTTGTTTTTGTGTATTTTGTGGATGTATGAATGTATGAATGAATGGATGAATGCATAAATGAATGTATGCATACGACTAGTGACTCGACACGAGTGCGTGAGTGAGAGACGACGACTATGGGTGAGACATGACTACGAGTGTGACGAGACACGACCACGAGTGAGATAGAGTGACGCTGACTCCGAGTGGGAGAGAGAGTGAGATGAGGGTGTCAAATAAGTGAGATGAGGGCTCCAAATAAGTAAGATGAGGGACGCCAACTCTGAGTGGGATGAGGGACGCCAAATGAGTGAGATGAGGGACGCCACGACTACTAGTTGGACAGGTTGACAACTTGTTGGACAAGGGCTTCAGATCAGAAGGACGGTTCTCAGTGGGCCGCTCAAAGAAATACACGGTCTGTAATAGACCGTTCTAAGGAGAATAGAACGGTTGTTCATATACCGTGCAGAATGTTGAACGGTTTACCATAAACCGCGTAAGAAGAAGAACGGTCTGAATCAGGCCGCCTAAAGTCTTGCCCTCGAGTTCTTTGGAGGATGATAAGCGGTCTATAACGGGCCGTGCAAGGGGATGGGCGGTCTATCGTAAGACCGTCCAAATGGGTATTTTACGAATTAGAAGGGGACTCTCCTGGAGAATCCCTAATCCAAGGGTAAACCACCTTGAACCTATCCAAACCCCATCTTAACCCGTCCTAGACTTATCCAACTCGATCTTAAGAGACCTAGGCTTCTTAACAAGCCCTATAAGTAGGAGGGGGAACCTAAATTCATGATTCACACATCCTCCTCCTTCCAAGCCTTGAAACCTTTGCTATTCATCACCAAATCATCATGAAGAGGGCCCTAGAGGGGAGTTCCATGGAGGGAACATCTTTTGAAGGGCCAAAGCCGGCCAGGAAGGAGCGGGAAGTGCTCCAACGACTGACCGCGATCCCGCGACATCTCAGTTCGAGCCCTCTGAGAGAGGTAAGCTAATCATGATTTTATTCAATTCAATTCTCTTTCATTTACTTACATGCTTCTCCTTCCTCTCTTTCTTCCATCTTCTTTCTTCAAACCTCAGCTTCTTCCTGGCGCGAGGCGGTATTCCACCATGAAGTGGTTGGCTCCCATGGTCCGCGCCTTGTCCCTAGGAGTGACATTCATCCTGAGATCTTGGCACTTACAACCTCTCCTAGTGTTAGGTCAGAACTACCCAAAGCTCTCTCTTGATTGGCATAGCATCTCAGCCTTGGTTGAAATCTGGCATCCTTAAACTTATACATTCATCTTCCCCTCATTTTAGGCCACTATCCTACTAGAGGAGGTAGAGACCTACTTCTCTTTACCCAGGTCCCAGGCGGGAGGGGAAGACTCAGTGTGTCATACTGTTGCCCCTATAGATCCTAGGCTTATCTTGGGAGGGTTCATACCGGATAACAGGGATGTCCATTCCTTCGTAGGCCCACATCAGATTCACCTTCTTCCTCTTAGCTAGTGGGTAGTGGAGCATTGCAATAACATGTGTGGATGGGATGAAGCCATAGCTAAGGCTGCGTCCATTTGCTTGTGCGGGGCAATCTTGTTTCCTTCAGTTGACCATGTGCTAGAGCTACCCCTTCTTAGTACCATTAGTGGCCTTTGGCAGGGACTTTCCATCTCCCAGGCCATCCTAGCTTACTTGTACGAGGGCCTTACTTCAGCAACCTAAGGAGGTCCTCTGTTTGGTTCTATGATCCTCCTAGAGTGTTGGATGGGTGTTAGGATGAAATTCATCTATAGGGAGGATGTCACTTCAGCTAGCAGGATCTATGGGAGACACCCCCTCTTCTTCATAGGTGGCACGTTCGGATTCTCCCCGCAGGTAGAGTGCAGGACAGCAGAGATGAAGACCAGGGATGAGTGGCGACTGCACATCAATAGGCTGCCAGTGGATTGGTTCGTGATGCGCCCGGACTTCCTCCGTGATACCACTGTCAGAGTTCCCAGCAGGCCGGGCTTGGACTTGAGGCTCGTGAGCGACACCACGCTGGCGATGTACAGCCCGCACCGGTGCTACCTACAGGTTGGACTACCCCAGACTGTTCTACCAGCACTACCTCACCTTCCCGCACTACAGGCGAGGAGGATTGGTACAAAGGAGGACTAATAGGCGGCCAGGAGTGCCCTAATCATGTGGGAGGTGAGCAGGGTGCTTACCCTACCAGCAGAGGTTGCGGAGATCCCGGCGACGCGCCAGGCCTATGTTAGAGAGCTGAGAGAGATACGTCCCCGTGGGGATGCCCATCGGAGGACTGAGTGATTTTCTTTTGTTTTCATGACGATGTTGGATAGGACTTGTGCTTAGAGAGTTTGATGTATGAAATGAATAGAATTGATGATTGGATTGAGTTTGAGCTTTGTTTGGGCTATGATGTGATTGCATAGGTTGGGATAAGAGTTTAGCATTCAAGTGGTCACGAGCCAACTGAAATTTTCAGCTTCAACCTGTCCCTGCACACATGCAAATACAGAAAACAGATTAAAGCTGTTCTAGGCTTAACCCCTTGCCTACAACAAGTTAGGAAATGACCAGTTCTTGATTTTTGGTCAAGGGGGTAAGTCTTATTAAATAGGCAAATAACAAACGTCAAATGAATGCAATGGGGATGCTATGAATGCAAATCAAGAAAATCTTTTTTGAAATTTTGAGAATATCTGATTTTTGTTTGGATTATCAAAGTATTTGATTTTGTTTTGGGTTTTGAACATATTTGATTTTTTTGGGGGTTTTGAACATATTTGATTTTTTTGTTTTTGAAATATTTAATTTTTTTTGGATTTTGAAATATTTTATTGATTTTTTTGGATTTTGAAATATTTGATTTTTTTTTGGATTTTGACATATTTGATTTTTTATGGATTTTAAAATATTTGATTTTTTTTAGATTTTGACATGTTTAATTTTTTTGTGGATTTTGAAACCAACTCAGACCTGATGATAAGGAACCTCCCATCTCACGAGGGGCCTCCCGGGCTCAATGTGCAATATAAAGGACCGCCTGCGGCCGGTGCTAACTTCTCTTTAACGTGCCTCTACTGAGGCCATACCCGGGGTAGGATCCATTCCTTGGAAAATAAAATAGATTTTAATAGAGAAGCTGGCGACAGGTATAAAGATTTTCAGGGCTTGAGTTCTTCTCGTGACACCCCTTTTCAAAGAATTTGGTCTGTTGTGCCGGGGCTTTATGTCCATTTTCGAACCTACTACCGCTCTAGGCACGCATACGACCGGGCTCATAGCGTCCCGCGTGGAAACTGTACTGCCACTCTTGTCGTGCCTAGTTTTGTTATTTTGGGGACTTTCAAACTTTTTTGAGAGCTGCGAGCTTTGGGTGAGCTTTTAGCCTTGATTTTTTCCCCTTTTTTCATTCCTTTCTTTCTTTTCTTTCTTGTTCTTTTGCGGAATAAGGTCATAATGGACTGCCCCTATTTGAGACCTCTTTTATTGGGGGGTCTAGATTGGTTCTCGCCCCCTTATTCACCTTTTGCCCCTATTTTCAACCGAGAGAGAAGGAAAAACAAGGACTTTCACCCTTCCTGAAGCATGGCCAAAGGAGAAATGGTGTTATGCAAAAGAAGGAAACCGACCTACGAGGGGTTGTGTAGTGTGTGAAAATGTTGAACCGAGGATTTCCTTTCGTGGTCAAGTGAAGGCGTACCCCGTCACCAAGTCATTGCTGGTTCGACTCTATGGATAAAAGCGTTTTAAATATAGCCCATTCCATGTATTTTGTAATTCTTTGCCCTCCCCGTTGATTAAACGATATGCGTTACTCGGATAGACTTCCTTAATTACAAACGTCCCTTCCCAGTTGGGTTGCAACTTAGACCTGGGACCTGCTGATCTGACAAATTTGCGTTTCAAAACCATATTACCCACTTGGAATATTCGTTCGATAACCTTCTTTTGAAAATATCACGAGACACGTTTTTGATAAACCGAAACATGATTGTCCACGTTAAGCCTCTTCTCATCTAAGAGTTCCAGTTGGACTAGCAACGCCTCTCGATGCTGTTGGTTTTAATGTGCCCCTTCTTTTGCAAGATGGGCTATGATGCCAACTATGAGCAAATAATGAGCCAAGTAATGAAATCAATCAACCTATGAACATGCGAATCATGAACCTAGGCAACCAAAACAAGCTCTAGCATGGGCATGCTATCTCAATCAAAACTGAACTAAGCAAGGAAAGAAAAACACACACCGGAGCGTGGAATAAAGAATAAAGGAAAACACACCGTAGAGGTGTACAAGCAAAAGTAAAGAAGAGATATGACGAAAGAGAAAGCTAATGCCCAAACAAAGGAAAGATGTGATTGCCACCAAGATAAAAACAAGCCAAAGACCTGATAAATACCTTGGAATAGGAGGATGATGCACCCACCCACGGGAGAGAGAAAAACAATCAGAAAACCACAGCTCCGTCAGATGTAACGGTCGAAGTATGGTGCGTCACAGAACTGTGACGGTCTCACGATAGACCGCTACAACACTCTAACGCGCCTGTGATGGACCGTTAGAGCTTCTGCAGAATAAGATTGGGAATCATTTGATCTTCAAGCTTTCCAGTCGGCCAGAGAGCTTGGGCCTCGTGATATGGACTCTGTAAACCTGCAAAAGAGTGGAAGACACAAGAAAAATAACCCAGATTAGCCCTTTCACAAAGTAGTATCAATAATCCAAAGAACTTATGAACATGCAAAAGGAGAGGGAAATACCGGGAGATTGTTTTTTTAAACCCCTCTGGGGCGTTTTAAAAGATGGGAGGATGTTTTAAATGAATGCAACCGATGAAAGAACGTGAAAGATGGAGAGGGGCAATGCTATGATTGCTTAGAAGAGGGAAAAGCACTAAGAACAATGACTTGACTGAATTAAACCCTTGAAACCGATACTCCCTGAACTTTGGAAGTAGATGGACGTGGGAAGCAGCTCTCCTTGGTTGGTTCTAGCTCCAGGATGCGGCAGCACTTCGACGCAAATTCCAGATTTCTCCCCTTCAAGCCATGAAGTCAAGGGTTCTATTTATAGGCCCTCAAAGTCTAGGTTCGAGTTGAGGATAATCCAGCTAGAAAAGAGGACGTTTCTTAGCAAACTCTTGAAGATAATACTCCCAAGAGTCCACAGAATCGAATGGAAGCTTTTGAGGATCATATTTGGAAGAGAAATCAAGGAAACAAACTCTCAGGTCGGCCACGGAGGAGCAGAGAAAATACCAGGCTTGGCAGGACTCTCTGTTGATGTAATGGCTGCTCGATAGACCGCCACAGGGATGTAACGCTCCAGGAAGAGACCGTCACACAACCTTATCCCTAAAGAAGATAAGATTATCAGGGGAAGTTTTCAAACGTTGGACTCTGGATGGATGTAACGGTCAAGCGTAAATGCGTTACAACAAGGTAACGGTCGCACGATAGACCATCACACTCAACGGGCAGGCAAAAGATAAGCTTAAGGACTCTGCAAGGATGTAACGCACCAGGGTAGATGCGTTAGAGTACTGTAACGCCTTATCAAAGGATTGTTAGAGACAATAAAGTGCCAAAAAATGAAAGCTTGGTAAGCTTCGTCCAACGAAAAAAAGGCAAGGAACCAGACTCAACCAAGGAGACATGACTCAAGAAATGGACCTCAAAATGATCAAGAAGGCTCAACAAAGGTGAACAACTCGGAGCATCATATAGAGTGAACAAGGAGATGACCCAACTTATTGGTCATAAAACGGGTGTCAACAGATGCCCCTCCTTAACGTCCTCTTTATAGGGGAGCGAGCGGAGGTGAAGTGAAAGCGGAATGGAATATGGAGATGAAGCGGAGATGAAGTGAAGTGGACTGAAAAGAGGGCGTTAAGGCAAACGACACCCGTTCTAAACCAACAAGTGATAGGAATTTTCTAGAAAGCTTTGAACTAATCACAAGGAAAGGCAACCAAAGGACGCATGTCTGGAGGAACTAATAACTAAGGAAAGGAAAACACGGCCAGCGGCCGGGGCAATGGAAAGGAAAGAGACAATTAACTAAACTCCAGACATGAATCTTCAGCTAACCAAATCAAGTGAGCAAACCGAAGGAAACCTTCCAATTCAGAGAGGAATGACTCTCGTCACTCAGGATTAAGAACACAGCTATTCACCATTATTGAGACACCTGGACAGATGAGGCTCATGAATGCTCAAAGATGCGTATGATGCATGCTGGGATAAAATAAAGAAATCATTAAAACAAATGCAAAGAAAGATAAAATAACAAGATACTCGAGAATAGTATTGCTAGACCGGAGAAACCAAGGTCAGGACACTATCTGCAACCACAGCGTGCAAGACAGAACCATTGTCCCCAAATTTTTCCAACCTAACGGCCTATCCAACGATTAAACATGTGCACTAAGACCATCATCATTTTTGTTTAAGGGGAACATCAGATCCCAGAACACTTGAATGACCAGCCGGTTCTCGAGATAATATATCATATATAACATATAGTAATGCAATAAGGGATAAGGAATCGGGATACAATACCTGACTTACCTGCCAAGTGAAACGACATCTTTTTTGGATTTCTGATTTTTCTATTTTTTATAGATTTTTAACTAAGACAACAACAATATGAATGAACATGATAAACAAGCATGAACATAACGATGATAACATAACGCTCAATTGAACGACCGATAACACAACAAAACATAACGATCAAACGAATGAAAAATAACACAATAAGATAAACAAGCACATATGCAATGGCATGAACAAATCACACGTATGCAAGATGAACGTGGGGGATAAGACAATAATGCAGTGAGACAACACACGGTTGGGACAAGAACATGAGGGATGACCACATGGTTGGAACAAGAACATGAGGGATGACCACACGGTTGGGACAACACACGAGATATAAAAGGACGACTAACAACATATGCAAGACAACTAACAACACGTGGTGAAGAACAAACATAACATGTGTAGGACAACACGGTGGGACATAGACACGGCGAGACAAGGACACGGTGGGACAAAGGATAAATATGCCCTTCAATCAAAGCCCAAGATCAGAATGAAGTAGAACTGCCAGGTTCATGATTGTGAGGTAAAACCCTCTCATAGAAATATGATCATTGTAAACAAAAGCTGAGAAGGACACAAGCTTCAGAATAGATCGAGAGATATGACGAAGGAAACAGATCAGAAGATGTAAATAGGAGACAGATAGAACAAAACATGGAGCAAGGAAAGCTTGAGTACCTGCAACCTGCACACTTAGCAAACAGATTACGTATCTATTCTCAAAATACAATGTAAAAGATAAATATTTTTAGATTTTTCAAATTTCTTGATTTTTTAGATTTTGAAAATGATTGAAATTTTGAACACTATTTTTTTTTTGATTTTTGACAATATCTCACATTTTTGGATTTTTGATAATATCTCATTTTTTTAATTTTTGATAATATCTATCCGTAGCACCCAAAGATAGGCTCGAACTACTGGCCAGGGATCGCCGTCCCTCCCCTCTCATTAAAGACTTCCCTTGAGTAGGGCGTTCATGTGAGGGTGGATTACCACAACCAACTCCCTCTAAAGAACGGTGCCCCTACTAAGGCCATACCCGGGATACAACCCAGCCTAAGAGGGAGAAATAGAAGAAAAAATTAGAGACAAGCTTTGTGTAGGATGGGAGATATCAAGATTCGAATTCTTTCCAGGGCACTACCCCTCAAAGAGATAGCCTGTTGTGCCGGGGCTTTGTGTCTTTGATTTGAAGGCCCATATTTATCAGGCATGCATGCGACCGGGCTCATGACGTCCTGCGGGGAACTTTACTACCACTCTTGCCATGCCTTTGATTCATAATTTTGTATTGATTCGTCCATTTATTTTTGACAGCCCTTATTGGCTAGATATAGCATGAACGCTCATTTTTGAGGGTCAAGACTACCCCTATTTGAGACCTCTCTCGTATTAGGGAGCGCCTAGGTTAGTCATCCCATCCATCAATCTCTTGCCCCTGCACTTGGCCGAGCAGAGAAAAGAAAAGACCTTTGTTCATACCCTAAGTATGGCCAAAGCAGCAATGGTGTGCCTCAGAGGAATCGGCTATGGCTCACCGTGAAGTGTATGAAAAACCTATGCTCAAAGGTCACCCTCAACAATCAGGGAAAGAACTAGACTCCCAGCGCGAAGCTATCACCGGTCTAAGGATGCTGCAGAAGCGAACTCATTTTAAATGAACTAAGTAAATTTATAAAAGCCACTTAACCATGTTGAGGAAGAGCATTATAAGCGTGTGCAGAAATAATAAAAAAAATGGAAATGAAAGCATGTTTCTTTGCTCAAAATAAAGATACCTTTGTAAATCCATGACGTGGAAACCGGCATCCTGAAGCGATCTTGATCATCGAGCTTTGAGGAGCGCGAGTAGCTTTATATTCCTTGCTTGTCATGATAAAGGATGAAAGGATAGTAAAGGATTGGATTCCTCGACACAGGGGAGTGGCAGACATCATATTGGACGAAGAAGGGATAAAAAGGAAGAGAGACGAGGGCTAGAACTCTCTCGTTAAGGCACTGAGGCCTTGATAATAAGGAACCAGATACAGAATAAACCAGATTAGCTGAGATTAAGGCGGACTAAAGCCACAAAAACAGCATGAAAAAGGGTAAGAACCCTGAAAGGGTGAAGAAGAATGAGTAGAAAGATGAGAAAGAGAATCATCTGACATGATCGGAGAAAGAGAATGGTAGACATCCGACAGGGTCGGAGAAGAAGAATGAGGACCACCCGATAGAGTCGGGGAAGGAGAATCATAGACACCCGACAAGGTCGGGGAATAAGAAGGAGAACCCAGGGATACCGGAGGAGAAGAACCGGGAGATGTCCCGAGATCGGGACGATAAGAGGGCATAGGCCGAGGCCCAGAATTGTGAGAGGAGGGAAAATCCAGAGACTCTGGATGGGAAGAAGAGGAATGGGGGTTTGCGGACCCGGGAAGAGAGGAGAAGATGATAGTAGCAGGATCTGAAGTGGGAAGATACACCACCCATGGGTGGGAACTGAGTAGAAAGAAGGATGAATGAAAAGAAGGGGAGGAAGAGGTGGACCCCTGAATGCACAATTGACTGCTCTTGCACCTATGCCGCCGCCTCTTCTTAGCTGAAATTGGCTTGAAATTGACACGCCTGGCGCGGGCTTGAATCCTTTGGCACCTTGCCTTGCAATATCTTCTTAAATAGCTAGCCCATCTAGCAGACGGCATTGCCCGACTATGGACATGCAGCTTCATCGGGGCGGTTGCCCCTAGACACCCGGCGCTAACAACATTAGACGGACATTCTTGGATAGATAATTCCTCAAAATGTTGCATATCATGGAACCATGGAGTCTTGTTACTTGGCATAAGTAGCATGAGATTTGGCAGCTCCACTCGGTAATCAGACTTGAAGCGTAACTCCCTTGCTAGAAGAGACGGATGAAGCTGAGGGAGAGTAATACATGATGTTGACATGGCCGGCTTGCGAATAAACCGAGGAAGATTGCATAACAAGTGTAAAATATCCCCGAAAAGTGTAGAAGATACGGCCAATTGCCCCTTGAACATAGAATCCATAATCTGCTTGGCGGCCGTATATGTTAGCACAACACGGGTAGAGAACTCTTTTTGGCCTGTCATCTGAATGGCAATAGAGCGAAGAGAAATAATAGCATCAACGGTGAACTCTCCGGCAACAAAGAGATTGCCACCGGCCTTGCTCGGGAAGAAACTGGCATCAACTCAAGGGAACTCTTCTTGTCAACCATCTTCACTAGGAGTGTAGGCTCAACATCCCCAAAATAACCAGGGACCAGGATGCGGATCGGCATCCGGCAAATGAAGTCTTGGATCTTGAAATGCATGGCTGGCACCGAATCATCCTGACTTGGCTTATTGTCTCTCTGGGGATTAGACCCAAGTGGCACCATGGGTAACGCACACACACTCCGTGGGGTGAAAATAGGTGGAGGAATGGGGATAGGAATAGGTTCGGAAGACGCGGAGGTTTCAATGGGTATGGTGTGTTTAGGTGGAGGCAAAGGTAAGGGTGGAGGTATGACTTGCTCGGGCGAGGGCGGCAAAGGTGAAATTTGCTCAGGCTCGGTCAAAGGTGATGACGGGGGTGATGGATGTTTAGGGAATGGTGAGGGTGGTGGAGATGGTGTAGGCGATTGAGAGGATGGTGGAGATGGTGATGTGGTCGATGGAGGTAGTGGACATGGCAAGGGTGAAGAAGGGGGTTGTGGCACCCACCGTCGACGTATCGACACAATGCGCCGAATGACATTGGGGGTGGAAGTAGTGGTGGAAGAAGTAGAAGAAGGGGAGGTGGCACTAGCCTGAGCAGAGGCTTGGGTTTGTGGAGTTTGCGGAGATTGGATAGGAGATAGCGAAGGTAATAGAGTAGGCGAGGTAGTAGGTGGTGGAGCGGGTTCAACGCTAGATGAAGAATCACTGGGGTGCCCCCGGTCTTGTAGAGATGGAGATGGCTGCTTGGGCGGTGCTTCTTGTTGCTGCTGCTTGCTGCGGAGATCTAAAACAACTTTACACATGGCGGCCCAATCAATCCTTTTATTACCTTCCAGGCCATAAACATACTCTCGGAATTTGGGACAATCCTCAACCAAATGCCCCTGCTGGCAGTGAAAATCACAATATTGAAGCATATTCCCGACCGCGGGTTGGCAAGGCACAACCGGAGAGAGCGGCAACGCGTGAGTGGCCATCAAAGCCCTAAAAATGTCGGTAAAGCACTCCGACAACGGAGGACGAGAAGCCTACTTCAGGCAAGGTGAATGCTGAGGGATATGTGATGGAGATGGTTGTGGAGAGGGAAGCGGAGGTTGCATAGGTAATGGAGTGTGGCTAGTGGCGAAGGGATTTAGCGAAGGCATATGTGGAACGGGAAGGGAGACAAGAGGTATGTAGACAGCATCCACCTGCTCGGGGTGTGATGTTTCCTTGACCGGGGGTGGAGACACAGGTGGAGACACATGTGGGTATGTGGAGGCGGAGGGCTGACTCATGAAAGGTTGATATGCGGAGGCGTATAGGTATGTAGAGGCGTGGGGTTGGCTCGTGGAGGGATATGCGGCAGAAGGCTGACTCATGGCGGGCTGACTCATGGGAGCGTAGGGTGGCACGTGGAGGGTGAAGGTTGATATGTGGAGGTGGATGGTGGCGACTCGGGGTCAAGAGAATCTTGGATTTGTTGGCGAATGAAGCGGGCTCGACTGTAAAGTTGTTGCCAGGAGGTGATGTCGTTGAGGGCTAAGATAAACTGATACTCGGGCACGGCATTGGATATCAGCATCTTGATTTACTCTCCCTCCGGAATGTGTCCTCGGACTTGCGCGGAAAGGCGACGCCAACGGTCAGCAAAGGTGCAGAACCCCTCGTCGGGCTTCATCATCTCATGGGCCAGATCCACAATAGAGTACTTGGGCCCAACCTGGTCTTGATATTGTTGAATAAACTTTTCTTTAACGGCTTGAAAACTCACAACTTGCTCATGTGGAAGAGAGAAGAACCAATCCCTAGCCGGGCCTTCCAATGACAGACCAAATAGATAGACCATCAAGCGTTGGTCATGCCAAAATTGGGCCGACTCATAAACAAACTCCTTCAAGTGCACATACGGGTCACCGACTCCACTATAACAGCGATATGTGGGAATTTGTGATAGAGGTGGGAGCCGAAGACCTTGGAAAGCGAACGGAACACTTAAAGAGGATTTAGGAACGATCTGACGTTGAAGCTCATCAAGTTGGCGTTGGGTTTGAACAATTATCTATTGGGTAGGGAGAGATCGAGAAGAATATGGGCCAGCTTGAGCAAGAGGATGTGAATTCAGACCAGTATGATGATAATGGGCCGGATAAGAGGATCCGGGCTGAGAAGAAGAAGGGCCCATTCCGGGAATGGAAGGATATGTGGGCCTGGAAGAAGCATGAGCATAAGGACCCATTGGGCTGGCAGCATAAGGAGAAGAAGAAGGAGTCCCATTAGAAAAATAAGGCCCATTAGGAGAATGGGGTCCGTTAAGATGATGAGGCCCATTAAAGAGAGAAGAAGGCCCATTAAGAGGTGGAGGCCCATGAAGATGAGATGCAATAAGACGTTGGGCCTGGGACAAGCCCAAACAACACAAACAATACAATGTGAGAGTTTTCACCGAAGTCAAACAAGTTGATATGATGGGAAATATTTTAGAGATTTTAATAGACCTTTTAATGATTTGAATTAATAATAATTCCCTCAAGATAGGAATCATATGGGAATAAGGTCCAAACTTTGGGTTGACTAAGGTTAACTCCCTCACACTTATGCAAATGCAAACCTAAGAGGTGGAAAGGTACAATCGGCCCGGTGTCCGTGTGGGAATCCACGGCTCACGGGGACTTATGGAGGTCCCTGATGTGTTTTCCTAGTCGGCCCCAACGAATATGGAGACGAGAGGTCCACGCACCAAGGTAATAGAATGCAATCTAATGTATGAACATATGCATGAACTTATGTGCACCGGGGTGCATGCAAATTCTAGCCTAGAATCTAGCAATCAAATATGCATACAATGATATGAATATATGAACCAACCAAGGAGGAGAACAAATAGCACCCAAGTATAAAAATCACAGTAAAAACTACAGAAGTAAACTACACCTCGGGATGTGTACCTATCTGGAGTATGTGACGGTCTAGACTACCTGCATCAGAGAAGTGTGACGGTCGAAGACCAGACCGTCATACTATTGTAACGCAGGGATGCAGGACCGTCAGAGGAGCCAGGGAACCAGAAACAACATGAAATAAAAGGAAATCTGGGGAATACACGGGCAACCAGGGTAAGCAAATGAAAGCATGTTTTAACAGAGATCCCAAAGCACGATTGGCACTAGATGTCCCACCGTGATCGCCAAAAAACTATTGGTTTTAATGTGCCCCTTCTTTTGCAAGATGGGCTATGATGCCAACTGTGAGCAAATAATGAGCCAATGTAATGAAATCAATCAACCTATGAACATGCGAATCATGAACTTAGGCAACCAAAATAAGCTCTAGCCTGGGCATGCTATCTGAATCAAAACTGAACTAAGCAATGAAAGAAAAACACACGCCGGAGCATGGAATAAAGAATAAAGGAAAACACACCGTAGAGGTGGACAAGCAAAAGTAAAGAAGAGATATGACGAAAGAGAAAGCTAATGCCCAAACTAAGGAAAGATGTGATCGCCACCAAGGTAAAAATAAGCCAAGGACCTGATAAATACCTTGGAATAGGAGGATGATGCACCTGCCCACGGGAGAGAGAAAACAATCAGAAAACTACAGCTCCGTCAGATGTAACGGTCGAAGTATGGTGCGTCACAGAACTGTGACGGTCTCACGATAGACCGCTACAACACTCTAACGCGCCTGTGATGGACCGTCAGAGCTTCTGCAGAATAAGATTGGGAATCTTTTGATCTTCAAGCTTTCCAGTCGACCAGAGAGCTTAGGCCTCGTGATATGGACTCTGTAAACCTGCAAAAGAGTGGAAGACACAAGAAAAATAACCCAGATTAGCCCTTTCACAAAGTAGTATCAATAATCCAAAGACCTTATGAACATGCAAAAGGAAAGGGAAATACCGGGGAGATTGTTTTTTTAAACCCCTCTGGGGCATTTTAAAAGATGGGAGGGTGTTTTAAATGAATGCAACCGATGAAGAACGTGAAAGATGGAGAGGGACAATGCTATGATTGCTTAGAACAGGGAAAAGCACTAAGAACAATGACTTGACTGAATTAAACCCTTGAAACCGATACTCCCTGAACTTTGGAAGTAGATGGATGTGGGAAGCAGCTCTGCTTGGTTGGTTCTAGCTCCGGGATGCGGTAGCACTTCGACGCAAACTCCATATTTCTCCTCTTCAAGCCATGAAGTCAAGGGTTCTATTTATAGGCCCTCAAAGTCTAGTTTCGAGTTGAGGATAATCCAGCTAGAAAAGAGGACGTTTCTTAGCAAACTCTTGAAGATAATACTCCCAAGAGTCCACAGAATCGAACGGAAGCTTCTGAGGATCTAATTTGGAAGAGAAATCAAGGAAACAAACTCTCAGGTCGGCCACGGAGCAGCAGAGAAAAGACCAGGCTTGGCAGGACTCTCTGTTGATGTAACGGCTGCTCGATAGACCGCCACAGGGATGTAACGCTCCAGGAAGAGATCGTCACACAACCTTATCCCTAAAGAAGATAAGATTATCGGGGGAAGTTTTCAAACGTTGGACTTTGGGTGGATGTTACGGTCAAGCATAGATGCGTTACAACAAGGTAACAGTCGCACGATAGACCGTCACACTCAACGGGCAGGCAAAAGATAAGCTTCAAAGAAGCCTTAAGCTTAAGGACTCTGCAAGGATGTAACGCACCAGGGTAGATGCGTTAGAGTACTGTAACGCCTTATCAAAGGATCGTTAGAGACAATAGAGTGCCAAAAAATGAAAGCTTGGTAAGCTTCGTCCAACGGAGAAAAGGCAAGGAACTAGACTCAACCACGGAGACATGACTCAAGAAATGGACCTCAAACTGATCAAGAAGGCTCAACAAAGGTGAACAACTCAGAGCATCATATAGAGTAAACAAGGAGATGACGCAACTTATTGGTCATAAAATGGGTGTCAACAGACGCTTGTCGAGATTAAGTTCTTTGTCCAGCTGCACCCTTAGGGAAGGGATCAGGATCTCGTATGGGAGTACCACCTCCATCCCATAGGTGAGAGCAAAAGGAGTTTACCCCGTGGGAGTACATACGGAGGTGCGATAAACCCATAGAGCTTCTACCAGTTTATCGGCCCAATCAGCAAATTTGTGTGACTCACATGTTTTCTTGATGATTTTAAGAAGGGTTTTGTTCGTGGCCTTAACCTGGCCATTACCTTGGGGGTAGTGTGGCGATGAATGATGCAATGATATATTAAACTTCTTACAGAGGTCACGGAGTTCTTGAGAAACAAATTGAGGCCCGTTGTCGGTGACGATATCACTTGGCACTCCAAACCGCGAGATGATATTCTTCATGATGAAGCGGCATACTGTTGTGGCTTTGATTTCTTCATTGGCTTCAGCTTTTGCGCACATGGTGAAGTACTCCGTAGCCGTCAGGATGAAGGACTTCGGCTTGACTGCGGAATTCGGGTCACCGAGAGGTCCGATAATATCAAAGGCCCACATGGAAAATGGTCAAGGAGCAGAGAGAGGATGAAGAGAAGAAGCAGGAGCATGGATCTTGTCAGCATGGAGCTGGCATTGAAGACACCTACGGACATAGGTGGAACAATCTTCTTCTAGGGTTGGCCAGTAATAGCCCTGCCTAAGAATCTTCTTCGCCAACGCCTGCCCATTTACGTGCCCTCCACACTCACTGGAGTGAGCTGCTTCTACTACCTTCCAAGTCTCATCGTCATCTAGACACCTCATTAGAACTCCATTGAGAGCTCGCCTATACAATTCTCCAGCAACAATAGTGTATCTTGCGGCGACTCTTCTAATGGCCTTTCGCTGCTCGACATTTGCCGCCTCTGGGAATGAACCATCTCTACAATACTACTCAATCTCATAATACCACGGCAATTCTTCTACTTCTATGATCTCCTCAAGCTCAGTTAATGAGACTTCTTTCACCTCTTCCCTTTCTGCCTTCCTTTCTACAGATTTCCTAAGGTTGTCAAACCAGGGATCCTGAAGAGAGGGAACGTCTAGCCGCTGGACCACAATGGTCTCAGTGGCACGACTGAGGGGAAACGAAAGAGAATAAGCTAGTGACGCAAGGGCGTTAGCCAAAATGTTCTGAGAACGAGGAGTGTGAATATAGATAAGCTTCTGGAATTGCCTAGCCAAGAGCGTGACCAGATCTTGATAGGGCTTAAGCTTAGGGTCACGGGTGCGGTAAGTTGACAGAACTTGACGCAGCACCAACTGAGAGTCTCCTATGATGTTAAGGTATCACGCGCCTAAGAGGTAGGCATGCTTCAGACCGACAAGGAGAGCCTCATACTCGGCTATATTATTCGTGGCAGGAAATGAGAGTTGATAAGCGATAGGGATGGTTACCCCTTCCGGAGTAAGGAGAATGGCGCCAATTCCACTACCCTGGGAATTGAGAGCACCATCAAAATGGAGAGACCAAAAAGGAAGATGAGTGATTACTGCCAAGTGTTCATCAGGGAACTCATCCTGGATTGAATCCGTGCGAGGGATGGGAGAATGAGCGAGATGCTCAGCAATGGCGTATCCCTTGATCACTTTTTGGACAACGAAGGTGATGTTGAACTGGGAAAGAAAGCTCTGCCAGCGGGCTAATCGGCTAGAAAGGATAGGTTTTTCTAAAAGATAACGAATGGGGTCCATTCTATAGATCAGCCTAACTTCGTGGGCGAGGAAATAGTGTTTGAGCTTCTGAGCTACCCACACTAGCGCTGCACAGGTCTTCTCCATGGCAGTATACTTGGATTCAGCGGGGTTAAACAACCTCGAAAGGTAGTATGCTACCCTTTCCCTTCTTTCATCATCTACCTGAGCCAGGACAGCTCCTAGGGAGTCCTCAATCACAGAAATGTATAGGATCAGGGGTTTCCCGGGGACAGGTGGTTGCAGAACCGGGGGATTGGAAAGATAAACCTTAAGCTCCTCATAGGCCTTTTGGTATTGTTCATTCCATTCAAACTTAGCTCTCGCCTTTAAAAATTCGTAGAATGGCCGGCATCTCTGCGAGTGTTGAGATATGAATCTCCTAATGAATTGTAAATGCCCAAACAAACCTCGGAGCTCAGTGATGTTCTTAGGCGGCGGCATCTCCATAACGGCCTTTGCTTTGTTCGGATCGATCTGAATCCCCCGTTTACTAACTATAAACCCGAGTAGCTTCCCTGATGCAACTCCGAACACACATTTATTTGGATTCATCTTCAATTTATATTCCCTAGCCCTTTGCAACACTTTGGCTAGAATGGCGGGGTGTTCTTCTTGAGACCTCGATTTTACCAAAATATCATCCACGTAAGCTTCTAAGTAGACATGCATCATGTCGTGGAAGATAGCCATCATTGCCCTCTAGTAAGTGGCAGCTGCATTCTTCAATTCAAACGGCATAACAACGTAGCAGTATGTGCCCCAAGGCGTAGTGAATGAGGTCTTCTCTTGATCCTCAAGAGCAAGACGGATTTGGTTATATCCGGAATAACCATCCATAAACGAGAGGGCTTCATACCCAGCTGTACTATCAACCAACACATCAATATGAGGAAGCGGAAAGTCATCTTTCGGACATGCCTTATTTAAGTCCCTGAAATCGATACAAATCTGAATTTTGCCATCCTTTTTCATTACTGGGACTATGTTTGCCACCCATTGCGGATATGAAACAACTCTAATAAATCTGGCCTTATGTAATTTGTCGACTTCTTCCTTTATCCTTAAGGCCATCTGTGGGTGGAATCTTCTCACATACTACTTAACGGGTGTTGCCCCTGGTTTAAGAATCAATCGGTGTTCAACCAATGTGGGGTCAAGACCCGGCATGTCCTCGTAGGACCAAGCAAAAGAATCGTTGTACTCCCTCAATACCTTGATGAGCTCCTCTTCAACCTGAGGGGGGAGATTAGCAGAAATAAGTATGGGCCTGGGGTCCTCTTCCATTCCAAGATTAATTTTCTTAGTGGGTTCATCCACTGTCGAGGACGGTTCATCAAACCTCTTCAAACCTTGCGCGTATAGATCGGCAGCGTCGTCCACCTCGCTTTCCTCATCATCAGCTGGGTCATTCTCATTCACAATTTCATATACCTCTAATCCGTCATTGCTCCATACCCCTTCCAATTCCTCATCTTCTTCTAAAACAATCGCTATCTCTACAAATTCTGGGCACCTAAGGCGGGCATGGCATCTCTCGGCTAAATCTTGCAAAAACCTATCAGGGATGGATTTAGGACGACGCGTCACAGGGTGCGCCGCAGATGAGGATGGGCTGACTAAACTCGAACTAGACTCTACCCCAACTGACTCAAATAACCTAGGAGACTCTGCACACTGTACATCTAACCTAGGAGATAGGAAGTCTACTAAAAGAGGAACATGGGTCTCGTGCCCCTGGGAATTTGAGCAGAACACAACGTAATCTTCCATTGAAACCTCCATTTTAAAATTGACGTTTTTTTTGGAGGTTGGAGGAGATCACGCAACAGGAGGAGGAAGGAGACGGAGGGGGAGGCAGTTGCATGGGGAACAACTTAGGGAAGATGCAATCGAAGAATGGATCAGAGGAGCGAAACCACATCTCGTGGAGTTGAGCATTGGGGAGAGGAGGACTGAACAAGGTTGAAAGATCAATAAGCGGGCAGTGCCCGCAAGCACATGGAACAAATAGAATTTCTAACGGTCTCTCCGGGAAGTACGGGTCTGTAGCAACCCTGATAAATTTAAAAGGAATAAATAAATCAAAATAGATTAAAAGATTTAATAAATAAATGAAAGAGCTTGGAATAAAAATAATTAAAACCCTGATGGAAATAACGCCTCAGATAAAGGTGCTACTTTACAAGAAAATGCCCTTACCTAAGGCGTGCTTTAAGAAAGGACGCCCACACGTCAAGGCGTCAAATTTCAAACGACCAAAATAAATAAAAAGGGCAAGATAGCGTAACGTCCCTTGCATGGACGCGTTTCAACAAGAAACGACGCTTGACAAGGCGTCAATTTAAATTCGACGCCCTGACCTAGGTCGCTAATTCAGTTTGAGTTTCGTTCGACCCAGGAGTCTATCAAGGGTAAGGTGATAACTATGAGAAAGAGTTCGAATGTAGTAATAACTCTAATATGGAAGTATTACTTCCAATCTAACACTAACTCTATTAGGATTCTAGAAATCCTATAAATAACCTACTGCTTGAACCGAGAACGCTATTTGGTGTTCGGAGTATTCTAAGGTATGTGAAGAACAGCAGGTTCTTCTTGTATCTCTATTCGTCCGATTATCGATTTCATGAAAGAATACTAAATATTCTTATTCTTCTTCTCTTCTTACAGGTTAAGAAGATTAACGGGTAAGTTTTTCTTCCCTCCACCTTCAGTTAAGTATTATGAAGAAAAACTGATGTTTCTTCATCTTATTTCTCTTTAGAGAAGTCATCTTAACCTACTGAAGAACGTGGGTTCTTCATCGACGAACGTCTGCTTCTGATCGTGCCAAAAAGAGAACCTGTCGATACATCTACACCAAGACTTCTGCCCCTTTCATCCAACTCTGTTGATAGCAGAGTACCGTGTCTTCATCAGTTCTCCAGTTAATCATCATAAGGTAGGATTTTCTCATGGAACGTAGCCCAAACTACCATATAACTATAGATAATTATCATCGGAAGTTCATCCATATAGTTTTCATGCGTTCTGGTTATTTTCTACGAAATTTTTGAAAGAAACGACCCTAACAAGGGCGTTAATTTAAAAGACACGACCATGCCCAGGTCGTCAATTCCAGATTTGACGCCCTGCACACTAACGTTAATTCCTGTTAATTAATAAATAGCATGTTTAAAAATTAATTATCAATGCAAACATGATTCTAAATTAATGCATGGTCAATTTCTTGTAACCCTGCTATTTTTTTCTGGTCCTGACTATATACCATGTTCCTGAAATATTCATTACCTCGAAATTTGTAAAATTGTGAATTCACGACCTTGACCAGGTCGTCTCTTGTTTAACTAACGCCCCGGACTAGGGCGCCTTTTTCCTGGTAACGCCCCTACCCAAGGCGCGTTTTCAACAAAATTACAGATTTTAATATCTTGTAAAATAGCAATATTGGAAAGGACGACCTCTTTATATGTCATCAAATTTAATATAAACGCCCCTGATTAAGGCGTTAATTTTACGAAAAACGACTTTACCAGTGATGCGGGACAACTGACTCGCTAGCTAACCTAGGGATGCGGGACAACTGACTCGCTAGCTAACCTAGGACGCTAAAGAACGCGACCAGCACGCGCACGAGACAAGGCAAGCCGGTGTGACCGACTAATGTGAAATCCCTCCGGCGGAGGCGTCTCTCAACAGAACTCCGAACCACGGCCGTCCCACGGAGGGAGGCGCAACGGGGTCACAACGGGCGAGAAGCCGCTGGACGACACGGGAGTCTAGTCCGAGCTCGGTGCTCGACTAGGGCCAAGGGAAAAGGGGCAGCTCTCGTCTCTCTCAACCAGCAGTAATAAATGAAACTAGCTAGACCCTACACTCACTCACGCGGCACAGTCAATCATATACGTGATAAGCAAGTACTACGGGCGGGAGCGAGACACGTACCTCCACGCCTAGGCGTGGGGAAGGAACCCCGGCCGAGTCCAACCACCCCGATACACGCGTGAGAAAACTAATACAAACATCAAAAGGGCCCACTCCTCGCAGGGAGGTAATAGGCTACAACCACAACTACACACGGGGCGGCCGGCGCACGGGTTGACGGGCAGCAGCCGAGGTCGGGGATGAAGCCGGATGCCGACCCTCGCAATGCCGATCGCTCCTGTAGTAGCCTTTGAGGAGGAGGCCCACGTCGCCGTGGGCACTGCTGGGATGCCGAGCCGGATGGAGGAGGCCCCACGCTGCTGCTACGGCCTCGGGGGGATGTCGGTCCGGCGAGAGGTTGCTGGCTGGTCCCTGTGACAGCAGGCAGAGATGGCGCTGGTACACGGCCGTCCGGACAGCGTTTGTGGCGGCGTCTTCTCTGGTGGAAGGCTGACAGGGGCGGCTCTCCAGGGGCAGTGGTGGCAGATGGGGTCCTGTGGAGGAATTGGGTGCGAAGGGGGTGACAACAGGGGTGCACAGACAGCACTTCAGGGCAGTCTGATCTGTGACCGTGGGTGGGGTGGTGATGGCGCAAGGGTACAGAAGGAGTTCCGGCCCGAGATGATTACTGGAGGTGTGGTGGGATGTGAGGAGTCGACCTACCAAGTTGCGGATCGATCCGAGGATGAGAAGTGGTACCCCCTTTGGAGGCCCTCTGCTGACAGTCCCGCTCGGGTACTGTAGCGCAGGATTGCGCACTAAAAGTGTGCTTGAAGACAAAAGTTTACCCCGATGGAGTTTGAAGGCGAGGCCAGAGGGGTTGGATTCGTGACTGGGAGGGGAACAAATGTTATGAAGGGACTGGCGGTGTTTGGTGGAAGGAGAGGCATGCAAACGGTGACCCAAGTCGTCTCGGATCACAGGTGAGACTGCCAGGGAGGCAGACAGAGCGACGAAAGTGTCTGTAAAGACAACTTTCTCTGTGGGTGGAATTTTTGGCCAAGGCCGGTGGGGTTGGAAAGATGACTGGAAGGGGTACGAAAGTCGTGAAGAAACTTGGATGAGACGCTGCCGGGAAACGGACGCACCGGACCGATCTCTGGACACCAAATCTGCTGTCAGCACAGGGACGCCCGGGGAAGAGGCAGACGATCCTGCGTGCACCGTCGCTCCACCGAACTCGTCGCCGTGGACGATGGTTGAAGGCTGCTGGCGTTGGAATCCCTTGGGGAGATCTCCTACCCCTGGGCGTCGCACCCAAGGACTGGAGAGGGGGTGAGGGCGTCGCACCCTCAAGGAAGAGGAAGAGGAAGGGGTCGCCCCTTTTCGCAATGTGGCACTCCACACGAACACTCAAGCATCAAAATTCTTCATTAATCCTTTGAAAAGAAAATACAAGGTCTTTTATATGGGATGGGGAAAATGCTAGGTCTAAACCCTAGCCAAGGGGGAAAGGAGATGGGGGGGGCGGCCACAACCGGGGAAGGCATTCAAATCTCCTAGATTCTAGGAGTGAAAGGTGGGGGGGGGGGGCGGCCAAAAGAGGGAGGGGGCAAGGGGGGAAGGGCGGCTGCTACTCCCTCCAAGAGGGGAGGGAATGGTCCGCCCCCAACCCTAACCCTAGCCAAGGCGCGCCTCCCAAGGTGGGCCCAGGGGATGGGAAAGGTGGGCAGCCCTCGTGGGCCAGAGAAGTGAGCCAAGAAGTGGCCCAATAACCCCCCCTAGCCTCTAGCAAGCCTACAAAACACAAATAAAGCCTAATTGGCCTAAAAAAAGGTCCAAGACTGAAAGAAAAATTGTCCACACACAGACTAAACCAAGGCCCAACATGGCCCAAGGCATAAAATAAGTGATGATAGCTCCGCTAATCTGTCAACTGGTCGCCGAGCCAAAGGGATGCCGGCGAGATCCGTGTACTCCGTCGTAAAGTGTGACGCGTGTCCTCACCAATTCTCCCCGGGTGGGAAGAACTCGACCCCGTCGAGTAAGGGTCACGGTCGCTCAGGTAACGCTCCAGCAAGTCCGGATCAATCCGCTCCAGCTCTCCCCGCGTGATCCAGGTGTCGTCTGTCTCAGGGCGCCCTCTCCAACGCACTAGGAAGCGCTGGTAGGCCCCGCTCCTGGTGGTGGTCACCTGCTCATCCAGTATACAATCGATGTGCTCGCGTCTCTGTAATGGGGCTGTAGGAGGTGGACTCTCAGAAGGTGTATCGCTCACAACAGGAAGGGGAGGCCCAAGAAGCTCACTGGGAATCACTGCTGGATCCCGATAGGCCGCCAGATCAGAGACGTTGAACGTCGAACTGATCCCATAATCATCTGGCAGCTCAATCTCATACGCGTTAGACCCAATCCGCCTCAGAACTCGGAAGGGTCCGGCACCGCGGTCCTGGAGTTTCTTTACGGCCCCCGAAGGGAACCGTTCAGGTCTGACCCTGATCATGACATACTCTCCCTCGCGGAACTCACGCGTGCGGCGATGCACATCAGCTAACTCCTTATATCGTGCGTTGCTGGCCTCAATATGACGACGTACATGCTCATGCAACTGCCTAACATGCTCAGCAAAGGACTCAGCTGACTCTGAGACACGGGCCTGGACAGGGGATGGGACCAAGTCTATCGGTTTTCTAGGCCTACGACCAGTGACTATCTCAAAAGGACTCAAGCCAGTAGACCTATTGACCGAATCATTGTAAGCAAACTCCGCTAGAGGGAGAACTAAATCCCAATCCCGGTCACGCTCACGCACTAGACACCTCAAAAGATCCCCCAAACTCCTATTCACAACCTCTGTTTGACCATCGGTCTGGGGGTGGTAAGCAGTAGAAAACTTCAGCTGTGTGCCCATCATGTGCCATAGGGTCTTCCAGAAATAACTAGTAAAGCAAACATCCCTATCTGACACAATAGTACGCGGCAACCCAAACCTAGAGACACAATGGGTGAAGAATAGACGGGCAACCCTAGAGGCATCTGATGTTTTAGAACATGGGATAAACAAGGCCATCTTAGAGAATCTGTCCACCACCACGAAAATGGAGTCGTGTCGGCGGAGGGTACGGGGCAAGCCTAAGACAAAGTCCATGCTAATGTCCTGCCATGGACTATCTGGCACTGGGAGGGGAGTGTAAAGGCCGGTATTCTGTTTCCTCTGTTTGGCCAAGGCACAAATGCGGCACTGGGCCACAATCCTAGCAACATCCCGCTTCAGGCTAGGCCAAAAGAAGCGGTACTCAACGGCCTCAATGGTCTTATTCCGGCCAAAGTGGCCGGCTAGACCCCCAGCATGCAACTCCCAAGTAAGAAAATCACGGACCGAGGTCCGTGGGACACAAAGCCTGCTCCCATAAAAAAGGTAACCATCCTGCAACGTATAGTCGGGGTACTCATGGGACGGACCTGACTGGAGGGTGGTGAACATCGGACCGAAATCCGGGCAATCGGCATACAGCTCCCTCATCCTATCCATCCCAACCACCTCCACACTCATGGTGGTCAATAGGTGAGTACGGCGGCTCAAGGCATCAGCAACCCGGTTCTCCACACCGGCCTTGTGCTTCAGCACAAATGTGTACTCCTGGAGGAACTCGACCCATCGGCTATGGCGAGAGTTGAGCTTCTTTTGGGCATGGAGATATCGGAGTGCCTCATGATCAGAATACAACACAAACTCCTGATGTAACAAATAGTGTCTCCAATGCCTCAAAGCTTGCACCACTGCGTAGAATTCCTTATCGTATGTAGAGTAACGCAGTTTCGCATCGCTCAGCTTCTCGCTAAAGAATGCAACGGGATGGGCCTCCTGACTAAGAACTCCTCCTATGCCTACCCCTGAGGCATCACAAGAGACCTCAAACACCTTCGTGAAGTCTGGAAGACGAAGGACGGGTGCCTGGGTCATGCGCTCTTTGAGGAGCGCGAAAGCGGCTGAAGCAGCCTTGGTCCACTCAAAGGCCCCTTTCCTAATGCAGTCCGTGATAGGGGCGGTGATGGAGCTAAAGCCTCGGATAAAACGGCGATAGAAGGTCGCCAGTCCGTGAAAGCTACGGACATCATGTAGGGTACGAGGCTCGGGCCACTCAACAATTGCCCTGACCTTCTCAGGGTCGGCAGATACTCCCTCACTAGAAACAATGAACCCTAGGAAGGTGACCTGAGAGGTCATGAACGCGCATTTCATAGGGTTGGCAAACAAGCTCTCTCTCCTCAGAATCAAACAGACCTGCCGAAGGTGGTCTAAGTGGATCTCCCAGGTACGGCTGTAGATGAGGATATCATCGAAGTAAACTACCACGAAGATTCCTATCAAGGGTCGCAAGACCTGAGTCATCAGCCTCATGAAGGTGCTGGGAGCATTGGTCAGCCCAAAGGGCATGACCAGCCACTCATAAAGACCATCCTTGGTCTTGAAGGCCGTCTTCCATTCATCTCCAGGCCTGATCCTTACCTGGTGATAGCCACTCTTTAGATCAATCTTGGAGAACACAGTGGCTCCCGCCATCATATCCATCATATCATCCAGACGGGGAATGGGAAACCTATATTTCACCGTGATCTTGTTGATAGCACGGCTGTCTATGCACATCCTCCAAGTACCGTCTTTCTTGGGGGCAAGTAGGGCGGGGACGGCACAAGGACTCATACTCTCTCGGAGAGATCCCCTAGACATCAACTCATTCACCTGGCGCTGGAGCTCAGCATGGTCAGTGGGGCTCATCCTATAGTGTGGCAGGTTGGGCAATGAGGACCCCGGTATCAAATCTATAGCATGCTGGATGTCTCTCATGGGAGGAAGACCTTCGGGAAGGTCATCGGGGAAAACATCGGAGAACTCCTGAATAATAGCAGCCACATCGGGTGGGGACTCCCCCTCTGCCTCTCTAGGCCTCTCACGGACTACTACAGCAAAGATGGGATCTCCTCTCGCAAAGTCACGCTCCATCTCCCGGGAGCTGACTAACATCAACCTCCTAGCTGGAGGACCAGTGGTAGCAATGGATGGGGCTGGGTCCTGGGCTGGGGAAGGGGCACTGGGCCCCAGGATATCAGTGCTCGGAGTGCTAGGACCGGTGGGTCCCCGAACGGGAGGACGTGTGGGCTGGGAAGGGTGAAGGGTGATCCTCTGGCCGCTGTGATCAAAAGTGCATGTGTTCAAACGACCATGGAGGGTGGCATCCCTATCAAATAACCAAGGTCTCCCTAGAATGATACTACCTACCTCCATAGGCAAGACGTCACACCAGATCTCATCCTGGTAGGCATGGAACTGTAAGGGCACTAGGCAACGCTGTCTGACCGGAATGGAGGTAGTGTCTACCCAAGACACACGGTAAGGGGAGGGGTGGTCCACGGGGGTCAATCCTAGGCGTTTCACTGTGCCCGTGGAGATGGCATTGATGCAACTCCCACTGTCTATAATCACCTTGCAGACTTTCCCTCCTAGTCTGCAGAAAGTATGAAAGATGGTGGTGCGACGCCAGTCATCACTCACCAAAGGCTGGGCCAAAGTACACCTAACAACTCCCAGCTGAACATCATCCTGGTGCTGCGTACCCTGGGTGTCGACCTGCTCGCTTTCTAACAACTCATCAAAAAACTCCTCCGCGAGCTCAAGGTCGGCCTCATAGCTAACAGGTTCAACCTCAGGTATGGTCTCCCCTGCAGATGTCTCTCCTAGAGCCACGGTCTGCTGTCGGGTAGGGCACTGAACAGCGTAATGACCGGCTCCTCCACAACGATAGCAATCACCACGAGGCCTAGGGCCTTGCGGTGCTCCACCAGTCATCGGCCCTTTCCCCTTGTCGTCACGACGAGCCGGGGGAGGTGGAAACTGGGACCTAGTAGGAATGGCAGGCTGCTGAGGGCGAGGAACCTCGGTGGAAGGGGCCTGGGGTCGAGGGAGGAAGTCCCTCGGGGCGGGAGGTCGAGGCCTAGGGGCAAGGTCCTGGCGAGGGGTCTCCCTAGCAATATCCTGAGGTCGGGTCAAGGGTCCCCTAGAAAACTGCCCCGTAGTGGCGCGAGGATCCGCTCCTCGAGAATAGGTGGGGGTGGGGCGCTGGGCGGGAGCAAAATCTAACTCGAACTGCTCCATCTCGCGGGCCACTTGGTAGGCCTCCTCTAATGTCTGCACATGACGGCGGAGTAACTCCATATGAAGGTGCCGTTTCAAACCCCGACGGAATCGAGCTACCGTCATGATAGTCTCTTCCCTGACCCCACATCTCAGCAGGCACTCATCAAATTCGGCAATGTACTCCATGACAGGCCGATTCCCCTGGGTAAGACTCTGCCACCGATCAATGAGCCGGTGGCGGTGGGATCGGGGGACATACTTCTGCTCTAGTTTCGCCCTCATCTCCTCCCAGGTCTCAATCGGGGGCTCATGCCGTTGCCCAATCAAACTCTCAACTGTAGCCCAGTAGGTCTGGGCCCTGCCAACCAGCTTCATCTTGGCAAACCTGACTTTCCTATGCTCGGCCATGTCTACCCACTCGAAATAGCGGTCCATGCTAGTGGCCCAGTCACTAAACAGGTCAGGGTCCAAGGACCCATCAAAGGAGGGTGGATCTACTCGCACAGATCGGAGGATACGCTCCTCATCCTCATCCCGATGGTACCGTCGGCCCTGTCGTCCACGGCCATAACCCTCACTCTCATTGTCGGACCCAAAGTCCTCAACCTCACGTGCGTGGACCTGTCGACCACGGTTATGACCGTCGCCTCCCCTAGGTTGGTTGGGTCGAGGAGCAGGGTCACGTTGGCCATGGGCCTGCTCGGGAACATCTACGGGTGGGACTCTACCCTGGGGGCGATCAACTAGACCCTGAATGGTCCGGTTAGAGGCCTCAATCCGGTCCTCCATATCTCCCATTCGGTCCTCCATGACCTTCAACTGGCCCTCTATCCGGTCGGTCTGACCCCTAATCTCATGTCTCATGGACTCCATGATGGTCTGCATCATCTCCTGCATGGAGAGATCGCTGGGTACGGGGTTCCTAGGATCAGCCATAGGGGGCGGGCGGTGGTAGGAAGTACCACGCCGGGTGGGCATGCAAGACCCTAGGGAACAAGTGTGAAATAGACACGACCACAAAATGGAACACAGACTCAAATGCAAGATGAGACTCGATTGGCCTAGGACTACTAAGGATGCAAAGAACCTAAGACAAATCTAATGACTCAAATGGCCTAAGACCCCAATTTGTAAGAACAAACTGGTTCCCTATGCTCTGATACCAAATTTGATGCGGGACAACTGACTCGCTAGCTAACCTAGGGATGCGGGACAACTGACTCGCTAGCTAACCTAGGACGCTAAAGAACGCGACCAGCACGCGCACGAGACAAGGCAAGCCGGTGTGACCGACTAATGTGAAATCCCTCCGGCGGAGGCGTCTCTCAACAGAACTCCGAACCACGGCCGTCCCACGGAGGGAGGCGCAACGGGGTCACAACGGGCGAGAAGCCGCTGGACGACACGGGAGTCTAGTCCGAGCTCGGTGCTCGACTAGGGCCAAGGGAAAAGGGGCAGCTCTCGTCTCTCTCAACCAGCAGTAATAAATGAAACTAGCTAGACCCTACACTCACTCACGCGGCACAGTCAATCATATACGTGATAAGCAAGTACTACGGGCGGGAGCGAGACACGTACCTCCACGCCTAGGCGTGGGGAAGGAACCCCGGCCGAGTCCAACCACCCCGATACACGCGTGAGAAAACTAATACAAACATCAAAAGGGCCCACTCCTCGCAGGGAGGTAATAGGCTACAACCACAACTACACACGGGGCGGCCGGCGCACGGGTTGATGGGCAGCAGCCGAGGTCGGGGATGAAGCCGGATGCCGACCCTCGCAATGCCGATCGCTCCTGTAGTAGCCTTTGAGGAGGAGGCCCACGTCGCCGTGGGCACTGCTGGGATGCCGAGCCGGATGGAGGAGGCCCCACGCTGCTGCTACGGCCTCGGGGGGATGTCGGTCCGGCGAGAGGTTGCTGGCTGGTCCCTGTGACAGCAGGCAGAGATGGCGCTGGTACACGGCCGTCCGGACAGCGTTTGTGGCGGCGTCTTCTCTGGTGGAAGGCTGACAGGGGCGGCTCTCCAGGGGCAGTGGTGGCAGATGGGGTCCTGTGGAGGAATTGGGTGCGAAGGGGGTGACAACAGGGGTGCACAGACAGCACTTCAGGGCAGTCTGATCTGTGACCGTGGGTGGGGTGGTGATGGCGCAAGGGTACAGAAGGAGTTCCGGCCCGAGATGATTACTGGAGGTGTGGTGGGATGTGAGGAGTCGACCTACCAAGTTGCGGATCGATCCGAGGACGAGAAGTGGTACCCCCTTTGGAGGCCCTCTGCTGACAGTCCCGCTCGGGTACTGTAGCGCAGGATTGCGCACTAAAAGTGTGCTTGAAGACAAAAGTTTACCCCGATGGAGTTTGAAGGCGAGGTCAGAGGGGTTGGATTCGTGACTGGGAGGGAAACAAATGTTATGAAGGGACTGGCGGTGTTTGGTGGAAGGAGAGGCATGCAAACGGTGACCCAAGTCGTCTCGGATCACAGGTGAGACTGCCAGGGAGGCAGACAGAGCGACGAAAGTGTCTGTAAAGACAACTTTCTCTGTGGGTGGAATTTTTGGCCAAGGCCGGTGGGGTTGGAAAGATGACTGGAAGGGGTACGAAAGTCGTGAAGAAACTTGGATGAGACGCTGCCGGGAAACGAACGCACCGGACCGATCTCTGGACACCAAATCTGCTGTCAGCACAGGGACGCCCGGGGAAGAGGCAGACGATCCTGCGTGCACCGTCGCTCCACCGAACTCGTCGCCGTGGACGATGGTTGAAGGCTGCTGGCGTTGGAATCCCTTGGGGAGATCTCCTACCCCTGGGCATCGCACCCAAGGACTGGAGAGGGGGTGAGGGCGTCGCACCCTCAAGGAAGAGGAAGAGGAAGGGGTCGCCCCTTTTCGCAATGTGGCACTCCACACGAACACTCAAGCATCAAAATTCTTCATTAATCCTTTGAAAAGAAAATACAAGGTCTTTTATATGGGATGGGGAAAATGCTAGGTCTAAACCCTAGCCAAGGGGGAAAGGAGATGGGGGGGGCGGCCACAACCGGGGAAGGCATTCAAATCTCCTAGATTCTAGGAGTGAAAGGTGGGGGGGGGGGGCGGCCAAAAGAGGGAGGGGGCAAGGGGGGAAGGGCGGCTGCTACTCCCTCCAAGAGGGGAGGGAATGGTCCGCCCCCAACCCTAACCCTAGCCAAGGCGCGCCTCCCAAGGTGGGCCCAGGGGATGGGAAAGGTGGGCAGCCCTCGTGGGCCAGAGAAGTGAGCCAAGAAGTGGCCCAATAACCCCCCCTAGCCTCTAGCAAGCCTACAAAACACAAATAAAGCCTAATTGGCCTAAAAAAAGGTCCAAGACTGAAAGAAAAATTGTCCACACACGGACTAAACCAAGGCCCAACATGGCCCAAGGCATAAAATAAGTGATGATAGCTCCGCTAATCTGTCAACTGGTCGCCGAGCCAAAGGGATGCCGGCGAGATCTGTGTACTCCGTCGTAAAGTGTGACGCGTGTCCTCACCAACCAGAGTCGCTACTTTCTGCATTACTGATTTTTCCCGATTGCTGTTATCCGAGGGTTTCACTATATGTATATATATATATGTAGGCACTATTACTCCACTCCGTGAGTATAGTCCCACGTTTCATGATGTTTTATCGATCACCCTCAACTCTCATTGACATACAAGCTCTCCATTGGACATTCCGTTCCTTTGGACTAGCGAGTTAGTCATAGAGACCTCCGTAAGACTCCTCGTACCTTGGATTCCCTCAAGGTCGACTGAGCTGGTTGTACCCTAAAAACCCATTACACTATTGAATGCCATGTCACTCTAAAGAAACATGGTATACCGGCCCTTATGATATGCAAAGAGTATATCATGAGAATTCTTAATGGGATGATGATATCATGCCATTTGTTGATGTTCATGTGGACCTCAATTCTATAATAAGAATGAGGGTATCTTACCTTTGATGTACTGTTCATGTGGACCTCAATTCTATATAAAGAATGTCCATACTTATTTGTCCTGGTACCCGAGTTAAGGGAACCTAATTCCACCTAGTTTCATCGTTCATCGTGATTGTACCGTTGTTATCGCCTATCCATGTCCAATGTCGTATTTTTTTTTTTGACCCCATTCTCTCAAAGTTATCCTACGTGTCTACAAGCTTAAATTGTTGAAATTCCATATTGGCTATATATATACAAGAGTGGATGTCAAATATACATGATAAATGCCTGCGCATATAGGGCCCGATCTGGTCCTGGGAGGAGCACCCGAAAGTACTTGTGCCCATGAGAGTTGAATGATAAGGTATCTGGCATTATACCGAGTGCATGACTAGCTTGATTGGACATTCCACACAAATCTTATACTTGACTCGTACTTGACTTGACATGAATTGCGTGACCCGAGAAAGGGTAATTACTTGCTTGCTTGATACATGATAGCCAAAGTTCTTGACATGACTTGCTAAAGAGTACTTGCTTGAATATCTTGTCATCTTTTTCTGAAAACTCATGACTAGTTCATCTTGTTGTCTTATTGATAAATTCTCTCTCCATCTTGTCGTTTTATGCGAGCATGCATAGCTATAGTGCATTCATGAAAGATGTAACTACTTAAACCCTTGCTAGTTCCTGAGATATAATTTTCTACTGAGCGTTCGCTCACTCCGTGTTTGTCCCTTACTTTTCAGGTAATTCCGACGACGAGGGAAGTCAATCGGATGGGAATGGTCAAGAGTGAAAGAGCTAGAGCTTTTCCAAGTGTCATCTAGTCTTTTTCCTATTTTCTTGAGTCAACTATGTACTTTTCCTTTTTTTTATTGAATAGAGTATTGGATTTGTAATAGTCTATCCATTATGAAATAAAGGATTGGGTTATCTTTCTATTTTGAGCATCTCTGTTTTGGTGTCGAATACACTACTACTCTGATTGACATGATTGATATAAACTCGTCGCGCATATCCGAGTATCTTCCGCGCTCGGGGCGTGACAGTTTTTGTGGTATCAGAGCCTAGGGTATTCAATTCCTAGGAAAATCCAAGTCCAAGGATATGTTCAAACCTTTAACCAGTGAGATTGGGTAGAACCAAGGGTTAAAGTTAATGATGTGACACAACCTCAAACTTAGTCAAACAAGCACATC
Source organism: Amorphophallus konjac (assembly GCA_022559845.1). NCBI lineage: Eukaryota > Viridiplantae > Streptophyta > Magnoliopsida > Alismatales > Araceae > Amorphophallus > Amorphophallus konjac. Next base: position 134,051,556 of record CM040128.1, read on the forward strand.
TAAGCATCCAAATGGGCCTTAATGGGCCACCGCTCTCTTCGTTGCACTCTATTCCCGGGGTGACTATGTGATACCAAGGGTGACTTATGGGAATGGACCCTTGCTGGTAGAGGGCCAGCAAGGCCAAGAATTGATTCCCCAAGGTTGGTTGCCCAATTCGATTGGGGCCGACAAAGTGCACTCGGGCACCGGGTCACACTAACCCACGGCGATCACTCTAAGTCATGGACTTGAGGATCGGGCGCTCCTCACGAATTCAGCGGTGCATGAATCAAATATTGAGAGAGCTACACTAGGTGAGCAAGGAAGAGACACTTACTCGACCGGTTTGAAGAAACCGGTCCCGGTCGGAGACGAGGGCGAGCGGGGAGGCGGTGGTTCCCCACACGCCGCGGCGGTGTCGCTTGACCTGCCAAACCACTTACAAAACTACTCCTCTCGCAGGAGGGGGGATCTTGGGGTAGGGGTTAATATGATACATTCAAACACTACCACCACGTAGGGTGGGGCCTTCAGCCGGCCAAGCGGGGAGGGGTTGGTGGACCGAAACGAAGAGAAATGAGAACTAGGGAAGTTGCAGCTTCAATCTGGAATTCTGGACAGGGGGTCGCTGTGATGGCTATGCCGGGCTTGTCCGGACTCCAAATTGATCAAAACCAGCTCCTGAAGCTTCCTGACTGGAAGAGGTGGACTCCAGAATTTTTGGGGAAGCTCAGACGGTCGGAGGTGGCTGCACCAGCAACAGGAAGTAGCCTCCTCTGTCTGGCCGCAGGTACTGTCTGGACTGTAACAGCAAGTTGCAGAAGTGACTGAGCGCCCTCCCGAGCTCCGATCAGCACGAAACCAGCGGCATCATCTTCGTGGTCGAGGTAGCTTTCAGCAGGAGGTGACGGAGATGCATTCATAGGTCGAGGATGGCCGGGGCACCCAGAGGAGTGGGTACTGGTCGGAGTAGACAGCAGAAAACAGAACTAGATAGATCGGGGGAGAAAATTCGTAACTTCTTCCTCCGGTGGCCGAACGGGGTTCTGTTTCTTGATCTTGAAAGATGACCGGTAGAGGAAGAACTTTAATGAAAGGGATTCAGCCTGAATCTTCTGGGGTTTGTCGTGGCAGAAGGATCTTCCAAGCTCTGGTCCAGGATGAAGACCTCTCTGCGCACTGTTGGGAGAATGGCTCTATCTGGCAGCTCCGAGCTCCGATCGTGTTGATTCCACCTCGCCTGCGAAGTAGACTGGAAGGCCTTTCCAGAAAGGTAGGCCACGCCTTCTGAAGAACTAGGATGAATCCGTGGTTGACTCTGTAACAAGGGCTGTTCTGTAGATCTGCACAGCTCCAACCTACTAGAAGAAATGAGAGGGAGATATGGCTTCTTTGGTGGAGGGAAATGGTAGGAATGACCTAAGGGAGAGTGGGGGCTCTTGTGGGGTGGAGAAGGGAGCTAATGGTGATGGGGAATGAGGTGAAGAATGGCTGGAAGCAAGTGCTAGCAGGTGGAGGAGGAAGAGCTACGAATTTGGGGAAGGTGGGTGAGAGGAGAAGGTGAGGGGGGCACAAGTGAGTGGAGGGAAGGGTGGATTTCAAATTCAAAAGGTCATGGAAGGTGGGTGATTATGTTGGGAAGTGGAGTGCTTGCATTGGAATGGGGTAGATTTGGTTGGAAGGTGGAGGAAGGTGTTGGAATGGGGAGACTTCTACCTAGGAACTAGGGAGTGGAGTAATGGAGGCCATGGGGAAGTGGAGGGCATTAAAGGAGGTGGTTGGAGGTTGGAAGTGGATGGGAGGAGGGAGGAGAGAGAAGGAAATTCGGATTTGGGGTTGGAGGAGAGAGAAAGAGGGGTGAAATAGAGAGATTAAGAGGGGAATGGGTGGGGAATCTCTCCCCTAGGGTCTCTCACCCAAAAACTAGAGGAATCACTCCAATTTGAACTCAAATGGCAAGTTTAACTCAAAAGGATGTAATCATTCATTAACTTCAAATGAGGGGAGTGGGGTCCTATATATAGGCAACCCACTCTTTACAATAAGTCCCTGATAAAATAAACAACTACAAATAACCAAGGGGGGGTGGGAGTGCTAATGGGCCTAGCCCAACGAATTGGGGCCCAATAGCCACATTAGACAGCATGATGATACAAGAACATAGAAAAATAAGTGCTAGACCAAGGGAAATGACTCAAATAAAATGGAAATACATCAAAATGACTCAAAATAAAGCTACAAAATGGATAAGGGGCCTTTATAGAGTGAGGCCCAAACTCAACCAGCTCCCGAGTGTGAAGAAGTGGACCCGAGCCAAAGGGAGTCGTGGGTGATGCCTCCATCAAATCCCCTGGGCCGCGAAGAGCTCGACTCCGTCGAGTAAGGGTCCATCCGGCTAAGGTACCGCTCGAGGAGGTCCGGATCCAATCGCTGGAGGTCCTCCCGACTCACCCATGAGTCATCCGACGGAGGCCGATCCTTCCACCTGACGAGATAGCGCTCATATACCTTGCTCCGGGTGGTAGTGATTTGCTCATCCAATATTCGTTCAATGCGATCGCGCTGAGCTCTCTTGGCTAGTGGACTCTTCTCACAGGTGGGTGCTCTCTCAAAGGAAGAAGTAGGCTCAATCTCCTCACTAGGTCTCACCGTGGGGCCCTTGTAAGACACTAAGTCGGCGACATTGAACGTATGACTTACCCCATAATCCTCAGGGAGATCTAACCAATAAGCATTTGCATCAATGTGCCTCAAAACCTGGAAGGGACCAGTCCCACGTGGCCTCAACTTGGAGTTGGCTCCTGGGGAGAGCCTCTCCGTCCTTACCATCACAAAGTCACCCTCTTGGAACTCTAAGTGACGCCGGTGAGAGTCAGCCAACCTTTTATAAGCCTCATTTTTTATGCTAATGTGCTTGCGGATTTCCTCATGCAATTTTGTGAGTGCTGACCTTCTAGTGGTTATGGGTGGACCTGGACAACCATATATAGACCATTTATGCCATGATGCCATATGGACCTTGACGAGCATTGGTGGGCCGGGGCAACCATATGTGGACTTATCATGCAATGTTGTCATGTAGACTTTGGTGGGCTTAGGTGGACCGGGGCAACCATATGTGAATCTATCATGCAAAGTGGTGATGCATGTCGGGGGACCCGGACATCCGTAGATGCCTTTGATATGCTTAAGACCCATGATGAATGAAGGTGGACCACTACATCCAAATTTAGACCACTCATGCTTTCTACTTGACATGTGGGTGATATGAATGAATGGACCCAACATAGTGTTCATGCCAAGGGGTGTGGAAAGCCTAGACACATGCATACTTTTCCCAAAAGTGACTTCCATGTGTATAGGGGTGGGACAACCTTTGAACTCCCATTGGAACGGATCGAATGGATCTAAGAAGGTGGTCATCATGGGGTGGGGCACAACCTTATTACCTAGGGATATGTGGCCCAAGGTCTTGGCTCCCAAGGTGTAACCCGGGTCATGGATGAGATTGGTTTGGCCCAATATGATGGGTGAGGGTAGGAAAGGGTGGGTGGTGGGTAAGATGGTTGGGTTACATGGGGAACTAGACTCCCATAGGAAGGGATCAAAGGGGTCGTAGAAAGGTCTTCCTAGAGGGAGGCACTCTATGTCTTCAAGGTTCCCAAATTGTGAGTCATCCTCCTCCAAGGTAAGTGGGCCAAGTTTTCTAGTGGGTTGGCCGAACAAAGTGTTTGGGATCTTAATGGGTGGGTATAGGAAGGGATCGAAGGGGTCATGGTAAGGGTCACCTAAGGAGAGGAACCCTAGGTCCTTTTGGTCCTCACAACCCCTTGATGGTGGATTCTCCTCCTCTAGTAAAGTGATCGGGCCAAAGTTTTTGGTGGGATGGTCGGCCATGAATGGAGGACTAGGCTTTCTACCCGAGATAAGAAGCTCTAAATCGAGGAGAAGGTTGGGCTCATCGGGTGTAGGGAGGAATAGAAGGAGGTCACTAGTGTAGCAACCAATGGTGCAAATCGAGGTGATAGACCCTATGCATAGGTGTAAGAGGCCAAGGCTCCTAGGTGGTTTGGCCATAGGGGTCAACATGCTAGTGAACTCAATTTGCCATGCTATGCCCTTAAGAAGATCCTCTAAGGTTTCCACTTGGTAGGATGTTTGGATTATGGTGTGATAGGAGTTAATGGGTGCAATGGGAAGGTTTTTCTCCATGGGTGGGTAAACATAGGACACGATGGGGTGAAGTGGTCTCTCCTTTAGCCATCTAGCTAGGGGCCCATCTATGATTATGGTGCTATTTGTGAAGGCTTGTGGCTCTTGGGGGTCCAAGCTAGGGGACATTTGTGATTCTTCCTTACCACGGATATGAACTTGGGTTTCCTCAATGATGGGGATGGGTTCATCTACTCCCATGTGGATGGTTGTGGTCTCCTTTCTCAAGGAAATGGGAAGGTCTATTGGGGGTGGGGTGATGATGGTTGGTGCATGGTGTACCCGGGGTGGTGGGTGATGGGAAACTTTGGCTTGGATAGGGAGGGGAAGTAGTGGAAGCCTAGGACTTTGGACTTTTGGGGTAGGGAGTGGGAGATGGGTTGGTTGGGGTGGCTTGGGTTGATTGGTTTTGGGGGGAATGTCATTTTTCGGGGACAAGGGAGGGGTGGTGGTGGGGACCAAGGGGTTTTGTGGGGTAGGGGTTTGGTGGGAGCTTCTGGATTGGAGGGTGGTGACAATCATGGGCCTAGGTGGAGGGGTGGACACGGTGTCCACTTGGTTTTGAATGGTGAGGGTTGGTTGAGTGGTGGTCATCATGGAGGGGATTGGGTCGATTAGGGGTCTCTTGCCCTTAGGATCGTTTGGGGTGGAAGTGGGAGCTAAAGGGGCTTGACTAGCGTAGGTTAGGGAAGGGGGTTTTGGTTGGGGTATGGGGGCCCTCATGGGGTTAGGTGGAGAGGTGGATGTTTGGTTTATTAGGGTCTTAAGGGAGAGGACTTCGTTGCGAAGTGTAGTTATGATGGTTGAGAGGTGATTTGTTGGGATTGGTGGGGGTGGAGACCAAAGGTCGGTCTCAAATTGGTCGGGTGAGGATGGAGGAGTGGTAGTGCTCCTCGGGCTTGGGGTGTTCGAGTAGGAGGGTTGGGAATATTTTGGGATGTAGATCTTCCTAAGTTCCTTCTTCATATCATCCCACGAAGAAATGGGCTCTTGCCTCCTAACCCTTCTTAATCCCTCTATGTTTGCCCATTTACTCTTGGCTTGACCCCGAAATCGTCCGTTGGCCTTGCGGACTCTCGCGGGTCCATATACCCAAGTCCGTTCAAAATATCATTCCATGGTAGTTTCCCACCTAAGATAATCACTAGAATGTGATCCGTCAAAGGTAATGTCCCCATCTATAATGAAATTCAAGGTTGGTGAGTAGGCTAAGTAGTTGGCCATGATGATCGGGGGAATCAATGCAAGGGTCGGATTGATGATGACTCTAATGCAAGAATGCCCTAGGACTTGACTTGATAGAGACAAGTCAAAGACTTGCTCTGATACCACTTGATGTGACACAACCTCGGACTTAGTCAAACAAGCACATCTAAGCATCCAAATGGGCCTTAATGGGCCATCGCTCTCTTCGTTGCACTCTATTCCCGGGGTGACTATGTGATACCAAGGGTGACTTATGGGAATGGACCCTTGCTGGTAGAGGGCCAGCAAGGCCAAGAATTGATTCCCCAAGGTTGGTTGCCCAATTCGATTGGGGCCGACAAAGTGCACTCGGGCACCGGGTCACACTAACCCACGGCGATCACTCTAAGTCATGGACTTGAGGATCGGGCGCTCCTCACGAATTCAGCGGTGCATGAATCAAATATTGAGAGAGCTACACTAGGTGAGCAAGGAAGAGACACTTACTCGACCGGTTTGAAGAAACTGGTCCCGGTCGGAGACGAGGGCGAGCGGGGAGGCGGTGGTTCCCCACACGCCGCGGCGGTGTCGCTTGACCTGCCAAACCACTTACAAAACTACTCCTCTCGCAGGAGGGGGGATCTTGGGGTAGGGGTTAATATGATACATTCAAACACTACCACCACGCAGGGTGGGGCCTTCAGCCAGCCAAGCGGGGAGGGGTTGGTGGACCGAAACGAAGAGAAATGAGAACTAGGGAAGTTGCAGCTTCAATCTGGAATTCTGGACAGGGGGTCGCTGTGATGGCTATGCCAGGCTTGTCCGGACTCCAAATTGATCAAAACCAGCTCCTGAAGCTTCCTGACTGGAAGAGGTGGACTCCAGAATTTTTGGGGAAGCTCAGACGGTCGGAGGTGGCTGCACCGGCAACAGGAAGTAGCCTCCTCTGTCTGGCCGCAGGTACTGTCTGGACTGTAACAGCAAGTTGCAGAAGTGACTGAGCGCCCTCCCGAGCTCCGATCAGCACGAAACCAGCGGCATCATCTTCGTGGTCGAGGTAGCTTTCAGCAGGAGGTGACGGAGATGCATTCAGAGGTCGAGGATGGCCGGGGCACCCAGAGGAGTGGGTACTGGTCGGAGTAGACAGCAGAAAACAGAACTAGATAGATCGGGGGAGAAAATTCGTAACTTCTTCCTCCGGTGGCCGAACGGGGTTCTATTTCTTGATCTTGAAAGATGACCGGTAGAGGAAGAACTTTAATGAAGGGGCTTCAGCCTGAATCTTCTGGGGTTTGTCGTGGCAGAAGGATCTTCCACGCTCTGGTCCAGGATGAAGACCTCTCTGCGCACTGTTGGGAGAATGGCTCTATCTGGCAGCTCCGAGCTCCGATCGTGTTGATTCCACCTCGCCTGCGAAGTAGACTGGAAGGCCTTTCCAGAAAGGTAGGCCACGCCTTCTGAAGAGCTAGGATGAATCCGTGGTTGACTCTGTAACAAGGGCTGTTCTGCAGATCTGCACAGCTCCAACCTACTAGAAGAAATGAGAGGGAGATATGGCTTCTTTGGTGGAGGGAAATGGTAGGAATGACCTAAGGGAGAGTGGGGGCTCTTGTGGGGTGGAGAAGGGAGCTAATGGTGATGGGGAATGAGGTGAAGAATGGCTGGAAGCAAGTGCTAGCAGGTGGAGGAGGAAGAGCTACGAATTTGGGGAAGGTGGGTGAGAGGAGAAGGTGAGGGGGGCACAAGTGAGTGGAGGGAAGGGTGGATTTCAAATTCAAAAGGTCTTGGAAGGTGGGTGATTATGTTGGGAAGTGGAGTGCTTGCATTGGAATGGGGTAGATTTGGTTGGAAGGTGGAGGAAGGTGTTGGAATGGGGAGACTTCTACCTAGGAACTAGGGAGTGGAGTAATGGAGGCCATGGGGAAGTGGAGGGCATTAAAGGAGGTGGTTGGAGGTTGGAAGTGGATGGGAGGAGGGAGGAGAGAGAAGGAAATTCGGATTTGGGGTTGGAGGAGAGAGAAAGAGGGGTGAAATAGAGAGATTAAGAGGGGAATGGGTGGGGAATCTCTCCCCTAGGGTCTCTCACCCAAAAACTAGAGGAATCACTCCAATTTGAACTCAAATGGCAAGTTTAACTCAAAAGGATGTAATCATTCATTAACTTCAAATGAGGGGAGTGGGGTCCTATATATAGGCAACCCACTCTTTACAATAAGTCCCTGATAAAATAAACAACTACAAATAACCAAGGGGGGGTGGGAGTGCTAATGGGCCTAGCCCAACGAATTGGGGCCCAATAGCCACATTAGACAGCATGATGATACAAGAACATAGAAAAATAAGTGCTAGACCAAGGGAAATGACTCAAATAAAATGGAAATACATCAAAATGACTCAAAATAAAGCTACAAAATGGATAAGGGGCCTTTATAGAGTGAGGCCCAAACTCAACCAGCTCCCGAGTGTGAAGAAGTGGACCCGAGCCAAAGGGAGTCGTGGGTGATGCCTCCATCAGTTAACATAGTATATGAGTCTTTAAATACAATCACATATTAACCTAGTTATTATAATTGTAGGATAATGGCTGCCGAACGTGCTCAATGGCGCAACATGCAGCGTACCCTTCAAGGCATGACTCAAGTGCTGCAACAAGTAGCACAAGGAGGTGGACAATGAGCAGGAAGTCTCCACCAGACTTTTAAGAACATGAACCCACCTAAGTTCACGGGTTCTACTGATCCAGATGACGCTGAACACTGGATTAGGTAGATAGAACGTATATTCCGTGTTATGCAATGCACGGATCAGGATAAAGTTTTATTACCTACTTTTCAGTTAGAAAGGGATGCTAGATGCTGGTGGGAATCAATAGAGGCTACTATAAATCAAGATCAGGTATCGTGGGAAGAATTCGTTGAACACTTCAACGTGAAATATTTCTCGGACCGAGTTCAGGAAAAGAAGGCTGCAGAATTTGCTGCATTAAAGCAACGATCTTTGTCAGTGGCCGAGTATGAGGCCCAATTCTCTAGATTGTCTCGATACGCTAAGCATCTAGTTAGCACCGAGAAAATGAAAGCTAGGAGGTTTCTTAATGGGCTCAGGCCCCAAGCTATTACTCAACTGGCGCCAATGGACATTCAAGTCTACTCAGAGATAGTACGCCGAGCTCAACTATTAGAAGATGCCACGGAACTGTCTGATAGGATTCGTGGTAAGGATAAGAAGGAACAAGTTACAGGTTCGGGGTCCTTTAAACCCAACTTCAAGAAAAGGCCTAGCAATGGAGGAGCATCCTCACAAGACCAAAAGTTCAAGAAGACCAAGCCCTTCTCTATCACCACCACCTCTCCAAATACAGTGTGCAAACATTGTGATAAAGTGGGTCATAGAGCAGAAGAATGCTAGAGGAAACTAGGAGCATGTCTTCGTTGTGGGAGTCGTGAGCATCGGATTCCTGATTGCCCATTACTTAACGACCAAGCCGTTGACGGGAAGCGCCCAGTAACCAAGAATGCTCGTCTTCATGCAATCAAGGAGACCGAGCAAGTAGAAGGAGGCGGCTTAGTGAAAGGTATATTGAAAGTTTGTTCCAGGAATGCATATGTCTTAATTGATACTGGTGCATCGCATTCTATTGTTTCTAAAAAGTTTGCTGACCCATTACTCCTAGAACCGGAATGGATAAAGTTAGTTTTGTCTACTCCTCTAGATGATGAGACTGATATTACACATCATTACCAAAACTACGAGGTATTGATTCATGGTCAAAATCTCCCTATTGATCTCATATGTTTAGATATGAAAGAGTATGATGTTATACTAGGGGCTGATTGGTTATCCAAGTATCAGGCAACGGTTGATTGCCGCAATAGTAAGGTTACATTCAAGGAATTTCCAGAACTAATATTTACTAGCCCCAAGAGTCAGAGCAAATCCCCTCTTATTTCAGCTCTCCGAGCTAGCAAGCTCATCAGGAAAGGATGTACCTCTTTCCTTGCCTTTGTCACAGTTAAAGAAGCTAAGGAAGCTAAGCTAGAAGACATTCCAGTAGTACAAGAATTTCCGGACGTATTTCCGGAAGATTTGCCGGGATCACCCCCGCAAAGAGAAGTGGCCTTCACCATCGACTTAGTCCCTGGTGCTGGTCCGATTTCAAAGGCACCTTATAGGATGTCACCTACTGAACTCAAGGAATTAAAGGAGCAATTGATGGAACTCATTAAGAAAGGATTCATTAGACCAAGTACTTCCCCGTGGGGAGCGCCTGTATTATTTGTAAAGAAGAAAGACAGATCCATGAGGTTATGCGTCGACTATCGACAATTGAATCATCTCACTATCAAGAACAAGTATCCACTGCCGAGAATCGATGAATTGTTTGATCAAATTTCAGGATCCATGTACTTTTCCAAAATTGATCTTAGGTCCGGATATCACCAACTAAGAATCAAGGACGAGGATATTCATAAAACCGCATTCAGAAGCAGGTATGGCCATTATGAATTTGTTGTTATGCCTTTCGGACTAACGAATGCCCCTGCCGCCTTTATGCAGTTAATGAATAGTATATTCAGGCCTTATTTGGATCAATTCGTAGTGGTCTTTATTGATGATATATTGATTTATTCCAAGACCAAGGAAGAGCATGAGGAACATTTGAGGATTGCATTACAAATATTGAGGACAAATCAATTATATGCAAAACTTAGCAAGTGTGAATTCTGGCTTGAAGAAGTGACTTTTCTCGGACATGTTATATCAAAGGATGGCTTGTCTGTAGACCCATCAAAGGTTGAAGCTGTAAGGAGCTGGGAAAGACCGACCAATGCTAGCGAGATCCGAAGTTTCTTAGGTCTTGCCGGCTATTACAGGCGATCCATCAAGGATTTCTCTAAAATCGCCGTGCTACTTACAAGGTTAACTCGCAAGGAGATCCGTTATGAATGGGATGAGGAATGTGAGAGAAGCTTCCAAACTCTCAAGGATCATCTTACTACAGCTCCTATCTTAGCATTGCCAATTGAAGGAGAAAAATTCGAGGTATACACTGATGCTTCTGGCATTGGCCTCGGGTGTGTTCTAATGCAACAAGGGAAGGTTATAGCCTACTCTTCTCGTCAATTAAAGAAGCATGAAGAGAACTACCCCGTCCATGACTTAGAATTGACCGCGGTAGTATTTGCACTAAAAATATGGAGACATTATCTTTATGGAGTACAGCTTACGGTATACACCGATCACAAGAGTCTCAAATATCTTTTCTCACAGAAGGAACTAAATATGAGGCAAAGACGATGGCTGGAATATCTCAAGGACTTCGACTTCAATATACAATATCATCTCGGAAAGGGTAATCATGTAGCAAATGCCCTTACTCGAAAGCCGAGAGCACTGTTAGCCAATTGTCTGATTCAAGAATGGAAATTGCTAGAACAATTCTCTGAACTTAATATAAGCATGGACACGGACCCTAGATGTGTCACATTATCTCATGTAAGCATACAGTCAGATTTATTATCTGAGATACAAGCACTTCAGGATGATGATCTTACATTAGTAGAAATCAAGGGCAGATTAAAAGGACAATCGGATTTCCAATTAACTTCTGAGGGAAGATTAATGTTCAAGAATAGATCTTGTATACCGGACTGCCCAGAATTGAAAAAGAAGATCTTAGATGAAGCTCACAGATCAAGGTATACGAATCATCCTGGATCTACCAAGATGTACCAAGATGTGAAAAAAAAATTTTGGTGGCCCAACATGAAAAGAGAAATAGCGGACTATGTATCACGCTGTCTCACATGCCAACAAGTCAAGGCGGAACACCAAAAGCCTGCTGGAAAGCTACATCCTCTAGATATCCCTAAATGGAAGTGGGAGGATATTGGTATGGATTTCATCTTGGGTTTATCTAAATCAAAAAGAGGACATGATGGAATATGGGTTATCATTGACCGATTGACTAAATCAGCGCATTTCTTGCCAATCAAGAGTCGATGGTCAGTTGATGTCTTAGCTGCACTATACATCAAGGAAATAGTCAGATTACATGGTATTCCTGTTTCAATCGTGTCTGACAGAGATCCCCGTTTTACTTCTCATTTTTGGAAAGGACTACAACATTCGTTGGGGACGAGACTTAATTTTAGTACGGCCTTTCATCCTCAAACGGATGGTCAGACCGAGAGAACAAATCAAGTAGTTGAAGATATGCTTAGAGCATGCATCACTGATTTTGATGGAAACTGGCATGATCACTTGCCTCTGGTCGAATTTGCATACAATAATAGCTACCAAGCTAGTATACAAATGGCACCTTTCGAAGCTTTATACGGAAGGAGTTGCCGATCACCCTTGTGCTGGAATGAAGTTGGAGAGAAACAACTGTTAGGTCCAGACATGGTAAGGGATACAACTGAGAAGATACGAGTAATCAGGGAAAGATTGCAAGTAGCTCAGACAAGGCAAAAGGCTTATGCTGACACAAGAAGAAGGGATCTCGAATTCCAAATTGGAGATCATGTATTTCTCAAGATATCACCTGGACGTGGAATACAAAGATTTGGTGTTAAAGGCAAGCTTACACCGAGATTTATCGGACCTTTTGAGATACTAGAAAGAGTTGGCGAGGTTGCTTATCGCATCGCATTGCCCCCTCAACTGTCAGAAGTACATGATGTGTTCCACATATCTATGTTGAGGAAGTATGTACATGACCCATCACATATTATTGAATATGGAGACCTAGTGATCCAGAAAGATTTCACGTATGAACAGAAGCCTATGAAGATCTTAGATCGAGAAGTACGTGTCCTAAGAAATAAGGTTATTCCCATGCTAAAAGTACAATGGAATAAAAATTCAGAACATGAAGCTACATGGGAGACCGAGGAATCTATGAGGAAACAATTTCCAGATTTATTTTAGAAGGTACGTACTCTACACTCTCCAAATGCAAATATATGATATGGAATTTGGGGACCAAATTCCTTTTAAGTGGGGGAGGGTGTAGCAACCCTGATAAATTTAAAAGGAATAAATAAATCAAAATAGATTAAAAGATTAATAAATAAACGAAAGAGCTTGGAATAAAAATAATTAAAACCCTGATGGAAATAACGCCTCAGATAAAGGCGCTACTTTACAAGAAAACGCCCTTACCTAAGGCGTGTTTTAAGAAAGGACGCCCACACGTCAAGGCGTCAAATTTCAAACGACCAAAATAAATAAAAAGGGTAAGATAGCGTAACGTCCCTTGCATGGACGCGTTTCAACAAGAAACGACGCTTGACAAGGCGTCAATTTAAATTCGACGCCCTGACCTAGGTCGCTAATTCAGTTTGAGTTTCGTTCGACCCAGGAGTCTATCAAGGGTAAGGTGATAACTATGAGAAAGAGTTCGAATGTAGTAATAACTCTAATTTGGAAGTATTACTTCCAATCTAACACTAACTCTATTAGGATTCTAGAAATCCTATAAATAACCTACTGCTTGAACCGAGAACGCTATTTGGCGTTCGGAGTATTCTAAGGTATGTGAAGAACAACAGGTTCTTCTTGTATCTCTGTTCGTCCGATTATCGACTTCATGAATGAATACTAAATATTCTTATTCTTCTTCTCTTCTTACAGGTTAAGAAGATTAACGGGTAAGTTTTTCTTCCCTCCACCTTCAGTTAAGTATTATGAAGAAAAACTGATGTCTCTTCATCTTATTTCTCTTTAGAGAAGTCATCTTAACCTACTGAAGAACGTGGGTTCTTCATCGACGAACGTCTGCTTCTGATCGTGCCAAAAAGAGAACCTGTCGATACATCTACACCAAGACTTCTGCCCCTTTCATCCAACTTTGTTGATAGCAGAGTACCGTGTCTTCATCAGTTCTCCAGTTAATCATCATAAGGTAGGATTTTCTCATGGAACGTAGCCCAAACTACCATATAACTATAGATAATTATCATCGGAAGTTCATGCATATAGTTTTCATGCGTTCTGGTTATTTTCTACGGAATTTTTGAAAGAAACGACCCTAACAAGGGCGTTAATTTAATTGACACGACCATGCCTAGGTCGTCAATTCCAGATTTGACGCCCTGCACACTGACGTTAATTCCTGTTAATTAATAAATAGCATGTTTAAAAATTAATTATCAATGCAAACATGATTCTAAATTAATGCATGGTCAATTTCTTGTAACCCTGCTATTTTTTTTTGGTCTTGACTATATACCATGTTCCTGAAATATTCATTACCTCAAAATTTGTAAAATTGTGAATTCACGACCTTGACCAGGTCGTCTCTTGTTTAACTAACGCCCCGGACTAGGGCGCCTTTTTCCTGGTAACGCCCCTACCCAAGGCGCGTTTTCAACAAAATTACAGATTTTAATATCTTGTAAAATAGCAATATTGGAAAGGACGACCTCTTTATATGTCGTCAAATTTAATATAAACGCCCCTGATTAAGGCGTTAATTTTACGAAAAACGACTTTACCAGAGTCGCTACTTTCTGCATTACTGATTTTTCCCGATTGCTGTTATCCGAGGGTTTCACTATATGTATATATATATATGTAGGCACTATTACTCCACTCCGTGAGTATAGTCCCACGTTTCATGATGTTTTATCGATCACCCTCAACTCTCATTGACATACAAGCTCTCCATTGGACATTCCGTTCCTTTGGACTAGCGAGTTAGTCATAGAGACCTCCGTAAGACTCCTCGTACCTTGGATTCCCTCAAGGTCGACTGAGCTGGTTGTACCCTAAAAACCCATTACACTATTGAATGCCATGTCACTCTAAAGAAACATGGTATACCAGCCCTTATGATATGCAAAGAGTATATCATGAGAATTCTTAATGGGATGATGATATCATGCCATTTGTTGATGTTCATGTGGACCTCAATTCTATAATAAGAATGAGGGTATCTTACCTTTGATGTACTGTTCATGTGGACCTCAATTCTATATGAAGAATGTCCATACTTGTTTGTCCTGGTACCCGAGTTAAGGGAACCTAATTCCACCTAGTTTCATCGTTCATCGTGATTGTACCGTTGTTATCGCCTATCTATGTCCAATGTCGTATTTTTTTTTTGACCCCATTCTCTCAAAGTTATCCTACGTGTCTACAAGCTTAAATTGTTGAAATTCCATATTGGCTATATATATACAAGAGTGGATGTCAAATATACATGATAAATGCCTGCGCATATAGGGCCCGATCTGGTCCTGGGAGGAGCACCCGAAAGTACTTGTGCCCATGGGAGTTGAATGATAAGGTATCTGGCATTATACCGAGTGCATGACTAGCTTGATTGGACATTCCACACAAATCTTGTACTTGACTCGTACTTGACTTGACATGAATTGCGTGACCCGAGAAAGGGTAATTACTTGCTTGCTTGATACATGATAGCCAAAGTTCTTGACATGACTTGCTAAAGAGTACTTGCTTGAATATCTTGTCATCTTTTTCTGAAAACTCATGACTAGTTCATCTTGTTGTCTTATTGATAAATTCTCTCTCCATCTTGTCGTTTTATGCGAGCATGCATAGCTATAGTGCATTCATGAAAGATGTAACTACTTAAACCCTTGCTAGTTCCTGAGATATAATTTCCTACTGAGCGTTCGCTCACTCCGTGTTTGTCCCTTACTTTTCAGGTAATTCCGACGACGAGGGAAGTCAATCGGATGGGAATGGTCAAGAGTGAAAGAGCTAGAGCTTTTCCAAGTGTCATCTAGTCTTTTTCCTATTTTCTTGAGTCAACTATGTACTTTTCCTTTTTTTTATTGAATAGAGTATTGGATTTGTAATAGTCTATCCATTATGAAATAAAGGATTGGGTTATCTTTCTATTTTGCGCATCTCTATTTTGGTGTCGAATACACTACTACTCTGATTGACATGATTGATATAAACTCGTCGCGCATATCCGAGTATCTTCCGCGCTCGGGGCGTGACAGGGTCGACCAGAATTGGAGGGGAACGGGGAACAAACCCCAATTGTTGGAACAAAGAGGCAAAATGGGACGGGGACAGAGAAAAGGTGGTGATGGAGCTCC
This sequence comes from Amorphophallus konjac, assembly GCA_022559845.1. Taxonomy (NCBI): domain Eukaryota; kingdom Viridiplantae; phylum Streptophyta; class Magnoliopsida; order Alismatales; family Araceae; genus Amorphophallus; species Amorphophallus konjac. The sequence goes on from CM040128.1 coordinate 134,067,017, forward strand.
CCACTTCCCGTGGCCCCCGGCGGACCAGCTGCATCGGAGAATGCTTCACTAGCTGCATCTCCTTCTTCTTCAGATGGTCTTCCATCTTATTGAACAACTTCTCAAAACAACCAGCAAAATCTTCCATATCACCCACCAACCCCTTCAACGGCGGCGGTGGGTTAGCAATAACACAGGCGTCATCGGCCTTCTCCTCGGAACTGGGTGGCGGCTTCTTCAAAGTGCCGAGCTACAGCGGGCCTCTCACAAAATGCTATCGATAGTCCCATGTTAACGGCCCAGAGTCTCCAAGTATCGACATTGCGGAATCACGGTAGCCAAGGCCTCGGTGGCCCATCTTCTTGCCTTTAGGGACGGGGTTGGTCCGTCCCTGTAATTGTGCGCCGAGACCCAGGCCCGGCTGATACCCCAGTTTCAGAATCATGTGCCATCCTTTGGAATCTCTTATCTTGGACTTGATATTGACATTTGTTGGTGCAGCGGCGGGCTTACGTGACGCATATGCCCATGAATAATTCAAGTCCATTATTGATAAAACTGGCCTATTGCTTGGCCACAACGTAGGGAGAATCTTGTCTGAAATGGCATCAACAGGCTGGATGGTGGAGATGCTCTTCACTTTAACCACCCGGCCTTGGAATGGTAATTTCAGGCATTGGTGGGCGGTTGAAGGTACGGCATTTAAACTGTTTATCCACGGATGACCCAGAATAGCTTTGAACATTGGGTGTATGTCTAATACATAAAACTCCACGTCCATAACCAACGGCCCTAGCTCGGCCTGTACAGTCACGACCCCGTGACAAGCATGCCTCGAATTGTCATACGCTGCTATTGTGGTGGGTGTCGGCTTAAGCATATCCTCTGAAATGTTGCAGGCACGGAGGGTACTCAATGGACACACGTTTATTGATGCTCACGTGTCCACAAGGGCAGACTCAATGGCCACTTTATTCAAATAAATGGTAATGCAGAGCGGCATCTGCCGTGCCTCTGGGGGTACTAGTTTTGACTCAGAGAATGAAATAGAGGGCCCCCTTGTGATGGTTGCCAACACCATTGGTAAACTATCCACCGCCACATCTTCATTCACCATTACCTTCTGCAAAAAGGTCTTCAAAGCATCTTGATGTAGCGGCGACCTTTTGATCAATTCCAAAACTGAAATCTTGGCCGGCATCCGGTCCAAGTGTTGTAACAAGTCATACTTCGTGCCTGGCACGGGGTCTACATCTTCAGCTGTGGAGGAAGAAGGCTGAGGGGTAGGTGCGGGTGCATGAAGAGAAGGGTAAACTCTGTGAAATGGGTTCCCACTCCAAAGGGTGCAATGTGGTGCCGGCACGGCCTGAGATGGACCCCCGCTTGGCCTGGTGGGGTAGGTGGAAGGGGTAGAAATGGGGGTGAGGATGGCGGAAGTTGGCATGATGGGCCCTGGTGAAGGGGAAATGGGCGAGGGGTTAAGTAGAGGGGTGATGATGGAGGGTATGGTGGGTGATGGTGAAAGGACTGGCGGTATGGAGGGGAATGCGGTGGGCCTGATGGGTGATGCGGAGGGAATAATGGGTGGAGTGGTGGTCAGAATGTAGGCCTGAGAACGGAGGGGATAGCAGGTGCGGGGGAATGGTTGTTGTGGAAGGCCAAGAGGTGTGCGGGGGTTTCATCATCAAAAGTCCACCCAGCGTTGGGGGCTGGGTGCTGAACAATGTTTACCTGGTCCGGTGCCGGCGGCTGTTGTTGTTTCTGAGGAGCGGGTTGATGTATCGGCATGGGATTCTGATGGATCCCAAGGTCTTGTTGCTGATGCTGCTGTTGCTGGGGTTGTTGTTGCTGCTAGAGTTGTTGTTGCCACTGTTGCTAGGGCGCCGCCTGCTGCGGCCTGGCTTGTCTCTACCTCTGCTTGATGTCCTTGATCAGCTGGTGCATCTGGGCCCAATCAATCCTTTGGCCCTCATGTAAATCATACACCATATCTCTAAACTGATAGCACCGCTCTATCGTGTACCCGGGCTGTCGATGATATATGCAATATGGGGACTGATCGACGGCAGGATTCCAAGTTTGACGCTCTGGAGGCAATTGAATATCACCAGTATACATCAAAGCAGAGAAAATATCAGGTAATGTCTCAGGAAGAGGAGGGTAATGGGTCCTCTTTGGGCTCGGTCGAGCAGGTCCATAAGCAGTAGGTTGGGGAACATTAGTATATTACGGCAGCCGATGAGGCTGTTGGGGTGGTGGTTGTTGTTGTTGCGGGTATTGAGGAACCGGGAAAGTGGGTTGGGGGACTTGTGGAGCGATGAACTGGGGGTTGCGTGGAGGCTGCGGGAAGCGAGGTGGAGCGGCTTGGTGGGGAAACTGAACAGCTTGGACCAGCTCATTGATCTATACTCCCTCAGTGACGAAGCCCTGGCACTTTCTGGCAGTTTTGGGTTTCTGGGTCTCCAATAGTGAATGAATAGGGGAGTCTTTGAATTGGGTTTGTATGAACCAAGCTCTACTGTATAACTGGTGCATATTCGAAATGTCATTCATTGCCAAAATATTTCTGAATGTTGGACTGGCATTGGAGATTAACAACTTAACTTTCTCTTCTTCCGGGATTTGCCCGGGCACACGTGAGGCCATCTGCCTCCATCGATCCGCATAGGTTGTAAAATCTTCTTTCGGCTTCATCTTTTTTGCTACTAGGTCGGTGAAGGAATACTCGGGACCGACCCGATCTTGGAACCTCTGAATGATCCTCTCTTTAACTGTCTTGAAGTTTTCGGCCACCTCCATAGGCAAGGTATAGAACCACTCCAAGGCGACCCCTTCCAACGTTCGGTGGAACAAGTAAGCCATGAGGCGATCGTCATGCTGGAACTGTGCTGACTCGTAAAGAAATTCCCGAACATGAATGAACGGGTTGCCGTTCCCGTCATATTTTTGGTACACGGAGAGCTCGGACTAAGGAGGAAAATGAATGTCCCTGAAGTTAGGAATGGGGATGTTAGCCAAAGATTGAGGGCCAACCCGCTTGTGGAGGAGGTCAATTTGTTGCTGCATAGCAGCCCATTTATCAAGAATTTCCCATTCCCGGTATGGAGGAGAAGGAGCAGGAGGAGCAGTACCTGGATACGCAGCCAAAGGAAAAGCTGACTGAGGGGGCAGCCCGTAAGATGGATAATGGGCCAGGGAAGGGCCCACATCCGCATGAGCTGGCTAGGCGGCCACTGGTTGCAACCGAGTAAAGTCTGCAGGGGCTACAAGAGCCTACGGTGATGGAGAAATGGTGGCATAGGGATCAAGGTAAGGAACAAAGGGGATCTGAGATTTCCCCTTATCGAGCGGCTGATGGGCCGAGGTAGAAGCCTGGCTCATTTCCATGCCGGAGTACCGAAAGATCTGAGGACGGGTGGGAGTAAGGTCAATGGGGGCCACAGATGTAATACCCCGATTTTAAAAATTGAAATGAAATTGAAATGAATGAATTAAGGAATTTAATATTAAATTCCTTAGTGAATAGGACAAGTGGAAATTTGACTACCTTATAAAAATCTATAAAAATGGTAATTTGGTAAAGGACAATTTATTTAACAACTTTATCTTCTGTGGTCGACCCAGTAAAAATCTGTAACTAGGTCTAATCATTGGTTTGAGCCCAAAGTGCACACTTACCTAACCTAAACTTAAACCACGAAATTAGGGCTTCATACTCCATCAAATGAGCCCAAATCGGTGGCAAATGAAAGGCCACGATTTATGGATCATTTCTCCTCTGCCAATTCACCAAAACCTTAACCCTAAAACTTGTAGTCGGCTGAGCTTGGGAGAGGTCAACAATTGCGGCGACGTTTTTATCACGCCACTTGCTTCGACAAATTCTCCCAGCATAGAAGGATCCAGAAGGTGTATGAGCTATAAAAACAAAGCTCTGCAACACTAGAATCCTTTGGTAGCAGTGGCGGCCGCAGTGGAGATCGATCAAGGGAGATCTCGGGAGATTAGTGGAGACGTGTCAGCGTCCCTTCTTCTTTCTTTCTTCTTCCTTCCTCACTCGATTGAGGTAGGTAATAATGAGCCCAATTTAAAGTGTTATATATGGATGGAATTAACGTCTAGTCCTCTTTCTTTAGAGTCATAAAGCCCTAAATTCCATTAGGTATCCAGCGTTAATTTAATGGTTTAGTAGAGGCACGTCAGAATTAGGGCAGAACTTGTTCCCCTTTGATTTCAGTAACGATTTCAGGCTGTAAATCAAAATTGATTCATGCATCTCGTAGAGTTTTTCATGCTCTTTCTTTTGGTAGTAAAAGCCCCAAATTCCATGATGTATACCCTTCGAATTTCATGTTTTAGTGTAACCCTAAAAACCTCACCGAGGGCGGGCAAGGGTTGGTTCAATCAGATTTTTACCAAACTTGGACGGTCTTACGATAGACCACACATCCTGGATGGGCGGTTCCTGAAGGACCACACATCCTGGATGGACAGCTCCTGAAGGACCACACATCCTGGGATGGGCGGTCCTCACCTAACCACATATCTAGATGGACGGTTTTACCTGGACCACACAACCCTGACAGAATGTGCGGCTCCCAGAGGACCACATATCTGGATGTGCGGCCCCCAGAGGACCACATATCTGGATGTGCGGCTCTCACTGAACCACACAACCTGACAGGATGTGCAGCTCCCAGAGGATAACATATCTGGATGTGCGGCTCCCAGAGGACCACATATCTGGATGTGCGGCTCTCACTGAACCGTTAAACCCTTCAGTCCAGTAGATGTAAGGTCCTGTAACGATCACACATCTATGTAGAAATGACTTAGTGTGTGTTCTACATGATTCATATTAGTATCTAAATTGATAATTAATAAATTAGAAACCCATATGATAAATGGTAAATTATGCAAGTAAATTTCTGTAAAATGCATGTTATTTATTCCCACATGATCTTGTTCATTATCATTATCATCTTGATTCATCTTTTTGGAAATTAAATTAATGAAAATCATGATCCTTGATAAATTGACATGGAAATTAGGACTAAAATGAATATTAGGTTGCATGACAGCCATTCTACCACAGTAGAACGGTTTGACCAATTTACCGACTTTCAATAAGTCATTACCCTTATTAGTTGTGCTAGCCTTGAACTTACCCCCGGACACTCCATCCGGCGGACTGAACATCATCTTGGGATCTCTGTATATCCCTGCTAAGAAGCTAATGAACCACCAGAACATCGATTTACGTGACCGAACCACTGGGTTATAAGTCTTGGATCGAATTGGGCTATGAGAGGCACGTGCGGCCAATAGTGAACCACATATCCTTATAGGCGGCCCAATAACGACTGCGTATACCTGGCTTATGCCATTAAGTGTTGGTCGATTAACCTTGATCAATCTTCGACCAAACCTTTATGCCCTGGACTGACCAATGGACAGTATACTAGGCCCTGGTTTAGTTTTACCCTTTCTTTGGCAGCCCGGAGTTAAATAGGGTGATTTCTTAGCCTTCTATCCAAGCCCGGGTGGTGCGGCTGGATTATGACCGTTCAAACCTTATGCGGATTCCCTTGGACCGCATATCTTTAATACGGCCCTGTATGGACCGTATATCTTGTTCATGGGTCTTAAGGTCTTCTTTACCTGTACGGCCCAGAACTTACCGTTCATACCTTAGAGCGGCACACTGTCAGCCGTTCATTCTTGACCTCGTGGGCTGAGTATCAGTCCAACTCCTGTAAGTGCGGCCTAGTGTTAGCCGCATATATCTCTTGAGCGGTTTATGTATGACCGTACATCTCTCAGAGATGAGTTTTATCGTGTTTTGTGCTCTTGAATCCAAGGACGGATTAGTCCTTTAAATCTTGAACTTCTGGACAGTAATTCATCTGATTATTTGGCCATAAACTTGACTAAATGTCTAGACGGAACTTGGGATCTTGAATCCGATAAATCAATGCCAACGCATCATAAGGGCCCAGTCTGGTCCTGGGGAGAGCGCCCGAAAAGTACTTTTGCCCATGGGAGTTTGTAATGACAAGGTGAGGCATTGCACCGAGTGCATGACTAGCGTGATGTCTACGACAGAAATCTCTTGTATCTCTTGTTACTTGATCGTGCTTGACTTGTTTAAATTACTTAATGATGGCCATTTCCTCGTTACAATTTCCTGTTACACTTGTTACATGTTAATCTTGTTGATCTTGTGGAAATCCAGATCTCTTATATTTTCTTGACCTTGCAAGATCTTTATATTATGTTTTTTTTCTTCTGTATCGTCATTTCATTTCTTATCATTGCATATGAAAATGGAATAATTGGTTAATTACGTAAACTTTCCTGTTATTATCTACTGAGTGTCAGCTCATAATTGTTGTTTTCCCCCTTTCCAAGCAGTTCAGGTGACGATGCGCATATAGATGGGGAGGGACAGGAGTGATATCTTTGAGTGTACCAATTCTAGATGTTGAGTTGGCACAGTTATCCTAGTTTTAGTTGTGCCTTAGAGTGTGTTAGCTTCAGTTATGATATTATTGTTAAAGTTGTATTGCCTCAGTTTGTATTAAGTTGGTTTAAGGTTATTATACTAGATTTGGAATGTTTCTTGATCAATAAGTTATCTCTCTTCATAGCACTTGTGTTTAATGCTTAGATTAGCTTATCATTATTTCTAGCTATTTCTGACTGTACATTCCGATATTCCGCATCGGGGCGTGACAGTTTAGGTGGTATCAGATCCTAGGTTTTCTAATATCCCTAGGTTCTCTAAGTTCTAGGACCCATAACCTTGTTATAAGTCTAAGAACCCAACCTGGTGAGATTTGGGTAGAAACTTGGGTTAAGTTAATACCTTAATTACGATATTATCTATTTTTTTAACGAACCTAAATAATCTATTCCACGTGTAGGCCTTTGCAATGGCAGCTGATCACGCGGAATGGAGGAACTTACAGTGTACGGTTTAAGGCCTTACTCAGGTTTTGCAACAAGTGGCCCAAGTCGGAGCTGCAAACCATGGCACTGGTGATTTATATCGGAACTTTCGGGGGATGAATCCGCTGAGATTTGGTGGCTCGACTGACCCTGATGAAGCCGAGCACTGGCTAGAAGAAATGGGGAGGATATTCGAAGTAATGCAGTGCAGCAATCAATAACGTGTCCTTCTATCAACCTTTCAACTTGAACGTGATGCAAGAACATGGTGAGATTCAGTGAAGGCTACCCTTGGTGATCAGCAAGTCACATGGGAGGAGTTCGAGGAATTCTTTAATAGAAAGTACTTTTCTGATAGAGTGCAAGAGAAGAAGGCAACGGAGTTCGCGACTTTGAAGCAGCGAAATCTATCTGTGGTAGAATATGAAGCTCAATTTTCTCAGTTATCCCGATATGCTACTCACTTGATATCCACCGAGAAGATGAAGGCTAAGCGCTTTCTTAATGGACTGAACCTGTTATATATCAACCAATTAGCACCAATGGAAATCCCAACCTATTCTGAGATGGTGAGAAAAGCTCAAGTCCTAGAAGATACTCTAGAAATGACGGAGAGAATCCGTGGAAAAAGTGCAAGGAAGGAACAACCTACGGGTTCCGGGAAAATCAAACCCGGGTATGACAAGAAGAGGCCCATTAGTGGGTCTGGTTCGTGGAGTGGGTCCGGATCGTTGAAGGGCAAGATGTCGAAACGTGAAGACAAGAAGTCTAGCCCTATTGTTCCATTCAAAGGAGAATGCAAGTATTGTGATCGTCCAGGTCATAAGATGGAGGAGTGCTGGCGCAAGCTGGGCGCCTGTTTGCGATGTGGAAGTAGGGAGCACCGTATCCCTGATTGTCCTCTTTTATCTGAGCAAGCTATGCCGACAAAACCACAAGGCATCAAGAAACAACAAGGCAAACTCCAAGCTCTACAAGCAGATGAGGCAAGAACCACTAAGGGTGGTGGACTCGTCGAAGGTACTCTTATTATACTCGATAAGCCAGCATTTGTTCTTTTTGATACTGGTGCCACACATTCATTTATTTCTCAAAGATTTACTAAGTCTTTAGCTGTGAAGCCTGTTTTGATGGATTCTTCGTTAGAGATTTTAACCCCTATTGGTACTAGATCAGCAATTCAATATTTCTATCCTTCTAGTAAGGTTATGATTGATGAACAGAATTTTCCAGTCGATTTAGTTTGTATGGACATGAAGGATTATGATGTAATTCTAGGAGTAGATTGGTTGGCTAAATATGAGGCAAATGTTCACCGCAGTACTAGCTCTGTGTCTTTTACTAGGCACCCGAGACTTTCTCTTGTAGGAGTTAAACACCATAACTCTGTATCACTTATCTCGACTTTTCGAGCTGATAAGCTGATGAAGCGAGGATGTAAAGCTTTTCTAGCCTTTGTCTATGCAACCCCTGAGCAGTAGATTGAGATTAAGGACATTTCTGTTGTCCGAGATTTTCCTGATGTCTTTCCAGAGGAACTGTCAGGACTTCCGCCTGAGCGGGAAGTTATCTTTTCTATTGATCTCATTCCTAGCACATCTCCTATTTCCAAAGCTCCTTATCGTATGTCTCCTGCGGAACTGAGGGAATTAAAGCAGCAGTTGATGGAATTACTCGAGAAGGATTTCATTCGTCCAAGTACTTCCCCTTGGGGAGCCCCTGTATTATTCGTCCGGAAGAAAGATGGTTCGATGAGATTGTGCATCGATTATCGGCAATTGAACCAGCTGACTGTCAAGAACAAATATCCATTGCCGAGGATTGACGAATTATTTGATCAGATAGCGGGAGCTCTGTATTTTTCTAAGATCGATCTTCGATCTGGATATCACTAGTTGCGGATTAAGGATGAGGATATCTATAGAACAGCTTTCCGCAGCAGGTATGGTCATTTCGAATTTATCGTTATGCCTTTTGGTCTAACGAATGCACCAGCAGCTTTCATGCAGTTGATGAACAATGTATTTCGGCCCTACCTTGATCAATGGGTCGTGGTATTCATTGATGATATCCTGATTTATTCCAAGAATGAAGAGGAGCATGATGAACATCTGAGGATGGCATTGCAACTATTGAGAGATCTTCAGCTATATGCCAAGTTCAGTAAGTGTGAATTCTGGATGCAAGAGGTGTCCTTTCTCGGACATATCATCACGAAGGAAGGAATTTCTGTTGATCCTTCAAAGGTAGAGGCAGTGAAGAATTGGGATCAGCCTACCAGTGTGACTGAAGTTAGAAGTTTCCTAGGCCTAGCAGGCTACTACCGAAGATTTATCCAGGATTTCTCTAAGATTGCGGTACCTATGACAAGATTAACCCGCAAGGAGAACAAATTTGATTGGTCAGAAGATTGCCAACGCAGCTTTCAAACTTTGAAGGAATGTTTAACTACTGCACCTGTATTGGTTTTACCTTCTGGTGAAGGATGTTTTGTTGTATACACTGATGCTTCAGGTATTGGTTTAAGGTGTGTACTCATGCAGCATGGGAAAGTGATTGCCTATTCTTCTAGGCAGTTGAGAAAGCATGAAGAGAATTATCATGTTCATGATTTGGAACTAGCAGCAGTGGTATTCGCCTTAAAGATATGGAGGCATTACTTGAATGGAGAAACATTCACAGTATTTTCAGATCATAAGAGTCTGAAATATTTATTTTCTCAGAAGGAACTCAATATGAGGCAAAGAAGATGGTTGGAGTACTTGAAGGACTTTGACTTCTCGATTGAGTATCATCCTAGAAAAGGCAATGTTGTGGCAGATGCATTAAGCCGGAAGCCTGTAGCTAAATTGTCAAGTCTCATGTTATAAGAGTGGAGGCTACTGGAACAATTAGCTAGCCTGGACCTTAATGTTGACAATGATCGGGTTAGGATTGCACAGATTCGACTTAAGCCCGAATTGTTGATGGAAATCAAGTCTTTGCAAGATAATGATCCCGAGCTGGTAGAGATCAAGGGAAGCTTGAGCAGCAGACCTGACTTCATAATGGCTAACGATGGAAGATTATTATTCCAGGGTAGAACTTGTGTACCTGATGAAGCAGAAATAAAGAACAAGATTCTTGAGGAAGCACATAGATCCAGATACACCATTCATCCTGGAGGCACTAAAATATTTAGAGATTTGAAAAGATCCTTTTGGTGGACGAATATGAAAAGGGAAGTTGCAGACTTCGTGAGTAGATGCTTGGTTTGTCAGCAAGTTAAGGCTGAACATTTCCGACCGATAGGAAAATTGAAACCACTCGACATACCCCAATGGAAGTGGGAAAGCATTGGCATGGACTTCATTATGGGTCTACCTAGGACTCGTGGTGGACTTGATGCAATATGGGTTATTGTCGATCGATTGACAAAGTCAGCTCATTTCTTACCCATTAAGTCTAAATGGATAGTTGATATATTGGCTGCTTTGTATTTGAAGGAAGTGGTAAGGCTCCATGGCATACCAGTCAGCATTGTGTCTATTAGAGACCTAGATTTACTTCACATTTCTGGAAGGGACTGCAAGAGTCGCTGGGTACTCGTCTGAATTTCAGTACTGTTTTTCATCCACAGACAGATGGACAGACTGAAAGAACCAACCAGATAGTGGAAGATATGTTTAGAGCATGCACGATTGATTTCAGAGGCATTTGGAGTGATCACTTGGCATTAATTGAATTCGCCTACAACAACAGTTATCAATCCAGCATACAGATGGCTCCTTTTGAAGTATTGTATGGAAGAAGCTGTCGTTCCCCGTTATGTTGGGATGAGGTAGGTGAGAAACAATGGCTTAGACCGGATCTTATTTCAGAATCATTACAGAACATCTGTATTATCCGAGACCGGTTACAAGTAGCCCAATCAAGACAGAAGAGTTATGCCGACAACAGAAGGAGAGAATTGGAGTTTCAGGTTGGCGAGCATGTATTTTTAAAGGTCTCTCCTACGAGAGGGATTCGAAGATTTGGCATTCAAGGCAAGCTAAGTCTGAGATATATTGGTCCATTTGAGATCCCGGATAGAGTGGGAGAGGTTGCTTACAGGCTGGCATTACCGCCTCAGTTGTCTGGCGTACACAATGTTTTCCATGTGTTATGTTACGGAAATATGTGTATGACCCCACTTACATCATTCAGCATGTGGATTTTGAATTGAAGGAAGATTTGACCTATGAAGAAAAACCTATCAAGATTCTGGACCGGAAATAACAGCAACTCCGGAATCGTTCCATACCGATGGTCAAAATTCAGTGGAGTCGGCGTGGGACCGAAGAAGCTACTTGGGAGTCTGAAGATACTATGCGGAAGAGATATCCCAACTTATTCTAGGTGAGCTATCTCATTCCCTATTTTCTGTATTTAGTGCAGTGAAGTTGGAGGAAAAAATTCTTTAAAGTAGGGGAGGGTGTAATACCCCGGTTTTAAAAATTGAAATGAAATTGAAATGAATGAATTTTGGAATTTAATATTTAATTCCTTAGTGAATAGGACAAGTGGAAATTTGACTACCTTATAAAAATCTAAAAAAATGATAATTTGGTAAAGGACAATTTATTTAACAACTTTGTCTTATGTGGTCGACCCAGCAAAAATCCATAACTAGGTCTAATCATTGGTTTGAGCCCAAAGTGCACACTTACCTAACCTTAACTTAAACCACGAAATTAGGGCTTAATACTCCATCAAATGAGCCCAAATCGGTGGCAAATGAAAGGCCACGATCAATGGATCGTTTCCCCTCTGCCAATTCACCGAAACCTTAACCCTAAAACTTGTAGTCGACTGAGCTTGGGAGAGGTCAACAATTGCGGCGACGTTTTTATCACGCCACTTGCTTCGACGAATTCTCCCAGCACAGAAGGATCCAAAAGGTGTATGAGCTATAAAAACAAAGCTCTGCAACCCTAGAATCCTTTGTTAGTAGTGGCAGCCACAGTGGAGATCGATCAAGGGAGATCTTGGGAGATTAGTGGAGACGTGTCGGCGTCCCTTCTTCTTCCTTTCTTCTTCCTTCTTCACTCGATTGAGGTAGGTAATAATGAGCCCAATATAAAGTGTTATATATGGATGGAATCAGCATCTAGTCCTCTTTCTTTAGATTCATAAAGCCCTAAATTCCATTAGGTATCCAGCGTTAATTTAATGGTTTAGTAGAGGCACGTCAGAATTAGGGCAGAACTTGTTCCCCTTTGATTTCAGTAACGATTTCAGGCTGTAAATCAAAATTGATTCATGCATCTCATAGAGTTTTTCATGCTCTTTCTTTTGGTAGTAAAAGCCCCAAATTCCATGATGTATACCCTTCGAATTTCGTGTTTTAGTGTAACCCTAAAAACCACGCCGAGGGCGGGCAAGGGTTGGTTCAATCAGATTTTTACCAGACTTGGACGGTCTTACGATAGACCACACATCCTGGATGGGTGGTTCCTGAAGGACCACACATCCTGGATGGACAGCTCCTGAAGGACCACACATCCTGGGATGGGCGGTCCTCACCTAACCACATATCTAGATGGACGATTTTACCTGGACCACATAACCCTGACAGGATGTGCGGCTCCCAGAGGACCACATATCTGGATGTGCGGCCCCCAGAGGACTACATATCCGGATGTGCGGCTCTCAGAGAACCACACAACCTGACAGGATATGCGGCTCCCAGAGGACCACATATTTGGATGTGCGGCTCCCAGAGGACCACATATCTGGATGTGCGGCTCTCACTGAACCGTTCAACCCTTCAGTCCAGTAGATGTAAGGTCCTACAACGACCGCACATCCATGCAGAAATGACTTAGTGTGTGTTCTACATCATTCATATTAGTATCTAAATTGATAATTAGTAAATTAGAAACCCATATGATAAATGGTAAATTATGCAAGTAAATTTCTGTAAAATGCATGTTATTTATTCCCATATGATCTTGTTCATTATCATTATCATCTTGATTCATCTTTTTGGCAATTAAATTAATGAAAATCATGATCCTTGATAAATTGACATGGAAATTAGGACTAAAATGAATATTAGGTTGCATGACAGCCATTCTACCCCAGTAGAACGGTTTGACCAATTTACCGACTTTCAATAAGTCATTACTCCTATTAGTTGTGCTAGCTTTGAACTTACCCCCGGACACTCCATCCGGCGGACTGAACATCATCTTGGGATCTCGGTATATCCCTGCTAAGAAGCTAATGAACAACCAGAACATCGATTTACGTGACCGAACGACTGGGTTATAAGTCTTGGATCGAATTGGGCTAAGAGAGGCACGTGTGGCCAGTAGTGAACTGCATATCCTTATAGGCGGCCCAATAACGACCGCGTATACCTAGCTTATGCCATTAAGTGTTGGTCGATTAACCTTGATCAATCTTCGACCCAACCTTTAAGCCCTGGACTGACCAATGGACAGTATACTAGGCCCTGGTTTAGTTTTACCTTGTCTTTGACAGCCCGGAGTTAAATAGGGTGATTTCTTAGCCTTCTAGCCAAACCCGGGTGGTGCGGCTGGATTATGACCGTTCAAACCTTATGCGGATTCTCTTGGACCGCATATCTTTAATACGGCCTTGTATGGACCGTATATCTTGTTCATTGGTCTTAAGGTCTTCTTTACCTGTACGGCCCAGAACTTACCGTTCATACCTTAGAGCGGCACACTGTCAGCCGTTCATTCTTGACCTCGTGGGCTGAGTATCAGTCCAGCTCCTGTAAGTGCGGCCTAGTGTTAGCCGCATATATCTCTTGAGCGGTTTATGTATGACCGTACATCTCTCAGAGATGAGTTTTATCATGTTTTGTGCTCTTGAATCCAAGGACGGATGAGTCCTTTAAATCTTGAACTTCTAGACAGTAATTCATCTGATTATTTGGCCATAAACTTGACTAAATGTCTAGACGGAACTTGGGATCTTGAATCCGATAAATCAATGCCAACGCATCATAAGGGCCCAGTCTGGTCCTGGGGAGAGCGCCCGAAAAGTACTTTTGCCCATGGGAGTTTGTAATGACAAGGTGAGGCATTGTACCGAGTGCATGACTAGCGTGATGTCTACGACAGAAATCACTTGTTATCTCTTGTTACTTGATCATGCTTGACTTCTTTAAATTACTTGATGATGGCCATTTCCTCGTTACAATTTCCTGTTACACTTGTTACATGTTAATCTTGTTGATCTTGTGGAAATCCAGATCTCTTATATTTTCTTGACCTTGCAAGATCTTTATATTATGTTGTTTTTCTTCTGTATCGTCATCTCATTTCTTATCATTGCATATGAAAATGGAATAATTGGTTAATTACGTAAACTTGCCTGTTATTATCTACTGAGCATCAGCTCATACTTGTTGTTTTCCCCCTTTCCAGGCAGTTCCGGTGACGATGCTCATACAGATGGGGAGGGACAGGAGTGATATCGTTAAGTGTACAAGTTCTAGATGTTGAGTTGGCACAGTTATCCTAGTTTTAGTTGTGCCTTAGAGTGTGTTAGCTTCAGTTATGATATTATTATTAAAGTTGTATTGCCTCAGTTTGTATTAAGTTGGTTTAAGGTTATTGCACTAGATTTGGAATGTTTCTTGATCAATAAGTTATCTCTCTTCATAGCACTTGTGTTTAATGCTTAGATTATCTTATCATTATTTCTAGCTATTTCTGACTGTACGTTCCGATATTCCACGTCGGGGTGTGACAACAGAGGTGGTCCCAGTAACAGAAGATGTAGTGGCTGTTAGGGTGCTAGGCCCGGATACAGAGGGTGGGTGAATGTATCCCTCTAGAAATTATGCCCAAATTAAAAAACTAAAGCTCAGATATGCGGAATAAAAACTAATGAGCTTTCCAAGATAAGATGATAATTCAACAAATGATCAAACAGTTGGACTGCAACAATGCAGCCACCTGATCACACCAGAAACAGCAGGCATAGCTAAACAAACCAACCACACTTAGCAGAAATTAATGCTCAAGATATACTTCTAAGAGAGCACAACTAACCAAGCATTCACAACCTGTGAGGGGTGGTAGGTGATATGGAGCAAACGTGCACAGTAATTCGCTCAATAAAAGACTAGAACACTATCAAATGCAAGATAGACAGTCTGAAGAACAAATTGAATTTTCTTTTAAACCAATGAGCAAATATATATAAGGCTCACCTAAATAAGCAACTAGCAGAAGAATGCAATCAACTCTCAGCACGGATAGAAACAAGAATGCATAAAGCAATCTGTGAAGGGGGTAGAAGATAAGGAACAAGCGTACAAGCCCAATCACACAGCACAGAAGATTTTTAGGTGGTTCGGTCACCAAGACCTACATCCACCCCTCACTCCCAACAGGAGTGAGGCTTCCACTAGCACAAGCTAGTAACCTGCAGACTCAGTCTGCGAACACACGCTGCCAAACAGCTTGACCAGGGGAACATCCTCCCCTCTTCCTCCCAACCGGAGGGAACACCAGTGACACCCAGTCACCAGCAACCAGAGACCCAAGTCTCTCTTCCTCCAACCCGGAGGGTACACCTGGACCTGCTACCAGCAAGACCAGAACCGGAGGGCTAGCCTCCCTTCTCCTGACCCACCAGGAGGAACCCGATTCCCAGCAGGGCAATCGGAAGAACACGAATAACCAAATGAAAAAGAAAAAAATAAGAACGGAAAATACACAGCAATCGGAAGGCTGTAAATGAAGAACAAGAGTGTAGCTCTCAAAGGAGCAGATCTGGCTTGGATTTAATGCAGACGCCAGAGGACAGATCTTCAATAGCTTCTTCCTTCTTCTCCACGAACCCTCTCTCTCCCTATCTCTCTTTCTTTCTCCTTTGCTCTCCTTTTCTCTCACGCTATTCTCTCATTCTTCTCTGCAACCCTTTTTCTTCTGCCGGCTCACTCTTCTTCTATTTCTTCTTCTTCTCTTTTTCTTCCTCTTTTCTTTTTTTGGATCGAAGGGCTTTCTGCTCTGCGGTTACTCTTTCTGCCTCCAGGCTTCTTCTTCGATCAGTCTTCTACAGAGAATGAAGACTCGTATATATAGCATCAGCAGCAGCACACTGGGTGAGTGTGGCTTCCACGTTTCCTGCCCTAGAAATTCGGACCACGTGGCAGCATCCTGGTTCACGAGCCAGGCACCTCGGATCACGTGCCCGTCAATTCAACGACATTCGACCAGTAGGACTCAAGTCTGCTGCGTTGACTCCATCAGCCTGCAGCGTTGACGCATCTGTGATCCAGTGATCGAGTCTTCAACAGATGGGCGTGCTGCGTCGACGCTATCAGCATGTTGCATTGACGCATGGAGCTGCAGCGTCTGAACTTAGATGGCTTCAGCCCTCTCACGTTTCGTGTGGAGTGCGTTGACGCATTGTGCAACTGCGTCCACCCTTTGGTCACCTTGTCGATCCATCAACCTGCTGCGTCGACGCCACTTGATGAATGCGTTGACGCACCAGAGTAATCTAGTAAGCTCCTTTCCTGATTGTTTGAACTACTTCTTGATTGTTTGAACTACTGCGTCCACGCCACTTGATCAAGGCATTGACGCATGGATGCGTTCCAGTGAGCAACCAGCCTAGCCTTTCTTAACTGTTGCGTCGACGCTGCTCCACTACTACGTTGACGCTATGGAATATTTCTGACAAGGCCTCTGCTTCTTGAGTGGCTGAGTTGACGCAGCCTTTGCGTAGAGTTGACGCTGTGAAGAGTATCCATGGATGCATCTTCACTGGTGCGTGGACGCCTTAAGCTTTAACGTCGACCCTGTTCCCTTCAGCAACAAGAATGAAGTCATAAGGTCTAAGTATATACATTGTATTGTATATACTTCGAAAGAAACAGTCCAATGTATATACTTCAAGAACTCCAGACAACGGACGCTGTACAGAGTTCAGATGCTTTGAACGCTTGAGCGATGTATAGACTCTGAATCGATAAGGCAGGCTGTACAGACTTCAAGACTAATGTATGAAGCAAAGCAAGAGCTCTTTCAAAACAATTCCAATGCGTCAACGCATTGAGTCCACTGCGTCGACGCACCAGTTGACACATTTTATAGACCAGCTCTGGGACAGTCCAGTGAGTTGACGCAATGATCCCATGCATCAACGCATCATGCAATACGCATGCAAACTCATGAATTCAATGCTGTATATCAGACACAGTCCTATGCAATCATATCAGCAGCCATATTTAAAACACAATATCATAATGGACTAACTGTGTTGCAATCATCAAAACAAATCAGCATGCTATCATCAAACCCACCATTAAAACCATCATCAAAACCACAGGGGCACAATAATCTCCCTCTTTTTGATGATTGCAACACTACACAGTGAGTCAATCTGATGACTCAAACTATTCTCCCCCGTTGACGTCATCAAAAAGAAAATAGTTTGAGATATTATAGCATGTATAAAAATTCAGTCAAATTCTCCCCCTTGCAAGAACATGATTCTCCCCCTTTAAGAGTTGTAGCAAAAAGGCAATGCTTCTCCTGAAAAGATGCCAATTGATATGCAAGTGATGCATGACATGGAATCTCCCCCTCAATAAGTGGAATCTTAGGAGATGAATGAGAAGGAGACCACAGGGGCACACAAGGACAAGTTCAGGTCAATGAGCAGAAGAGGTTCAATTAACAGATTTCTAAAGAGGCTTCAACTACAAGAATTTCAGTCAGATTCTCAAGGGAATGTCATTCTCATAGATCCAAATCAGAATATTTCAAAGTCTCCCATTATAAGGGCTTATGAATGAGCTTTAATGAACAGCATGGTTTAAACATGATGTATGCAGAGTTTATCAATAAAATTCTGTATTGATATCTAAAACTATGTTTTAATAAAAATGAACCAAGCCCTCATATTTATCTTGATTATCCTCCCTTTGTCTTACACAATCAAATTTATTGACTTCTTTCAGAATTACATGCACTAGTATTGAGATTAAGCAATTATGAAGTCATATGATTTTGTCTAGGGTTGTAGCAATTTGATTTTAGCAACAATTTTCAGATATTGAGATATGTTCAACAATTTTTTTTTATGCTACAAATTTTACGAGTAGTTTAGTTCAGTGCACACCTTGTAACTAGAGGATATATCTTGATCAGAGGCCAATATCCCTAAGCACTTAGTGTGACTAACTGTCATGCTTTATATGAACAGAGATAGCATTTACACATCATGAAACACTGCAAATCATTTCTTGATGAGTGAGTTGTATTTCTCAGTGTGCATGCCATTGCTCTGCCTGATTTTCAATGAATTTTATGCAGAGTTAACTAAGGCACCTCATGACAGAGTCCTTTGGACATGTATTTCTCAGTGACCAAGGTCATTGCTCTAACAATTACTTTACCCTTTAGACAATTCAGAAACATTCATTTGCTTCAAAATAATATTAATCTCATGTACTTAACCAAATAAAGTCATGTATCAAAAGTGCAGATTTCAGAAGTTTTTTTGCAAGACATAGCATGAAACAGTTGGTTAAGATTTATTAAACATGATTCAGATATGTTAAGAGATTTTAAAGTTAAACTCCATGAATACATTAAGCTTAAACCACATGAGTTATTTCAGACATTCATAAAAGCGTATAATAGAAGATTTCTAGTTCAAGATTTTTCAGATTTATGATCGAGATAGCCCATTGAAATCTTCATGAAGGACTGAAATAATTCTGATACCAAATGATACCAATTGTTACCAATTGATAGAAGAGATTTTGAAGCTCAATGATTTCAAAAATATGCTCAAGGTTTGGTCAAATAGAATCAATGAAAGGGATATGCACACAAGGCAAGATATCAGGAGGTCAGGCAAGTTCCAGGATGTTCAAAGTTAACATGCAATGAACTCTGACATAAATGTATGCACATGACTACCTTCATGCAATGTATTGACTCCCTCTGACAACATGCATTCAGTCAATCTTTTTGGCATCTTTCATGAGATGCAATGCAATTAACTACATGCATGTAAAAATACATGCACAGACACAACATATGTCTATACACAACTCCCCCTGAAAACATGCAATGTTTGCCATGAAAAATTAAACATATGATTTTGATTCATGCACATTCAGACTCATGAGAAGCAAGGCAGATTTTTAAATGTGAGCATGCATACATGGATCAAATACACACCAATGCGTCAACGCATTAGTGTCAGCGTCAACGCAGTGAACAAGACAGTAAGCGAAAGATGCACAATTGCGTCTACGCAGTCAGCCAAATGCGTCAACGCACTAGAAGCCATACAGAACCCATATAGATGAAAACAGACAGGTACGAGCTAATGGGAGGGCAAATTTCAAGCCACATACATATGCAGTTTAGTTTTTCAGAAGTTTCATAGTGCATGATCAGAGAGTAGTGCAAATGGCAGATGATAAATGAATATGCAAGAACAGATTTAATATGCATGCACTAGATGAAGCTAAGAACAGGATATGCAAGAATACATCAAACCAGATATGCAATGAGTTTCAAAATGGGAAATGCAGAGAGATTACCTGAAAAGTGTGAGAATGGGGTTTTTCATTCTTGAGTGCCTTGGATCATTACCCCTTTATTCCATCCAAGGCACACCTGCTAGGCAACTTCCTATTTTCCACTAGCAGGAACCCAAGTGGTCTTGGGTCTTGCATAGTAATTAGCCCCTTTTGGGACTGCCTGCATCTTTTTCTGTGCCAACCAATCATCAGAGTTCATGATAAAATAGTTATGCATTGAATACTCAGACACCCCACAATAGTGGCATGAACTAGCAGGTTTCATGTTCCTCTTATGTATACTAGCATGAACTTGAGCATTATAAGAGTGAGCATGAGGGTTTCTGTTATTATTATGAAACCTTTTCTTTTCATGACCAGCTACCCTGCAAGCAGCAACTTGGTGGCCAGGTCTTCTGCAATTTGAGCAAACAGGAATTCTTTGAAAAACAAGTTTGTTCCTATCAAATTCTTTGAAATTTCTATTCCTACCCTGGACATGCCAGCAGTCCTTGACTGCATGGCCATGCTTCCCACAATGTGAGCAGAAGGGGAACTTTCTTCTAAAAGAGCTTGCCCTACATTCAGTGGTCTTGTGCCCAAGCTTGTTACAATTAAAACATTTGACATGCTAGTTCAGAGAAGTAGTTTTGTTTATATTAAAAGCATGTTGGTCAGCAGAAGATTTAGCATGATGTGAGAGCATTTTTTTCTCTCCATTAGCAAACCAACACTGAGCAAAGGTGTGGCCTAATCTACCACAATGAGAGCATTCACTTTTCTTTGAATGAACAGCAGGTTTTCTATCATGATATTTCCTAACATTCATCATTTCAACATTCAAATCATCCAATTTGTTTAATTCACACTCATGCATCAAATGACCAAATTTATGACAGTAATGACAGATAATCTTCTTTTTAGATGCATGTGAGTGTGTGTGAGGACTGTGATCAACATGCACTGATGAACCCTTTTCATTTATTTTCTGATTTACAGTCCTTTTCTGATTTTTATCATGTTTTCCTGTTTTCTTAGCCTTGTACTGAATTGGAGATGAAGTAGAAGGCTTTTCCTGTTCAGAAGATTTGACAAATACAGTTTTCAGGTTGGCTCCATCAACCTTCCTCATGACTGGACTGTAACTCAGTCCTTCCTTTCTAGGGTTGATTTTTATACCTAGTAGCTTGTCTAGGTTTTTCTGCCCATCAACAAAATTAGACAAGGATTTTCTCAAGTCTTGAATCTCATTTTCGAGAGATACAATGTTTATTTCATAACTTGCAATCTCTTGTTCACTGCAGTTGACAACTTCATTCAAAACTTTGTTAGTTGTTTTGTATTTTTCAATTTCCTTTCTCAGCTCATCTGCTTCATCAGTTTCGTTTGTACAAATGACTTTTCCTTTCTCCAATGTGAGAAGTCTTTCAGACATGGCACTGTTTAACAATTTTAATTTTTCAACTTCTTCCTTAAGCTTATCATTTTGAACCAATTCATTTATTAGAAGCTGATCTTCTGAATTGGCTTCATGTTTTCTTCCAGCCTCAAATTCCTTCAATTCTTTTTGTTGTTTTTCAAAATCTTTCTGTAATTCTATGTTTACAGACTTTATGGCATTAAGCTTTTCAATCAGCAATTTGTTCTCCTGTCTAAGTTTCTCTGATTTTTCATCATTTTTATTGGAGAACTCTTTAAGAGAATCATTTTCAGATTTCATCTTGTTTAATTCAGACTTAACACATTCAATTTCTTTCAGCAAATCCTTGCTCTGAACAGAATCATGACTAGCTAGACTAAGCTTCTTTTCAGGTTCAGAGATTTCTTTCACATGATCTTGATTCTCAGTTTTCAATAATGAAATTTGTTTCTTCAACATTAGAAAATCAGACATACAGGCATCATGAATATTTTTCAATTCAACACAATTTCTACAAGGAGAACTTGAACTATCTAAACCAGTACCCTTCTTCAATTTTTTATACTATTTTCTGAACAGTTCATGAGATTCAAATAATTCAGCATATGCATTCTCCCAATCTTCTAGAGAAAAATTCTCGAAGAGATTTACCTCATCATCATCTTCTTCAGTCTGACTGCTGCCTTGATTGCTGCCACTTGGATTACTTCTGTTAGCCATCATGCAGCTGTCCTCGTTTACCCTGTGAAATTGCTTCAGCCTATCCAGGATGTCCTTTGTTGAGCTGCAACTATGAAGACAAGACCATAAGGCTCTGTCAGTAGCTGCTTTCATCAGGTTAAAGGCTTTCTGATTTTCTCCATCCTTTGATCTGTGTCTGTCGGTCCATTTGGACACTTTCGTTGGTAAGGTGTGAGGACCTTGTGAAATTAATTTCCACAGATCAGGATTAGCAGAATTAACATAAGCATGTAAAGCAGTGTACCACTGACTGAAATCAGAACCACTAAAGACGGGTGGAAGAGCCATTGAAAACAAATAGCGAGTAAATTCAAAGCAACAGGAATATTTATGCACTAAAAACAAATTAGCACCTATGACTGCAAGATCGAATCTGCAGGTCGCTGGACCTTGTATGCAGACACCGCTCTGATACCAATTGTTAGGGTGCTAGGCCCGGATACAGAGGGGGGGTGAATGTATCCCTCTAGAAATTATGCCCAAATTAAAAAACTAAAGCTCAGATATGCGGAATAAAAACTAATGAGATTTCCAAGATAAGATGATAATTCAACAAATGATCAAACAGTTGGACTGTAACAATGCAGCCACCTGATCACACCAGAAACAGCAGGCATAGCTAAACAAACCAACCACACTTAGCAGAAATTAATGCTCAAGATATACTTCTAACAGAGCACAACTAACCAAGCATTCACAACCTGTGAGGAGTGGTAGGTGATATGGAGCAAACGTACACAGCAATTCGCTCAATAAAAGACTAGAACACTATCAAATGCAAGATAGACAGTCTGAAGAACAAATTGAATTTTCTTTTAAACCAATGAGCAAATATATATAAGGCTCACCTAAATAAGTAACTAGCAGAAGAATGCAATCAACTCTCAGCACGGATAGAAACAAGAATGCATAAAGCAATCTGTGAAGGGGGTAGAAGATAAGGAACAAGCGCACAAGCCCAATCACACAGCACAGAAGATTTTTAGGTGGTTCGGTCACCAAGACCTACATCCACCCCTCACTCCCAACAGGAGTGAGGCTTCCACTAGCACAAGCTAGTAACCTGGAGACTCAGTCTACGAACACACGCTGCCAAACAGCTTGACCAGGGGAACATCCTCCCCTCTTCCTCCCAACCGGAGGGAACACCAGTGCCACCCAGTCACCAGCAACTAGAGACCCAAGTCTCTCTTCCTCCAACCCAGAGGGTACACCTGGACCTGCTACCAGCAAGACCAGAACCGGAGGGCTAGCCTCCCTTCTCCTGACCCACCAGGAGGAACCCGATTCCCAGCAGGGCAATCGGAAGAACATGAATAACCAAATGAAAAAGAAAAAAATAAGAACGGAAAATACACAGCAATCGGAAGGTTGTAAATGAAGAACAAGAGTGTAGCTCTCAAAGGAGCAGATCTGGCTTAGATTTAATCCAGACGCCAAAGGACAGATCTTCAATAGCTTCTTCCTTCTTCTCCACGAACTCTCTCCCTATCTCTCTTTCTTTCTCCTCTGCTCTCCTTTTCTCTCACGCTATTCTCTCCTTCTTCTCTGCAACCCTTTTTCTTCTGCCGACTCACTCTTCTTCTATTTCTTCTTCTTCTCTTTTTCTTCCTCTTTTCTTTTTCTGGATCGAAGGGCTTTCTGCTCTGCTGTTACTCTTTCTGCCTCCAGGCTTCTTCTTCGATCAGTCTTCTATAGAGGATGAAGACTCGTATATATAGCATCAGCAGCAGCACACTGGGTGAGTGTGGCTTCCACGTTTCCTGCCCTAGAAATTCGGACCACGTGGCAGCATCCTGGTTCACGAGCCAGGCAGCTCGGATCACGTGCCCGTCAATTCAATGACATTCGACCAGTAGGACTCAAGTCTGCTGTGTTGACTCCATCAGCCTACAGCGTTGACGCATCTGTGATCCAGTGATCAAGTCTTCAACAGATGGGCGTGCTGCGTTGACGCTATCAGCATGTTGCGTTGACGCAAGGAGCTACATCGTCTGAACTTAGATGGCTTCAACCCTCTCACGTTTCGTGTGGAGTGCGTTGACGCATTGTGCAACTGCGTCCACCCTTTGGTCACCTTGTCGATCCATCAACCTGCTGCGTCGACGCCACTTGATGAATGCGTTGACGCACCAGAGTAATCCAGTAAGCTCCATTCCTGATTGTTTGAACTACTTCCTGATTGTTTGAACTACTGCGTCCACGCCACTTGATCAAGGCGTTGACGCATGGATGCGTTCCAGTGAGCAACCAGCCTAGCCTTTCTTAACTGTTGCGTCGACGCTGCTCCACTGCTGCGTTGACGCTATGGAATATTTCTGACAAGGCCTCTACTTCTTCAGTGGCTGAGTTGACGCAGCCTTTACGTAGAGTTGATGCTGTGAAGAGTATCCGTGGATGCATCTTCACTGGTGCGTTGACGCCTTAAGCTCTAGCGTCGACCCTGTTCCCTTCAGCAACAAGAATGAAGTCATAAGGTCTAAGTATATACATTGTATTGTATATACTTCGAAAGAAATAGTCCAATGTATATACTTCAAGAACTCTAGACAACGGACGTTGTACAGACTTCAGATGCTTTGAACGCTTGAGCGATGTATAGACTCTGAATCGATAAGGCAGGCTGTACAGACTTCAAGACTAATGTATGAAGCAAAGCAAGAGCTCTTTCAAAACAATTCCAATGCGTCAACGCATTGAGTCCACTGCGTCGACGCACCAGTTGACACATTTTATAGACCAGCTCTGGGACAGACCAGTGAGTTGATGCAATGATCCCATGCGTCAACGCATCATGCAATACGCATGCAAACTCATGAATTCAATGCTGTATATCAGACACAGTCCTATGCAATCATATCAGCAGCCATATTCAAAACACAATATCATAATGCACTGACTGTGTTGCAATCATCAAAACAAATCAGCATGCTATCATCAAACCCACCATTAAAACCATCATCAAAACCACAGGGGCACAACAGTGGCAACAGCAGTCACGCCATGAGAAGGAGCTGAAGTCGGGGCATCGGTCCCCTGTAAGGCTTGCCGGATGAGATGGAGCTGGGTACGGTCCAGCTGGGCCATCATGTTGAGGATTTGATTGGCCGAATTCTGAACGGATGGATTGGAAAAAGAGGGTTGGGAACCCTCGCCGAGAATGGTCGGGAGTGTAGGGGTTGTCCCCTCTCCTCCCTGCATATGGGTGACCCTAGACGGGTCCTCAAGAAGGCCGCGAGGAAGGGAGTCCTCGTGGGACTGAGAGAAGTCGTATGACGACATGGGAGATGATGAATCAAAGAAGGGATTGAAGTAGGAATGGAAATGAGAACTGACCCTAGGAGATGATCCTGAGGGAAAAAGACAACCCCACATACACTAAAGAACCTAAGGGGGAGCAAGGCAACCCTAAACCAACCAAATCAACAAATCAAACAACGAGCATGCAATGGAAGGAAGAGATGAGAGGAGAATCACCCAATTAGACAATCAAGTTCTTAAATGATGCCCGTCAAATTCTTATGAGTTCCTCTTTGAACCTTAGTGGGTTAATTAAAATGTAGATTCACTCTACCACTAGGTGCCTAACCAGGGTGAGAAATGGAGGACTGGGTGACTCTAAGGCACTCTCTCTCTCACGGATGCAAACCCTAGACTGGGGGTGGATACGGTACAACCTGCCCGACGTCTGTGTGGGAATCCACGGCTCACGGGGACTAAAGGAGGTCCTCAGCAAGCTCCCTAGTCGGCTCCAAGAAGTATGGAGACGAGAGGAAACCCTACCTCAGTAGGAATGCAACTACTATGAAAGAGGTGGATGCTCATATGTGCACCGGAGTGCATGCAAAATCTAGCCTAGCAACTATCAAGCAATGATCAATCAAATATACAAGTAATGAAAGTGATCATGCAACAATGATATGGGAGCAAGGGGAGATCAATAACTGGCACCAAAGATCACGAATAGCATGGAATATGGCAATCAAAAATTAACTATGAGTGCACTATAGCACCACAAGGACGGTCTATATGCGACCGCTCAAACAGACAGACGGTCTGGACAGAACCGTATAAGCTAGAGAGCAACTGAACGATAGAATAACTGTAAAAGAATGATAGAGTGCTGGAAAATGAAGGATGGCAACGATGAAAATGTACCAAGAAGAGCGGTCTGTATACAGCTGCGTAAGCTCTGGAACGGATCCCCACAAACCGTGTACCTACGGTCAGAACACCCAGAAGCGTACCTGTGCCAAAGCGACGGACAGCCAGGGACAGGCCGTTCAGAAGTGTGGACGGTCGATAGAACGCCATCTATGACAGGATGCTGGCATGAGAACTGGCACTGTTCGTAGGGAAGGATGGTAGATGATCAGCTGCCCAGAGGATGAACGGCACTGGGAGAACCGCTCGCGTTCCAGAAGGCAGAAAAGGCAACTTAACCTACAATCACTCCAAAAGGGGACTAACACAACGAAAGAGGGGTCAGCAAATCACAAGCACGATGGGCACTAGGGGTCCCACCGTGATCGCCACAAAAGAAGGGTGTAGATATATTTTCTCCTCCCGTCTGTTTCTTCCAATGTCTTCCTAATGTCTATTCTATCATATCCGATATGAGAAACGAATGAAGATAGAAGGAAAGGGAGGAAACAAAAACCTGTGATCGCCACTAAAGCGCCGAACGTGATGAACACGCCATGCCTTGGAAAGAGGGAGAGACACTCGCCTGACCTGCAGCGCTGGGAACATGAACGGTTCAGGTAGACTAAAACATACACGATCTTACGATAGACCGTTCAAGGACGCTGCAGAAGATGCGGGATGAAGCGCTCCTGGAAGTTGCACGGCTCCAGCACGACCGCAGGAAGAAGAAGGACGGTCCCCGTAGCACCGCACGTCTCCTTAAACGGCTAGTAGAGAACCGCGCAAGACCACCAAGCCAGAAGTCGCAAAGGGGTCCAACCTCCACCCTCTCCAGCCGGCCAGAGGGGATGGGCCTCGTGCTGGGAATTGCTGACGTGCAAAACAACGTGAAAACACAAAGATAAAACCTAGATTAGAACTAGACATTGTAGTAGATGTCAAAATAATAAGGAGCGATCATTAATAAGTGAAAAGGGGGATACCTGGGGGATTTTAAACCCGTAGGGTGTCAAAAACGTGGGTGGGTGTGTGCATGGCAATGAAGATGAAGAAGAACGTGGGGAGAAAAGGAGGAAAACAATGCATGCAATGACAAAGAGGACGAAACCAATCAAACACAAAAGACTCAAAACTAGACTACTCCCTGAACCAGAGGCTTGTATGGACGTAGAAAGCCTCCCTCCTTGGTGCTAGGTCACTCAAGAATGCGGCAGGGCTTTGCTGTCGACCAAAATCTCCCCCCCCCCCCTTTCAAACCCGGCCCTTAGGGTCTATTTATAGAGCACCTAAAGTCCTGGCTCGAAATTAGGGGTTAGAGGCATTTTCAGGTCGAGATAATCAAAGGAAAATCGTAGATAAATAGATTATCTTTCATCCAGTCGAAATGGCACTAAAAATGGTTTATTATCCACGGAGAAAATGATGGAAGAAGTTGGGGATAAAACTACGGATAAAAGGGATAAATCTGTAGAAATTCAGCATTCGAACAGATGAACGGTCTTACGATAGACCGCCCAACTAGATGTGCGGTCATGTCTTGACCGTCCAACATCGTCGGTGGAAATTCAAAATAAATAGAAAATAATCCAAATTATCCACTGAACTAACCGAAACCTTCGCCGTTGGACTCTCATAGATGAACGGCTGATAGTAGACCGTCCGAAGGTAAAGCGGCCAAGGATAAACCGTTCTAGCCTCGTTGGTGATAAATCAAAATAAGCAAGATAATTAGATAATTATCTGAGAAACTACTCAGCATAGGACTCTGAGAGATGAGCGGTCATAATTAGTCCATCCATCAAATTGCACAGCCAGAATAGGACCGCATAGAAGCTTGTCGGTGGAAGTTCAAAAAATTACCCACAATATTCCAAAATATATGAACGGTCCACAGTCAACCGCACACGGATTGAACGGCCAGGGAGAAACTGTTCATGCACATGGACGCTTTAAACTTTATAGAAAAGCCCAATCAACCAACACCAAGGCCCGTTAAGCCCTGTATCAACTTGGACCTAACCAAGGAGGTAGGCAACCCATAAAATTGGCCCAAAACATGCCTGAAAATAGCCCCAGCGAGTGACGGACAACTCGAGGCATCAACAAATGGGAGTAAGAGGAGCGACTCAACTTATCGGCATAAAACATGTGTCAACAGCGTCGACCTGCATTGTTTCTAGTGGTCTATCAAACAACCGTCTGATGATGTTTGGCGGTCGATGTATAAACCGTTTGCTGACGCCAGAGTCCAGAGCCAACGACCTTCCTCTCAGCCTTATCCTTTCTTATCCGTTGAGCTCTGGTGGTCTATCGTAAGGCTGTTAGAGGCTCTCTGGCGATTTTACGTTAGACCATTTTGCCAGTTCCAAAGTCATGTTCAAGAACTTTTCGCCCGTTGGTCTTATCTTCTGGTGGACGACTGAGGTTGGCGGTCTTACCTTAGACCGTTTATTTGCCTTGGCAGTCTATCGTAAGATCGTTTGTGCAGACTGAGAGTCCTGCTAGAACTGATCTTTTCTCTGCTACGTCGTGGTCGAGTTAGAGTATTGATTTGATGTTTTCTCTCTCAATAGAGATTCCCAGAACCTCTGGTTTGTTTCTATGGACTCTGGGGAGTATTATCTTCAAGAGTTTGCTAAGTTTCATCCTACTTTTTCACTGGAATCTCTCCAACTCGAACCTAGAGTTTGAGAGTCTATAAATAGAGCCCTTGAGTTCATGGGTTGAAGAGGAGATTTCTGGAGTTTTCATCGAGGTGCTGCCGCGTTCTGGAGCGAGTACCCATCAAGGAGAAGTGCTGTCTACGTCCATTGGCCTTCAAAGTCCAGGGAGTATTAAGTTCCAAGGGTTTCATAGTGTTGCTTTCTCTCTAGTTCACTCCCCTCTTCATAGCATTCATAAGCATATTCCCATCTTCTTCTTCCACGTTCTTTGCATTTCAATCACATTTTTAAAACATCCTCCCATCTTTTTCCACACCCCACAGGGGTTAAAAAAAACCAACCTCCCAGGTATCCACCCTTCCTTTTGCATGCACTTTAGTTTAATTGCATTATAGTTACTACACTTGTCATAGGGCTAATTTGGGTTGTTTTTCTGTGTCTCTACATTCTTTTGCAGGTCAACTGGGTTCCTAGCACGAGGCCCAGCTCTTCTGGCCAGCCGGTAGAGGTGGAGATCCAACTCCCAATTTGCTGATTCTGTGCGCTCTGGTGGCTGTATTTAGGACCGTTGGAGGATCTGTGGCGGCTTATCATAAGGTTGTCTCTTGCTCTTTGGCGGCCTGATATTAGACCGTTTGTGCTCGTAGAGTTCCGATTTTCATCTCCCGTGGGCGGGTGTTGCATCCTCCTCTTTCCAAGGTATTTAGCTTAGCTTTGCTATTTTAATTACCTTGGTGGCAATCACACTTCCTTAGTTGGGTATTGCTCATCATTGTCATCTTTTCTTGCTCTTCTCTTTACTTTATTTGCTCCACACCTACGGTGTACGTTTTTGTTTTACTCCTTTGCTCCACGCCCCGGCGTGTGTTTTTATTTTCGTTCTCATGAACATTGATGACATGCCCATGCTTATGATTTTGGTGATTGTTTGAGTTAGGTTATTGCTTGCTCACACATCTTCACACATATCTTTCATATCACTATACACACACACATCACCACATCACCACACAAAGAAAACATCAACAGCCCAATTTTATGGCGATCACGGTGGGACATCTAGTGTCAATCGTGTTGAGCCTCTGTTTGACCTACTACTGTTGATTTGACCCATTTGCCCTTGTGTTTTCTTCAGATTTCCCGTTTATTTTCTTGCTATTTTCTACTCTCTGGTCACCTTGGTGGTCCATTGTTCGGTCATCTACGGCTTAAAAGCAGCCCAGAAATAGGCCGTCTTATCTCTCTGGCGGTCTTAGCTTAGACCGTTTCTCCAGTTATAGGTACGCATCCTAAGGTTGTTATTATTTCTACAGTTTTTGCTATGATTTGCATGCTTTGGTGCTATCTGATCTCCTCCCTGGTTGTTATACATATTCACATCATTGTTTGCATATTTGATTGTTAGTTTTTAGGCTAGAATTTGCATGCACCCTGGTGCACATAGGATCACTCATATTCATACTTTAGTTGCATTTTCCTACCTTGGTGTGTGAACCTCTCATCTCCATATTCCTTGGGGCCGACCAGGAGATCACATCAAGGACCTCTATAAGTCCCCGCGAGCCGTGGATTCCCACACGGACGTCGGGGCGGTTGTACCTTTACCACACCGTGTCTAGGTTGCATAAGTGAGGGAGAGTTTACACCTAGAGTTAGCCAAGTCTCAAATACCCTTCCTATTAGAAACCTTGTTGGAGAGCATATTTAAATTCAAATCATTAAAGTTCTAAAGGAGGAAACAATAAAATTGGTACATCATCATAACTTGGTTTATTTTGGGTGCCTCTCATCCCTTTCTTAATTTTTTTTGGAGTCTTTGTTTTAGTCACTCATTGTGTGTCCTTTGTGTTGTTTGCATTTTGCCAAGGTCTTCCGGTGCATGTGGAGTTGCTTCCGATCTCTAGAATCATCACCTAGGGGCAATTCCTTTTCTACCTTCTATTTCAATCCCTTGTTTGAGTCAAACATGTCTTCTTTTGATCTCCCCCATTCCCAGGAGGAGTCTCTTCCTCAAGGGCTTCTAGAAGACCCTTCTCGGGTCGTCTCTTTCCAAACCGGAGACAGGTCTGCCCTTCGTCCATCTTCCATCCCTATGGAGGGCGCGCAGCCCACCAACCTCTCTTCTCCTAATTCCGCCAATCATGTCCTTCAAATGATGGCCCAGTTGGATCCGGTCCAACTTAAGGCTGTCTATCAGGCCTTGCAGGGGTCCAATGCCCCATCTCCTACGATTGCTCAAGGTCTGTCCAATGCTTCCATTGCCCAACCAAGAATTGATGGTGTAAGACCCCAAATTCTTTAGAAATTTATTTAGAAAGTTATTTGTAATTATTTGGAATTTATTTGAAGTTATTCGAATTAATGAGAATTATCCAAATTAATTAGATTAATTAATTAATTAATAGAATAAGTCATTTTTCAACTATTTTATAAAAATCCCCAAAAATCACATCTTGTAGAATTAATTTTGTTTGGCAACTTTGTCTTCTACATTTAAGCCTAAGAAAATCATTTATTACGCCGGAATTAGTGAACTTAGTCTTCCGAACTTAATATTTAATTAATTACGGAATAGTATAAGTAATAATTCGACTACCTCAGAAAAATCTATAAAAATAGTAAATAGATTAATATTGATGTAGATAACAACTTTTCCTTCTGGCTTTAAGCCATGGTAAATCCGTGGTAAGATCTATTTAGAATTCAAACCCAAATGTGCACACTTTTGACTCATATCTAACCCTTAGATTAAAACGCGGAATTCGACCTTATTACTCAACCAAATGATCTGAAATCAGGGGCAAATGGAAGGCCACAATGTAAGGAACATTTACCCTCAATCAATTTGAGGTAAACTTAGCCCCAAAACGTGCTGCCGACATAGTTTGGTCAAGTCTAGGATTTCGGCGCCGTTTCCAAACACGCGGCTTGCAGCAGCGAATACTCCCAATTCCGAAGGCTCCAGAAGCTCTATGAGCTATCAAAATGAAGCCCTACGAGTCTTCTTTCATTTGGCTGCTGTGGGGTTCGCTGAAATTTCGGATCTGAGGAGATCTAGTTCGATTTGTGGAGGTCAGTCAGTAGGCCGTTGGCTTCTCTTCATCATTCTTTGATCCATCGATTGAGGTAGGAATTCTCAACCAAATCTTGATCATGAGTATAGCAAATTTGTTCCTCTCATCGAGCTCTATCCATTGGTGGCAAAAGCCCCAATTTTCATTAGGTATCCGTGGAGAAATCGAGCTTTTGGTGAGGTGCTGTCCAAGTGTTCTTCATCCTAGGGTTCCGAGTTTTCTCTCTCCGATTTGAGGTAGGATCTAACAACCAAACTTTAATTAGTTCACATGAAGTAATCAGCATGTTATTATCTTTCATTTAACTTAGAAAGCCACAAATTCCATTGAGCATGCATCATGAATTTCGAAGTTTTGTAAAAATATATCTAGAACATGTTTCATATAGAATTCCTTAAGCCAGAGCTTGATTACGGGCTCATTTTGAGTTATATAACTTGATCTTCATGTAGCATATAGTATATGGTTGGATTCATGATCGAGTTAGCTTTCTTTTGACACCAAAATCCCTAAATTTGGTTTTGTATATCGAGAGTATTTGTCAATTTAGTGGAGGTATGTCCTGAACTAGGTCTACTTGTGTTCTTCATAGAATAGGTTGTGATTCTTGTGATTTCTGATGAAATTAGTGTTTCCAAATTGTAGTTTTATGACCCTAGAATGTCCATTAACATTCCTAGATCATATGGTTTTAATTTCAACTCATTTGGACCCCATTTGGGTGAGATTTCACGTTTTCCGGAAGCAACAGCCGTTGCTGTTCTTGCAGGGGTCGACCCCAGGGGTCGACCCATGCACCTGGCAATCCAGGCAGCCCGAGGATCGACCCCTGGGGTCGACCCATTCGGCCCAGACGCGAGGGTCGACCCCAGGGGTCGACCCATGCAGTTCCAGAACCCCAGGGGTCGACCCCAAGGGTCGACCCGTACACCAGAAAACCCGTTTTCTTCGTTTTTCGAACCGAAAATGGATCCGAATCAATGGGGAATCAACCCATGTAACTTAGACCCATTGAAATTATATTTTTGAAGAACTTTTGACCTATTCATGTACCCCTCTTGATTTCAAATTTGGATTGGTTCCTACATGCAAACTTAGCATAAAAACGCACCGTTTACCATCTTCATTTCAATGCATACAAGATTAAATAGAAACTCACTTAATTAATGATTAATGGTGTAACTAAATCTCTGTTAATGCATTCTTTTTCACTCCTGTGAGAGCTTGTTCTTTACCTTGTTAACTTGTTCTAGCTCGTTGGCACTTTGGCTAATACAAATGATAATGGTTAAGCATGATATCTTAACTTGGTGATTAGGATTAATATGTTGATTAGCTTGTTTGATTGCTGCTGTTTTACAGTAGCGCAGCATGATTAACTCTTGTTGTGACTTAATTTCAATCTCCTTGATGATTATACTCACCTTGGAATTCTGGAAATGAATCTCTTTCCTACTTGATGTTGTTATTGCTACTTAGCTTAAACCTTGGAATTCTGGCCATAAACTGTGGAAGTCTAGATTCGTGGGATCTTTGATCCAAAAGAAATCAATGCCTGGCAAACAAATAAGGGCTCGGTCTGGTCCTGGGAAGAGCGCCCGAACACTACGTGTACCCCCGGGGAGGTGAATGACTAGGTGTGGCATTTGGCACCAGTACTTGACATGTGTTAAATCTAGGACTGTCCACTACTCACTACTCTCTCCACTACTCTCTATATTACTCGCTACTACGTTTCACTTTCCACTCTTTACTGTTCTATACTCTACTTGTGGTTACTCTACTTGTTGATTACTTGGACGTGGAAATGAAAATACATGCGTGCTTGACATGACTAGAATTGACTTGATATGGCCAACTTCTTATCGTTATCTCCTGTAGTAAATTCTTGTCTTACCATTCTATTCATTATATGTCTTGACCTTGCAAGATCTTTAATTCCGTTTCGTGATATTATCGTTATCTTTTTATTGTTTTATCATTTGTAGCATGACATTTTAAAATGTAATTAAATTGTTAATCACTTATACCCGTCTGTTATTTCCTACTGAGCGTCAGCTCATAGTTGTGTTTTTCCCCTTTCCAGGCTTTTCAGGTGACGCGCTTACCGATGGGGAAGGGCTGGAGTGATGTCTTGAGTGTATCAGTTCTAGTGGTGTTTTGGAGAGCATTTAGTTTCAGTTATGTCATTGAGTTTTAGTGGTTGATTATTCCAGTTGTATTAAGTTAAACTTGAGGTTATTGTATCAGTTGTGGTTTGTTAATGATCATTTAGTATTCCATCTTGTAGCACTTGTGTATCATTTTAGATTTAGTTCCCTCTCTTGCTAGCGTGTCCCTAACTGTACGTCCCGATACTTCCGCCTTGTTCGGGGCGTGACAGTTTAGTTGGTATCAGAGCCCTAGGTTTCACATTCCTAGGTTTCCTAAGTTGTAGGTTTTCTTGCATTGCATCCCAATGACCGGTATATCAAATGGTGTTGTCCGAACATTAGGCTACGCCTATCGGGAAGGTCGCACACTTGCGCGAGTGGTCTTCGGACCGATTACCTCCGCCAGGTACCGAGTTTTGGTCGTGTCTAGGTGCATTAGATCTCTAACCTTGTAAAAGTCTAGACCTGACCTGTGAGATTGGGTAGAACTTGGGTTAAGTTCGTTTCTTAATCGTATAACTATTTATCTTGATTAAACCTAAGTAATCTATTTCTCGTGTAGATGGCAGCTGATCGTGCTGAATGGAGGAACCTGCAACGTACGGTTCAAGGCCTTACTCAGGCCCTTCAGCAAGTAGCTCAGGCAGGAGCGGCACAGCATGGCACCGGTGATCTATACCGGAACTTCCGCGGAATGAATCCGCCTAGATTCGCTGGTTCGACTGACCCTGACCAAGCCGAGCACTGGCTAGATGAGATGGGGAGAATCTTTGAAGTTATGCAATGCACCAACCAGGAGCGTGTCCTTTTGTCCACATTTCAATTGGAACATGATGCACGTACTTGGTGGGATTCTATCAAGGCAACTCTCGGTGATCGGCAAGTTATGTGGGAAGAGTTCGAAGAATTCTTCAACAGCAAGTATTTTTCTGATAGAGTGCAAGAGAAGAAAGCGGCAGAGTTCGCGGCCTTGAAACAGCGAGGTTTGTCCGTGGCAGAGTATGAGGCTCAATTTGCACGGCTTTCTCGATATGCTACACATCTCATTTCCACCGAGAAGATGAAGGCGAAGCGCTTTCTCAATGGATTGAAGCTTCATTATATCAACCAGTTGGCACCGATGGAGATTTCCACTTATTCTGAGATGGTAAGGAAGGCGCAAGTTCTAGAGGATACTCTTGAGATGACGGAGAGAATCCGTGGGAAAGGCACCAAGAAAGAATTACCTACGGGTTCCGGGAGTGTCAAACCCGGGTATACCAAGAAGAGGCCTATTAGTGGACCTGGTTCGTGGAGCGGGTCCGGATCGTGGAAAGGCAAGATGCCGAGGCATGAAGACAAGAAGCCTGGCCCTATTGTTCCATTCAAGGGCGTGTGCAACTATTGTGATCGTCCGGGTCACAAGATAGAGGAGTGCTGGCGCAAGCAAGGCGCATGTTTGCGGTGTGGAAGCAAGGAGCACCGTATCCCCAATTGCCCTCTCATATCGGAGCAAGCTACACCGGCAAAACCTCTAGTCTTCAAGAAACCATAAGGCAAGCTTCAAGCTTTACATGCAGATGAAACTGGGATTTCTGATGATGGCGGACTCGTCGAAGGTACCCTTACTATAATCGATAAGCCCGCTTTTGCTCTCTTTGATACTGGTGCAACACATTCTTTTATTTCACGGAGATTTGCTAAGTCATTAGCTGTGGAACCTGTTTTGATGAATACTCCGTTAGAGATTTCAACCGGCACTAGATCAACAATCCAGTATTTCTATCCTTCTAGTAATGTTATGATTGGTGAACAGAACTTTCCAGCAGATTTGGTCTGCATGGATATGAAGGATTATGATGTAATCCTAGGAGCAGACTGGTTGGCCAAGTATGAGGCCAATGTTCACTGTAGTTCTAGCTCAGTGACTTTTACTGGACATTCTGGTTTATCTTTTACGGGAGTCAAGCACCATAACTCTGTACCGCTCATCTCGGCTCTTCGAGCTGATAAGCTTTTGAGGCATGGGTGTGAGGCTTTTCTAGCCTTTGTTTGTGCAACTCCTGAGCAGCAGATGGAGATCAAGGACATTCCTGTTGTCCGAGATTTTCCTGATGTCTTTCCAGAAGAACTACCAGGACTTCCGCCTGAGCGGGAAGTTATCTTTTCCATTGATCTTATTCCTGGCACAGCTCCTATTTCTAAGGCTCCTTATCGTATGTCTCCTGCGGAACTAAGGGAACTGAAGCAGCAACTAATGGAATTACTCGAGAAGGGTTTTATTCGTCCTAGTACTTCTCCGTGGGGAGCCCCTGTGTTATTCGTCAGGAAGAAAGATGGTTCGATGAGGTTGTGCATTGATTATCGGCAAATAAACCAGCAGACTGTCAAGAACAAATATCCCTTGCCGAGGATTGACGAGTTATTTGACCAGATAGCGGGAGCTCAATATTTTTCTAAGATCGATCTTCGATCTGGATATCACCAGTTACGGATTAAGGAAGAGGATATTTATAAAACGGCTTTCCGCAGCAGGTATGGTCATTTTGAATTTGTCGTTATGCCTTTTGGTCTAACGAATGCTCCAGCAGCTTTCATGCAGTTGATGAACAACATATTTCGGCCCTATCTTGATCAATGGGTCGTAGTCTTTATTGATGACATCCTGATCTATTCTAAGAATGAGGAGGAGCATGCTGAGCATCTGAGAATGGCATTGCAACTATTGAAAGATCATCAGCTATATGCTAAGTTCAGTAAGTGTGAGTTCTGGCTACAAGAAGTGTCCTTTCTCGGACATAGTATCACCAAGGAAGGTATTTCTGTTGATCCTTCGAAGATTGAGGCAGTGAAGAATTGGGAACAGCCTACTAGTGCAACTGAAGTTAGAAGTTTCCTAGGCCTGGCAGGCTATTACCGAAGATTTATTCAAGATTTCTCCAAGATTGCAGTACCTATGACAAGATTAACCCGCAAGGAGAATAAGTTTGATTGGTCAGATGATTGTCAGCGAAGCTTTCAGACTCTGAAGGAGTGTTTGACTACTGCACCTGTTTTGGCCTTACCTTCTGGTGAAGGAGGATTTGTTGTTTCTACTGATGCTTCAGGTATTGGCTTAGGCTGTGTACTCATGCAGCATGGGAAGGTGATTGCCTATTCCTCTAGGCAGTTGAGGAAGCACGAAGATAATTATCCTGTTCATGATTTGGAACTTGCTGCAGTCGTGTTTGCTTTGAAGATATGGAGGCATTACTTGTATGGAGAAACCTTTACAGTGTTTTCGGATCATAAGAGTTTGAAGTATTTATTTTCTCAAAAGGAACTCAACATGAGGCAGTGGAGATGGTTGGAGTACTTGAAAGACTTCGACTTCTCGATTGAGTATCATCCTGGCAAAGGTAATGTTGTGGCAGATGCATTAAGCCGGAAGCCGGTAGCTAGACTGTCAAGTCTCATGTTACAAGAATGGAGATTGTTGGGACAATTATCTAGTCTGGATCTCAATATTGACAACGATCGGATCTTGATTGCTCAGATTCAACTTAAACCTGAATTATTGATAGAGATCAAGTCCTTGCAAGATAATGATCCCGAGTTAGTAGAGATCAAGGGAAACTTGAGCAGTAGACCTGACTTCATGTTAGCCGATGATGGTAGATTATTATTTAAAGGCAGAACTTGTGTTCCGGATGAGGCTACAATAAAGAACAAAATTCTTGAGGAAGCTCATAGATCCAGATATACCATTCATCCTGGAGGCACTAAGATGTACCGAGATTTGAAAAGGTCCTTTTGGTGGTCGAATATGAAAAGAGAAGTTGCAGATTTTGTGAGCAGATGTTTGGTGTGTCAGCAAGTTAAGGCCGAACATTTTAGACCAGTAGGGAAATTGAAACCACTCGACATACCCCAATGGAAGTGGGAAAGCATTGGCATGGATTTCATTATGGGTCTACCTAGGACTCGTGGTGGATTTGATGCGATTTGGGTGATTGTCGATCGTTTGACAAAGTCGGCTCATTTCTTACCAATTAAGTCCAAGTGGACGATTGATGTATTGGCTGCCTTGTATATAAAGGAAGTGGTGAGATTGCATGGTATTCCAGTGAATATAGTATCTGATCGAGACCCCAGATTTACTTCACATTTCTGGAAGGGACTGCAAGAGTCTTTGGGTACTCGTCTGAATTTCAGTACTGCTTTTCATCCACAGACAGATGGACAGACTGAAAGAACCAATCAGATAGTGGAAGATATGTTGCGAGCTTGCATGATTGATTTCGGTGGTAATTGGAGTGAGCATTTGGCATTAATTGAATTCGCCTACAATAACAGCTATCAGTCTAGTATTCAGATGGCTCCTTTTGAAGCACTATATGGTAGAAGTTGTCGTTCCCCGTTGTGTTGGGACGAGGTAGGTGAGAAACAGTGGCTTGGACCAGATCTTGTTTCGGAATCATCACAGAACATCCGTGTTATCCGAGACCGGTTACAAGTAGCCCAGTCGAGACAGAAGAGTTATGCCGACAACAGGAGAAGGGCATTGGAATTTCAGGTTGGCGAGCATGTGTTCTTAAAGGTCTCTCCGACGAGAGGGATCCGAAGATTTGGCATTCATGGCAAGCTGAGTCCGAGGTACATTGGTCCATTCGAGATTCTAGATAGAGTGGGAGAGGTGGCATATAGACTGGCTTTACCACCGCATTTGTCTGGCATACACAATGTTTTCCATGTGTCTATGTTACGGAAATATGTGTACGATTCCACTCATATCATTCAGCAAGTGGATTTTGAACTGAAGGAGGATTTGACCTATGAGGAAAGACCTGTCAAGATTCTGGACCGGAAGCAACAACAACTCCGGAATCGTTCGATACTGATGGTCAAGATTCAGTGGAGTCGGCATGGGACCGAAGAAGCTACCTGGGAATCTGAAGAGACTATGCGAAAGCGGTATCCCGATCTATTCTAGGTGAGTGATCTTTTTCTACTCTCAGTTTTAGTGCAGTGAATTTGGAGGACCAAATTCCTTTAAGTAGGGGAGGGTGTAAGACCCCAAATTCTTTAGAAATTTATTTAGAAAGTTATTTGCAATTATTTGGAATTTATTTGAAGTTATTCGAATTAATGAGAATTATCCAAATTAATTAGATTAATTAATTAATTAATAGAATAAGTCATTTTTCAACTATTTTATAAAAATCCCCAAAAATCACATCTTGTAGAATTAATTTTGTTTGGCAACTTTGTCTTATACATTTAAGCCTAAGAAAATCATTTACTACGCCGGAATTAGTGAACTTAGTCTTCCGAACTTAATATTTAATTAATTACGGAATAGTATAAGTAATAATTCGACTACCTCAGAAAAATCTATAAAAATAGTAAATAGATTAATATTGATGTAGATAACAACTTTTCCTTCTGGCTTTAAGCCATGGTAAATCCGTGGTAAGATCTATTTAGAATTCAAACCCAAATGTGCACACTTTTGACTCATACCTAACCCTTAGATTAAAACGCGGAATTCGACCTGATTACTCAACCAAATGATCTGAAATCAAGGGAAAATGGAAGGCCATAATGTAAGGAACATTTACCCTCAATCAATTTGAGGTAAACTTAGCCCCAAAACGTGCTGCCGACATAGTTTGGTCAAGTCTAGGATTTCGGCGCCGTTTCCAAACACGCGGCTTGCAGCAGCGAATACTCCCAATTCCGAAGGCTCCAGAAGCTCTATGAGCTATCAAAATGAAGCCCTACGAGTCTTCTTTCATTTGGCTACTGTGGGGTTCGCTGAAATTTCGGATCTGAGGAGATCTAGTTCGATTTGTGGAGGTCGGTCAGTAGGCCGTTGGCTTCTCTTCATCATTCTTTGATCCATCGATTGAGGTAGGAATTCTCAACCAAATCTTGATCATGAGTATAACAAATTTATTTCTATCATCGAGCTCTATCCATTGGTGGCAAAAGCCCCAATTTTCATTAGGTATCCGTGGAGAAATCGAGCTTTTGGTGAGGTGCTGTCCAAGTGTTCTTCATCCTAGGGTTCCGAGTTTTCTCTCTCCGATTTGAGGTAGGATCTAACAACCAAACTTTAATTAGTTCACATGAAGTAATCAGCATGTTATTATCTTTCATTTAACTTAGAAAGCCCCAAATTCCATTGAGCATGCATCATGAATTTTGAAGTTTTGTAAAAATATATCTAGAACATGTTTCATATAGAATTCCTTAAGCCAGAGCTTGATTACGGGCTCATTTTGAGTTATATAACTTGATCTTCATGTAGCATATAGTATATGGTTGGATTCATGATCGAGTTAGCTTTCTTTTGACACCAAAATCCCTAAATTTGGTTTTGTATATCGAGAGTATTTGTCAATTTAGTGGAGGTATGTCCTAAACTAGGTCTACTTGTGTTCTTCATAGAATAGGTTGTGATTCTTGTGATTTCTGATGAAATTAGTGTTTCCAAATTGTAGTTTTATGACCCTAGAATGTCCATTAACATTCCTAGATCATATGGTTTTAATTTCAACTCATTTGGACCCCATTTGGGTGAGATTTCACGTTTTCCGGAAGCAACAGCCGTTGCTGTTCTTGCAGGGGTCGACCCCAGGGGTCGACCCATGCACCTGGCAATCCAGGCAGCCCGAGGGTCGACCCTGGGGTCGACCCATTCGGCCCAGACGCGAGGGTCGACCCCAGGGGTCGACCCATGCAGTTCCAGAACCCCGTTTTGCAGGGGTCGACCCGTACACCAGAAAACCCGTTTTCTTCGTTTTTCGAACCGAAAATGGATCCGAATCAATGGGGAATCAACCCATGTAACTTAGACCCATTGAAATTATATTTTTGAAGAACTTTTGACCTATTCATGTACCCCTCTTGATTTCAAATTTGGATTGGTTCCTACATGCAAACTTAGCATAAAAACGCACCGTTTACCATCTTCATTTCAATGCATACAAGATTAAATAGAAACTCACTTAATTAATGATTAATGGTGTAACTAAATCTCTGTTAATGCATTCTTTTTCACTCCTGTGAGAGCTTGTTCTTTACCTTGTTAACTTGTTCTAGCTCGTTGGCACTTTGGCTAATACAAATGATAATGGTTAAGCATGATATCTTAACTTGGTGATTAGGATTAATATGTTGATTAGCTTGTTTGATTGCTGCTGTTTTACAGTAGCGCAGCATGATTAACTCTTGTTGTGACTTAATTTCAATCTCCTTGATGATTATACTCACCTTGGAATTCTGGAAATGAATCTCTTTCCTACTTGATGTTGTTATTGCTACTTAGCTTAAACCTTGGAATTCTGGCCATAAACTGTGGAAGTCTAGATTCGTGGGATCTTTGATCCAAAAGAAATCAATGCCTGGCAAACAAATAAGGGCTCGGTCTGGTCCTGGGAAGAGCGCCCGAACACTACGTGTACCCCCGGGGAGGTGAATGACTAGGTGTGGCATTTGGCACCAGTACTTGACATGTGTTAAATCTAGGACTGTCCACTACTCACTACTCTCTCCACTACTCTCTATATTACTCGCAACTACGTTTCACTTTCCACTCTTTACTGTTCTATACTCTACTTGTGGTTACTCTACTTGTTTATTACTTGGACGTGGAAATGAAAATACATGCGTGCTTGACATGACTAGAATTGACTTGATATGGCCAACTTCTTATCGTTATCTCCTGTAGTAAATTCTTGTCTTACCATTCTATTCATTATATGTCTTGACCTTGCAAGATCTTTAATTCCGTTTCGTGATATTATCGTTATCTTTTTATTGTTTTATCATTTGTAGCATGACATTTTAAAATGTAATTAAATTGTTAATCACTTATACCCGTCTGTTATTTCCTACTGAGCGTCAGCTCATAGTTGTGTTTTCCCCCTTTCCAGGCTTTTCAGGTGACGCACTTACCGATGGGGAAGGGCTGGAGTGATGTCTTGAGTGTATCAGTTCTAGTGGTGTTTTGGAGAGCATTTAGTTTCAGTTATGTCATTGAGTTTTAGTGGTTGATTATTCCAGTTGTATTAAGTTAAACTTGAGGTTATTGTATCAGTTGTGATTTGTTAATGATCATTTAGTATTCCATCTTGTAGCACTTGTGTATCATTTTAGATTTAGTTCCCTCTCTTGCTAGCGTGTCCCTAACTGTACGTCCCGATACTTCCGCCTTGTTCGGGGCATGACAGATGGGCCCGCTGTTCAGCCCATTCCGATTGATTTCACTCCAGTTCGGCCTAGGACCATTCAATTCTCTAGTCTGGAAACAGGCCAATCTTCTGGTTCGGCCCAGCAAGCTCTTCATAAAGGGAAGAATGTCCTCCCTTCTTCTATCCAAGCGGATTCTTACCGGGCTATTACATCAATGCCGCAAGTTCTTGTTGGCCCATCTGATTTCATGCGCCCTCAACAAGGGGCAGCCCAAGTCCATGCCAATATGGGTCATTATTCGGCCCAATATCCATCTTATGGGCCTCCTCTTTCATCTGTCTACCCCTCGACTCCCCGCTTTGAGCCCACTCCTCTTGCTTTACCCGCACCATCTAGGGAACAAGAGCCTCTTGATAAATGGGCCACCATGCAACAACAACTTGATTTTCTCCAAAAGCTGGTTGGCCCACAATCTTTATCGGATGTTCCAGTCCCAAGCTTTCATAACATCCGGTTCCCTCCCCAATCCGAGCTCCCTACATACCGCAAATATGACGAGAATAGCAATCACTTTATTCATGTGAGGGACTTTATGTATGAATCGATGCAGTTTCAATATGATGATCACCTTATGGCGTATTTATTCCGCCGATCGCTAGATGGAGT
This sequence comes from Amorphophallus konjac, assembly GCA_022559845.1. Taxonomy (NCBI): domain Eukaryota; kingdom Viridiplantae; phylum Streptophyta; class Magnoliopsida; order Alismatales; family Araceae; genus Amorphophallus; species Amorphophallus konjac. The sequence goes on from CM040128.1 coordinate 134,109,520, forward strand.
TGCTTTGGAGTGGTTCCACGCCTTACCGCTCTAGGATGTCAAGAGTTTCAAGGTGGTAAAAGAAAAAATTATTCAAAGGTTTCAAGACCGGGTTGGCCCGGAATATTCTTTTACGGATCTAGTGGCCGAGAAGATGAATGCAGATAAGGATTTTGCCACCTATGCCGACAGGTGGAGACAGATGGCCGCCCACATGCCGGGTCACCTTCCAGAGGAAGAAAAAGTTAAGTTGCTCATATCGAATGCTACCCCAACTTTTCGCAACATTCTTGCTATGAATGACATATCAAACATGCACCAACTATATAGCCAGGCGCGCTTTGTTCAAACTTAATTTAAAGACTCCCCAATCCACTCACTTTTCGAAGCCCAAAAGCCCGAATATCACAAGAAGCCTCAAGGGCCTGTCACCGAGGGAGTCCAAACCAATGAGCAGGTGCGAGCCGTTGCATTCCCCTTCCAATCCGTGCCAGTCTACTTTCCACAAAATCCCCGCAATCCCCAGTTTTCCACGCCACAAAACGCCCAACCCACTTTCTCAGCTCCATAAAATCCTCACCCTACCTTCGCCGCCCCACAAAACACCTTCCCCGCCCCACAATAACTTCCGCAACCTCCCTAATACCACAATGTCCCTCCACCTAACGGCTACACCAACAACAATAAGCACCCGGGTCTGAAGAGAGCCCAATATCCTCCTTTGCCTGAGTCCCTCACGGACATATTCTCGACTCCCATGTCTATCAATGCCATTCAACTTCCTCCGGAACAGCCCAACTGGAACCTGGCCGTTGATTAGTCGAAATATTGCATGTTCCACAAGCAGCCTGGTCATACTATTGAAAGTTGTTTCCAGTTCAGAGATTTGGAATACGACTTACATTAAGGACACATGATAGATTGGGCCAAGAAGCACAAGGCCATTGTTGAAATTAAAGAGAAGAGAAGGTAGCTATAGAGGCAGCAAGTGCAGCAGCAACAAGCACTGCCGCCACAGCAGCCACCGCCACAGCTACAACAACAGCCCGCTCAAGACTTGGGGATCCATGAAAACCCCATGCCGAACCATCCTCCTGCTCCGTAGCCACAACCACCGGCACCGGCCCAAGTCAACCTTGTCCAACCCCCGGCTCCCAACACCGGGTGGTCTTATGACGATGATGCATCAGTGCAATAGCTCATGGCCCTTCACCACAACCACCGTAGCCTTGCTCCCTCCGTCATCCTCCCGTTTAACCAATCAACCCCACTATCTTCCGTATCCACCAAACCCCTCATCCTACCATCAGCATTCCCCATAAAACCGCCTACCCCCACTCCACCACCGTCTACCTTCGCCGCCACCACAACATTCGCCAACCATTCGCCTATCATCCACCTTCCAACTACCCCTACCCCGTCGCCAACGCCCGCACCAATCATCACTCTGCCTTCGTCAAACTCCTCGCTCATCATCTCCACTACCCACACTACACCTTCCCCCGCGCCACTCATTCACCCCACTAGGCCAGTTAAGCCACTTATTTTGAGCCCATCCCAGGCCGTGCCGGCCCATAACCTTGACTTGCGGAGCGGGCGTTTGTTTCATAGGAATTATCCTTCCACTGGTGCACCCGCGCCTAATTCCCAGTCTTCTCAGCCGGCTGTTGATCAGGAGGAGGCAGATCCACTACCGGGAACACAATATGATTTATTGCACCATCTGGACAAGGTGCCCACCAAGATCTCCGTGCTGGAGCTAATAAAGTGATCTACCCTTCATAAGGATGCACTCAGGAACTTTCTACATAAGGTAATTGTTAATGAAGACATGGCAGTGGATAGCCTGCCGACAGCTCTGGCTACAATCTCTAAGGGGCCGGCAATCACATTTTCTTAAACAGAACTGGCGCCCCCGGAGAACCGACAAATGCCGCTATGCATTTCCATAACTCTAAACAAGGTCAGCATAGATGCGACACTTATAGATACAGGGGCATCTATCAATGTCTACCCTCTCAGCACATTAAGAGTCTTTAACCTATCGGAGGATCTATTAAGGCCGATCCCAACAACCATAGCAGCATATGACAATTCTCGAAGGGCATGTCATGGGGTGGTCACTATTCAGGCCGAGCTTGGGCCTCTCACTATGCCAATTGAATTCTATGTGCTGGACATCGACCCTATGTTCAAGGCTATTTTGGGTCATCCGTGGATCAATAATCTCAATGTCGTGCCATCCACCACCAACCAATGTCTAAAATTTCCTTTTCAAGGGAGGGTGGTTAAGGTGAAAAGTATGTCCACGGTCCAGTCTGTGAAGGTCGTGTCAGAGAAAATTCTGCCCACATTATGGCCCAGCACTTGGCCAGTTATTTTAGTGCTAGATCTGGATTTCCCATGGGCTTATGCGCCACGCAAGCCCGTCTCTGCGGCAATGAATATCAAAGTGAAGCCCCAAATTTGAGATTCGAAAGGCTGGGCTATTATATTGAAACTGGGCTATCAACCGGGGAGAGGCCTCGGTGCACAACTACAAGGGCGAACCAAACCTGTGCCCAACGGAAGAAAGATGAATAGGAGGGGCCTCAGCTATCGAGAGTCCGCATTCTCAATTCTAGGTGATTCTGGGCCTTTGACGTGGGATTACCGCCAACGTTTTATTAAAGGTCCTCTCCAGCCCAGCACCTTGAAAGCACAGCCGAGTCAGCCCAAGAAAGAAGAAGATACATCTCATTTATTTGCCAACCCACCATTGCTTCTAGAGGGGCCAGTTGATGACATGGTCGATTACAGCCAGGCTCTTGAAAGGCTATTTTATGAAGAAGAAAGTCAGGAGGCATGGCTTGTGCAGTTTGAGCCGAAGAAACCAACTTACCATTCACGGGAAAAGGGGAGCTCGCCCATTGTCTTTACTTGGTCTCCCTCCCATCTTATGTCTCTCTTCCAGCAGTTGGAATCTATAGCCCGTTCACCTACAATCATGATTGATATGTTCTTGACGAAACTGCCGATTGAGGTATTGATTATACCGTGTGCATGCGGGCAATGCCCACCCATTGATCTCTCCACAATGTGGACCCCCTCATCCGATCTCTCAAATATGTGGTTCTCTTCTTCCGATCCTTTCTTTGATGTCTTGTTCCCGTCTCTCTTCCCTCTCCAACTTCCTCCTCCACCATCCTCTCCTTCTTGCTACATGATCTCCACTGATCTCCAAAAAAAACGTCAAATTTGAAACGAGGCTTCAGTGGAAGATTACACTATCTTATCTCCATCCTCTATCGAGTGTGGGAACGCGGATTTTATTATCCTATATTTTTTTTCTATTGATTGATTTATTATTTATTGATTTATTGGTGTGCCAGTCACCGGAGTGACGATTTCATTGTGCGCTCGATCTGACTTGGTCAGTCGATTGTGAGTGATCGTGTCTGGACCAGAAGTCCGTCATACCATAAAGGCTATGACGTTAATTACGCCCTTCTGAGGAAGGACAACCCTTGATTAAACGCTAAAGATAGGAGGATGACAGCGGTAAAGCCGCATGCTCAAAAGAGACGGAATTCGTTCACTTGCAAGACGTTAAATGGATTAGACGAAGCAGGGGTTGGTTATTTTCGGGATAAAACCGACGGCATATTCCCACCATCTTAGACCATGCCAAGTGGGGAATAGGAAACCACCCATGCAGTGGCAGGTTGGGATCCATAAAAGATCGGGCATAATTGACCCAGAATCCGAGTAAGTACTGGCGTAACATGACGCGCTCCGTGCAGACGCGATGTTGCATCTATATCCCCCTTCAGAGGGCCATCGGAGAGCATGCAAGGACATAACTCCACAGGCTGGTGGGGTTGAGATAGAAAGCATCACATTTACTTGGCAAGGTATGTGTAAATTTCGGCAGCATGTCCCCTCAACTTGGATTATGCCAAGAGAAGATAGGTCATCATCCACAGCATGCCGGGATGACAACCGAACGAGGATGAGCACCGGGCCCCGGGACATCGCTTGCCTTTATACCATCGATTAATATCCCCTCGAAACCCCTCAGAACTCATGCAATGACATGGCCCTTTGGGTTCATGAGGGTGAAATCCGGATCGAGAATGAAGACTGTAGGGGAGGTCTTCCACAGTAATGTGTCTTCTCAAGGCATCAATGACGGTCTCTGAACATCCCCGGGACATATGTGTGAAGAGATCAGAAGGCTGATAAACAGTATTGCAGAGATGGGCCTCTGACTGGACTTCATTTGGCCAAGAAGATGGGTCTCGGCGTGGCTTTAGTTGGCCTAAAGGAGGCTCTCGGCGTGGTTTTAGTTGACCAAAAAGGGGGGCTTCTCGGCATGGGTCTATTGGCTAAAAAAAGGGTCTCGGCGCGGCCTTCTTAGCCAACAAAAAAAGGGGGGGTCTCGGCGGGTGGCTTCCCGGCGCGCTCCTGGCCGCGCCGGGAGCCTGGCGCTGAGAGCCTGTGGGCTGGGAGGTGTGCATGAAGGGTTTTGAATGGCTTTTTGTCGGTTTGCTGAAGAGGGAGGCCTCTCGGTAGGATAGTTCTCGGCGGGGAATTTTATATGTCGAGAAGGTGGAATTGCTACAGGGTTTCAGGGTTTACAGAGCTCAAACGATACTCTGCTTCTGGGATTCCTGAGCTTTCTGGCTGCGATTGAAGCTGAATTTGAAGTGCAGGAGGGGGGATTTCATGGATGCTTCCCTGAGAAAGGGTCAAGGGGGATCTAGAGGGTAGAATCGATGGGGAACGAGACCATCGTCTGGATTTCTGAAGACTTTATTTATTTCTACCGCCGGCCGTCTGGGGATCAAGAGATGACTGTCTCTGATCCCCTAGACGAACCCAATAGCATCTAAAACCCGGTGGCTGAGGAACCTTTGGCATCGAAACTCCAGACCCTAGTCATCCAAGGGATTAGAATGGAGGGTCGAGAGATCGAGGTCGTCATTCGCTAGAATCCGAGGGATAGCAGTGGTCCGTAGAATCGACATGCCCTCGTATAGCCAGCGGTTCAGGGGACCAAGAGATTGATGTCTCTGGTCCCTGAACAGCACGAGGAGGGGTCCTTAAGTGTCACGCCCCGAGCGCGGAAGATACCCGGAGATGCGCGACGTGTCTATATCAATCATGTCAATCAGAGTGGTCGTGTATTCGACACAAAGACAGAGATGCGCAAAATAGCAAGATAACCCAATCCTTTATTTCATAATGGATAGACTATTACAAATCCAATACTCTGTTTAATAAAAAGGAAAAGAATACATATTTGACTCAAGAAACTATAGAAAAGACTAGATGACACTTGGAGAATCTCTATCTCTTCACTCTTGACAATTCCCATCCGATTGACTTCCATCGTCGCCGGACTTACCTGAAAAGTACAAAGGGACAAACGGAATGAGCGAACGCTCAGTAGGAAATTATATCTCAAGTACTAGCAAGGGGTTTAAGTAATTACATTTTCATGAATGCAATAAGGCTATGCATGCTCGCATGAAACGACAAGATAGAGAGAATGTAATATCAAGGAAATAAGATGAACTTATCATGAACTTTCAACAAGATACGAGTTATTCAAGATATTCAAGCAAGCACGTTTAACAAGTCATGTCAAGAACTTTGGCTATCATGTATCAAGCAAGTAAATTACCCTCTTTCGGGCCACGCATTTCATGTAAAGTCAAGTACGATTCAAGTACAAGATGTGTGTGGAATGTCCAATCAAGCAAGTCAAGTACTCGGTATAATGCCAGATACCTTATCATTTTAACTCCCATGGGCACAAGTACTTTCGGGTGCTCCTCCCAGGACCAGATCGGGCCCTATATGCGCAGGCATTTGTCATGTGTTTTGACATCCACTCTTGTTTATATAGCCAATACAGAATTTCAATAATCAAGCTTGTAGACACGTATGACAACTTTGATAGAATAGAGTCCAAAATATGACAAAGGACATAGAATGGCGATAATAACGGCATAATCACGATATCGATAAAACTAGGTAGAATATGGTTCCCTTAACTTAGGTACCATGACAAATCAATATGGACATTCTTTATATAGAATTGAGGTCCACATGAACAGTATATCAAAGGTAAGATACCCTCACTCTTATCATAGAATTGGGGTTTACAAGAACGACATGATATGGCATGATATCATCATCCCATTAAGAATTTCTTATGATATACTCTTTGTATAATCATAAGGGCCGGTATACCATGTTTCTTTAGAGTGACATGGCATCAATGGTGTAATGGGTTTTTAGGGTACAACCAGCTCAGTCGGCCTTGAGGGAATCCAAGGCTACGAGGAGTCTTACGGAGGTCTCTATGACTAACTCGCTAGTCCAAAGGAACGGAATGTCCAATGGAGAGCTTGTATGTCAATGAGAGTTGAGTGTGATCGATAAAACACCGTGAAAAGTGGGACTATACTCACGGAGTGGAGAATAGTGCCGATATATATATATATATATTATATAAAACCATCGGTTAGCAAATCAGAGGAAAAATCAGTTTACAGTAAAATAACGACTTAGGTCAAGTCGTTTCTCAAGTAATTAACGCCTAACAGAAGGGCGTTTACATATGATCCATTTTGCAGAATTTTTAATAATTTCAATAATTTATCTAAAACGCGCCTTCGTCAGGGGCGTTTCTTCAAGAGTTGACGACTACTGTAGCAGGCGTCTTTTATTTACAACATTTTTCAGAACATACTTATTTTCAGAAATTATCAAAAACGCGCCCTTGGCAGGGGCGTTAATCATTAAGTTCTATTTTTCACAGAATATATATTCCAGGATTTTAACAGATACGCGCCCTAGTAAGGGGCGTTTATTGTTAATTCACGCCCTGTGATGGGGCGTTACCACAGGGAAAAACGACCTAGTCTAGGTCGTGAATTCAAGAAATATCAGGAATTAGCAAGATTTGCACGATAATCAAGGATAACAATCATATAGTCATGACAGGAAAATTGGCAGGAATTCACATGCAGTATATCAGATTTGATGTTTCATGTTTATTGACTTTTAACCGTTAACAATTATTGATTTGATTTCATGTAATTGCATGGATAATCAGTTCTTAAGATTTACATGAAATTTACGCCTGTGTACAGGGCGTCAAATATGAAATTGACGACCTGGAAAGGGTCGTGACTTGCCAAGTAGCGCCCTAGTCTGGGGCGTGTATTTCATAGTCACGCCCTTGCTAAGGACGTTTCTTTCAAGAAATTAACAGAAAATCGTTCAGAAACTATAGTAAACCAAACCATGTATATGCATGATAATTATTGTACTATATCAATTTAGTTTGGGCTACAGTGACTTGAGAAAATCCTACCTTTAATGGAACGTGAAGGATGAGATAGAAGATGAGCTCTGTTGCAACGAAAATCCGCAACAGCAGCAGCAGCCGGAAGAAGAACAAATGTTTCTTCAAAGATCTTCACGCTACAGAACCTGTAGAGGAAGAGAAAAAGAGGGAAGATGAAGATGTTAATAATCTTCATAGTTATAATCGACGTTTAAGGAAAAGATAGAAGAATATTACCTATTCTTCGACGGCAGTAGCAGAGTTTCCTGAACAAGAAGAAAACTAATTATTCTTCATATAATCTGAAGCAAGAAAAACAAAAGGGAATAAGAAGAACAGTTTGTTCTTCACGTACCGTGCAGCATTAGTTCGTCCAAATAGATTTAGGGTTGGCTGAACAAGTTTATTTATAAGACTTTGGAAGTCCTATTAGAGTTAGTGATTGTGTGAGGGTAGTATATCCCTAATAGAGTCCTTACTCTATTAGACACTTACTAGATTAGGTTAATCTTTCCCTGGATAAGCTCTGGGTTCGAACGGTTCACGAACGGAATTAACGCCTTTGGTCAGGGCGTCTATTCTTGAATTGACGACCTAGTTCAGGTCGTTTCTTAAGAAACGTCTTGGATAAGGGCGTTCCTTATTTTTGAAACACGCCCCATATATGGGCGTTTCTTTTACTTGCCTATTTGGTAGTGAGAGTTGACGACTGCACGTGTGGGCGTCCTTTCTTTAGTCACGCCTTTGATAGAGGCGTTTCTTTTTGAATTAACGCCCTAATAAGAGGCGTTATTTTAATTTTGTTTTACTTCATCTAATTAATCCTATTCTCATTATCTGTATTACTACTGTAATATATATATGTTTTAATTTATTTCAAATATTCATTTATCAGGGTTGCTACACCCTCCCCCACTTGAAAAGAATTTGGTCCCCAAATTCAATATATATAATTATACATGTGGAGAGCGTAGAACATATACCTCTTAGAATAACTCGGGAAATCGTTTCTTCATAGATTCTTCGGTCTCCCATGTCGCTTCGCGTTCAGGATTCTTATTCCATTGCACCTTGAGCATGGGAATAACCTTATTCCTTAGAGCTCGTATTTCTCGATCTAATATCTTCATAGGCTTCTGTTCATATGTGAGATCTTTCTGGATCGCCAGATCTCCATGTTCAATAATATGCGATGGATCGTGCACATACTTCTTCAACATAGATATGTGAAATACATTGTGTACCTCGGACAACTGAGGAGGCAATGCGATGCGATAAGCAACCTCGCCAACTCTTTCGAGTATCTCAAATGGTCCGATGAATCTTGGCGTAAGCTTGCCCTTAACACCAAATCTTCGTATGCCACGTCCAGGGGATATCTTGAGAAATACATGATCTCCGATTTGGAATGCAAGATCTCTTCTTCTTGTATCTGCATAAGTCTTTTGTCTGGTCTGAGCAACTTGTAATCTTTCCCTGATTACTTGTATCTTCTCGGTTGTTTCCCTTACCATGTCTGGACCTAACAGTTATTTTTCTCCAACTTCGTTCCAACATATGGGAGATCGGCAACTCCTTCCGTATAAGGCTTCGAAAGGTGCCATTTGGATACTAGCTTGGTAGCTATTATTATATGCAAATTCAACTAAAGGTAAGTGGTCATGCCAGCTTCCTCCAAAGTCAATAATGCATGCTCTCAGCATATCTTCAACAACTTGATTAGTTCGCTCGGTCTGACCATCTGTTTGTGGGTGAAAAGCAGTACTAAAGTTGAGCCTTGTTCCCAACGAATGTTGTAATCCCTTCCAAAAATGAGAAGTAAAACGGGGATCTCTATCAGACACGATTGAGACAAGAATTCCATGTATCCTGACTATTTCTTTGATGTATAGTGCAGCTAGCACATCAATTGACCATCGGCTTTTGATTGGCAAGAAATGTGCCGATTTAGTCAATCGGTCAATGATAACCCAGATTCCATCATGTCCTCCTTTAGATTTAGACAAACCCATGATGAAGTCCATACCAATATCCTCCCATTTCCACTTAGGAATATCTAGAGGATGTAGTTTTCCCGCAGGCTTTTGGTGTTCCGCCTTGACCTGTTGGCATGTGAGACAGCGTGATACATAGTCCGCTATTTCTCTTTTCATATTAGGCCACCAAAAGTTCCTCTTTACATCTTGGTACATTTTGGTTGATCCTGGATGAATAGTGTACCTTGATCGGTGAGCTTCATCTAAGATCTTCTTCTTTAATTCCGGACAATCAGGTATACAAGTTCTATCTTTGAACGATAATCTTCCATCAGAAGTTAGTTGAAAATCAGATTGTCCTTCTAATCTGCCCTTGATTTCTACTAACATAGGATCATCATCCTGAAGTGTTTGTATCTCAGATAATAAATCTGACTGTATGCTTACATGAGATAGTGTGACAAATTTGGATTCCGTGTCCAAGCTTATATTGAGCTCGGAGAATTGTTCAAGTAACCTCCATTCTTGCATCATACAATTTGCTATCATTGCTCTCGGCTTTCGACTAAGGGCGTCAGTAACATAATTACCCTTTCCGGGATGGTATTGTATATTGAAGTTGAAGTCCTTGAGATATTCTAGCCAGCGTCTTTGTCTCATGTTTAGTTCCTTTTGTGAAAATAGATATTTGAGACTTTTGTGATCGGAGTATACAGTGAACTGTACTCCATAGAGATAGTGTCTCCATATCTTTAAGGCAAATACTACCGCGGCCAGTTCTAAGTCATGGACGGGGTAATTCTCCTCATGCTTCTTCAGCTGACGTGAAGAGTATGCTATGACCTTTCCTTGTTGCATTAGGACACATCCGAGGCCAATGCCAGAAGCATCAGTGTAGACCTCGAATTTCTCTCCTTCTATCGGTAGAGCTAAGACCGGAGCTGTGGTGAGATGATCCTTGAGAGTTTGAAAACTTCTCTCACATTCCTCACTCCATTCATATCGGATCTCCTTACGAGTTAACCTTGTAAGGGGCACAGGCGATCTTAGAGAAATCTTTGATGAATCGCCGATAATAGCCTGCAAGACCTAAGAAACTTCTGATCTCGCTTGCATTAGTGGGTCTTTCCCAGTTTCTTACAGCTTCAACCTTTGACGGATCTACAGATAAACCGTCCTTGGATATGACATGTCCGAGAAAAGCCACTTCTTCAAGCCAGAACTCGCATTTGCTGAGTTTAGCATATAATTGATTTATCCTCAAGACTTGCAATGCAATCCTCAAATGTTCTTCATGTTCTTCCTTAGTCTTGGAATATATCAATATATCATCAATGAAGACTACTACGAATTGATCCAAGTAAGGCCTGAATATGCTATTCATTAACTGCATAAAGGCAGCAGGGGCATTTGTTAGTCCAAAAGGCATAACAACAAATTCGTAATGGCCATACCTGCTTCTGAATGCGGTCTTATGAATGTCATCGTCTTTGATTCTTAATTGATGGTATCCCGACCTGAGATCAATCTTGGAAAAATATTTGGATCCTGAAATCTGATCAAATAATTCATCGATTCTCGGCAGTGGATACTTGTTCTTGATAGTAAGATGATTCAATTGTCGATAGTCGATACACAATCTCATGGATCCATCCTTCTTCTTTACAAATAAGACTGGTGCTCCCCACGGGGAAGTACTTGGTCTAATAAACCCTTTTTGGATTAGTTCCAGCAACTGCTCCTTCAACTCCTTGAGTTCAGCAGGGGACATTCTATATGGTGCCTTTGAAACGGGACCAGCACCAGGGACTAAGTCAATGGTGAAGGCTACATCTCTTTGAGGGGGTAATCCCGGCAAATCTTCCGGAAATACGTCTGGAAATTCTCGCACTACCTGAATGTCCTCTATCTTGGTTTCTTTAGCTTCTTTAATAGTGACAAAAGCAAGGAAGGATACACATCCTTTCTTGACGAGCTTGCTTGCTCGAAGAGCTGAAATAAGAGGGGATTTGCTTCGACTCTTAGGACTAGTATAAGTCAGTTCCGGAAATTCCTTGAAAACAATCTTGCTATCACGGCAATCAACCGTTGCCTGGTATTTGGATAACCAATCTGCTCCTAGTATAACATCATACTCTTTTAGATCTAAGCAGATAAGATCAATAGGAAAATTCTTTCCTCGAACCAATACCTCACAGTTTTGATAATGATGTGTGATATCCGTCTCGTTTCCGAGAGGAGTAGATAATATTAACTTCATCCATTCTGGTTCTAGAGGTAATGGGTCAGCAAACTTTTTGGAAATAATGGAATGCGATGCACCCGTTGTTGATATGTTATTCCTCCTCGAGTTAAATAATATTGAAGAGATAAAAAACAGGAGGAAAGATGAAGCTGTTGACCGTGATCGCCACCCGGTGAAAGCGCCGGGACTCGGAAGCTACGGGAGAATGCGGGTCCGTTCCTCCACTCCTCCTGGCCGGCCAGAAGGTGCGGGCCTCGTGCTTTTGGTTGCTGACCTGAAAGCAAACGGTGAAACACACAGATAAACGGAGATTAGCTAAATGATAGTGTAGTAGGTGTACTAATTGAAATAAAACAAAGGAAGAACATGGCCCGGCGATACCTGGAGGTTTTGAAACCCCGTTTAGGGCGCCGGAAACAGTAGGAAAGATAATAAATGCCAACGAAATGTTGTATGTGATGTGTGATGCAGTGGAGAAAAGACGTGTGTGTGGTGAGCAAACAGAGAAGGACTAGAAACACAGAAACATGAAGCGTGAAGTTCCCTGCACCGGGGGCCTGCGAGGGATGTAGAAGGCCCCCACTCCCTGACGAACGGGCGGATGCTGTATGAGATTTGGCGATGGAATTCGACAGCACTTCGTGATGGTCCCCCCCTTTCCTCTGTCAGAACAGACGCTGTATGAGATTTGGCGATGGAGTTCGACAGCACTTCGTGATGGTCCCCCCCCTTTCCTGTCAGAACCCGTGAGCTATATATATAGAGCCCAGGGCTTCGAGCTTAATCAGGGGTTAAGGGGAATGACGGTCGGCCAAAGGCCGGTAAATGAGAGCATCGTGTCAATATTGCCAACGACATTCTCCTCTTAATCCGCCTGGAATCACGGGGGTCTAATCTGGGTGGCCTTAAAAATGACGGTCTTACTAAGGCCGCCAAACATGTATGACGGTCTGGGAGGGGCCGTTCAATATACATGACGGTCCTGGAAAAACCGTTATACGTAAAGAGGAGTCAACGCCCAGACAAACAACTTTTCGTGAAGCACGTGGCTATGACCGACTGTCGGGCCTCTGAACCCTTTTCTTGTCGGCAAACAATGACGGCCCAGGGACGACCGCTATATTGACTATAACGGTTGGAATTGAGCCGCTATACAAAGCGTATCACGAGATACAAATAACCCGGGGCAGCGGAACACAACGGCCTAGTGGGGACCGTTCTATTGAGAAAAACGGTTTATAACAGACCGTTAAATCCAATGAGAGGGAGGGAGGCCTTCTTTGCTGGGAAGAGCCCAAAATACTGTCAGAGGAATAATCTTTCATGTGATTGACTGTTCGGGACATCAATAACTGAGACGCAGGAACTGATTCGATTCATCGGTAAAAAACGGGTGTCAACAGATGCCCCTCCTTAACGTCCGCCTTGCAAGGGAACGAGCGGAGGTGTAGGGGAGGCGTCATGGAACATGGAGTTGTAGCGGAAATGAAGCGGAGTGGACTGCAAAAGCGGGCGTTAAGGCAATACGACACCCGTTTCATACCAATAAGCCATAGAAATCTTCCGGCAACCTTCGAACCAATTTGCAAGGTACTGTGGGACTGAGTGTTAAACCTGAATCTGGAGGAACTAAGGTAAAAGAGCAAGGAGCGGCCTCGTCGGCGGACAAGCTGTGGTCCTAAATGAGGCGATATAGAAGCTGGTAATAGCGAAATTAAATGGATTTTAAAACTCCAGACGAGGGAAACACTTAATTCATCAGAACCGAACAATTAGGTCCAAAGAAATACCTTCTAATTTTGGAGTGGAATTATTCCTTCGGTGGGACATGGAACACAGAAAACAGTCAATCATACGCAAGATCATTTCTCAGGCAGACCGTAGGTCGTGAATGCTCAAAAGGTGCTTGTGATGCATGCTGGGCTAAAAGAAAGAAACATGTAAAATCGAATGCAAACAAAGGATAAAAATATAAAATACTCGAGAATATTATTGCAGAACTGAATGAGTCAGGGTCAGGACACTTCTTGCAACCACGGCGTGCAAGAGAGAACTGTCGTCCCCTGACTTCTTCCAACTTAGCGGCCTTTCCGAAGATTAGACACGCATACCTAGATCATCATGTGTTTTTGTTGACGGGGAACGTCAGATCCTGGAACGCGTGAAGAATCGACTGATTCTCGAGATAGATGTTTATTACCATATAGTAATGCAATAAGAGTTTTGAGGGATTGAGGGCCATACCTGACTTACCTGTGCAGGCGTAACGGCGGGACATTGATGTTGTTTAGCTTTAACTGCAATCAAAACTCATTGGCACATGAATTTCACAATAATGATACATTCAACAGTTCAATGGCTCAGAGGTGACCGTTCTTAAATTGGACGGCTCATGGTAAACCGCCATATGGATATTTAACGGTCATATGATGGCCGTTCAATGCTAAGTAACCGTTTACAGAATAACGGCCCTCAGGTAGCCGTTCTTATGGTATGGCGGTCTATCGCTAGACCGCCATTCTCAACGTCGGTTCAAAAATATAAACCCCTTCCCCTTCCCTCCTCCTACCGTAATGGCAGGAAGAGAGGAGGAGAAGAGGAACGGCGCCCCTTACTCTCATTCTCTCTCTCTCTCTCTCTCTCTCTCTCTCACGATGGTGACCGGCGGTGGTAACGGCGGCGAGCGGCTGTTAGACGTGACGGATTCCTCGCCAGAGACGACCCCTTCGGCGGCCGAGGAGACGACGGGAGCGGCGGCAGAGGCGACCTCGGCCGGAGAGGACTTCTCCGTCGACGACCTCGCCCTCATGCTCGTGGAGGAGGGCGCGACCGGCACCGACGGCGATCGTGCGAGCGGCGGCGATGCGGCGGCGGAAGCACCACGCCCGGCCAAGAGGCGTCGGGGCTCAGAGGTAGGTCCCTCTCGCCTTATTTTTGCTTAGCATGGGGGAATGGGGGCTGTCCACGGCGTGCGGGGCGGAACTCGCCGTCGTCGGAAGAGATGACGGAATGACGGTCCTCATCGGGCCGCCAATCAGACCAAAACGGCCCAGGAGAGGCCGTTAAACACACCCGATCTTCGAGGTCACCTCAGAACAAAACGGCCCCCAACGGACCGTCAAATAGAACAGCGGTCCAGGAGTGGCCGTTGACCCTAACGTAGTAACCCTTAGCATTCAGAACAATACGGTCCCCATTGGACCGTTCAAAATAGCACCGCGGCCCTAGGAGGGCCGTTGAATGATTCACAAACCTCAGAACAACGGTTCACGGACAACCGTTGTGAATGGAACAGCGGCCCAGGAATGGCCGTTTTATTCAAAACATCACAGGATAGGACGATCCATGGACGGCCGTCATAGGCAACAAAACGGCCATGGGAAGGCCGTTGAACACTCAACAACTAAAATGATGAACATCACAGGGTAACCCCCCCTTCTTTTGTTATTAAGAAATATGAAACTAATGAGATGAATGAATGAATGCAGGGCCCGTATCTCTTGGCTACAGGTTCGGTCAGTGTATCTTGCACTGCCGGACTTTCAGCGGGAGAGGCTGGCTGCCATGGGGTTCGCCCCATTCCTCAGTGTTGAGGTGTGTCGCTTTGACACACCTCTTCTCTATGCCCTGCACGACCGCTGGGATCCGGCGAGTCGCACGTTCCTCTTCCCGTGGGGTCACATGGTCCCCACGCTAGAGGACGTGGCCAGGCTCACTGGTTTGCAGGTGCACGGTCTACCGGTGACTGGGATCTCCTTCCCCGATTACCGCGGCATGGCCGAGAGGCTGTTAGGGCTTGCACTCCAGACGACACGTCGGCAGACCACGCTTCTTCCGCGGGCAGCTCTCCAGGACAGCCTAGGGCTGCGACGGTCCGGACTTGCAGTGGGCGAGCGTCCAGAGGAGCACTTGGACCGGCTGGTGACGCGCGTGCGGCCTCGAGTAGCAGCAGGACCGGGTGCAGAGGCGGACATGGTTCTTCGGCGGTTCCTGATGTTCTTGTTCGGGCGGCTCCTCTTCTCTACGCGTGCGGACGTCATCCACTGCCGACTTCTTCCGTTCCTCGAGGACCTAGAGCACGTGGGAGACTACGCGTGGGGTGCTAGTGTACTCGCCTTCCTTTTTGAGAGCCTCAGCTCGACGTCCCGACGGACGATGTTGGGGGGCTTCTCTCCCCTTCTCCAGGTACGACTCTGACTCAGAACTCATGCAATTTCCTAGGACCTAGGCTCTAGATGCTGACGACTTGTGCATGATGCAGGCATGGGCTTACGTGCGGCTGCCTTCTCTGTACAGGGGACTAGAGTCCCGCCCTGGGCTCTTCCCCATTCTGCGACGGTGGGAGCCGATTCGGGGGTCAGGGACCCTGACACGGCAGGTGCGCGACCTGCAGGACGATGTCGACATGCTTCCTCGCGCCTCGGTACGACTTCTAAACCTTAGCCTTTATTTGGAAAATGCTTGTTTTATATGATGTTGATGTGATTGCTGATGTATGCAGGTGCAGTGGACTCCTTATGCACATGAGGACGTGACAGAGCAGCCGTGGGTGGTGAGAGCTCTCACCTTCTCCGGGCGTGATGTGTGGTTACACTGCATGAATGTAGTGGAGCCCCTTTACTCCCGGCTGGTGATGAGGACGACCGGCGTCTCTCAGCCCGTGGTAGACTTTCCGGCGCAGGAGAGCGCGAGGGAGAGGGTGACGCGGAGCACCCGAGGGCTGACTCAGCAGTGCGATTGGGCGGCGCGGAACGCCGAGCAGGTTGCCGACTGGCAGGCAGGTGGGCGTGTGGTGACCGCTCGTGCTGACAGTGATGCGGCGTACGTGACTGCGTACGTTAGGCATTACGGAGACCGCGTGTTCCGAGGATCACGCCGACCGGTACAATTCTAAACTCAGACTTATTCTACATGCTTTATGATTTCTATATGCTGTACTGACTTCCTTTCGACATGCAGATTGACCCTGAGGGACGCTTAGCGGAGCTGCAGGGGCTTCTTCATGCCACCATCCAGGAGAGGGATGAGGCTCGCCGAGCCCTCGAGTTACTGGTATGTTCCTAAACTCTGGACTCTTACATTTCTACATGATGTTTATGTATGTGACTGTCCTGGGATATTTGGGTGCAGCGAGCTGAGGCTGCTCAGAGGCGTGGAGCGGAGGCTCCTTCTTCTTCTTCTGTTGAGACACCGGCCGACCGAGCAGCCCGGGATGCCGAGTTCCAGCGGATGGTGGAGCGGGCCGAGGCAGCGGAGAGCGAGCTTGCCGTGCGGGTACACTTCTGACGCTTTCCTTTGTTTATTTGTGCATGATATGAATGGAATGTGCTAATGTTTGATGCATGCAGGCGGACGACGTGAGGGTTGCTATGGAGGAGGCTACCCGTGCCAGAGAGGAGGTGGCCCACTTACGGGCTGAGTTGGTGCAGGTTGAGGCTCGGGCCCAGGAGGCGACTGTGAGCGCCCAGAGGTCGGCGTCTCGAGCCAGGGCGGAGTTAGCCGAGGCTCAGGAGGAGGTGAGGCGGCTCCAGTCGGCAGAGGCTGCCGAGTTCCGGGAGAAGGTGAGAGAACTTCATCCTATGCTGACTGCCGAGCTGGAGCAGTCACAGGCAGAGCTGAAGCGCGAGCGAGCAGCGTCTCAGGAGCTAGAGGTGCTGCGGCTCGTGGCTGAGAGGGAGGCGGCCCATTTGCGTGAGCAGCTTGCGCGAGCTCAGCCGGCCGACGCTCTTGAGACGGGACTTCTCCGGGCGGAGGTGGAGCGCTACCGAGCGGAGGTGGAGCGCTACCGAGAGGAGGTGGAGCGCCACCGAGTGACGATAGCGGAGCTGGAGCCTTTCAGGACCGAGGCCCTTGTGCTGCGGGGCCAGGTTCAGGGTATGACGATGAGCCGTTCGAGGAGCCGATCGGTCGTACCGAGTGGCAGCCAGGCTACTCACACCTCGGTGAGACGTTACCTGGCGAGTTCCTCTCAGCGGGAGAGGAACGAGAGTGATGAGCGACGACGACGTCGCGATGATGCTGAGACTTCTTCGATGGCCCCGTCAGCGAAGAGACAGGAGGGAGGTGGAGACAGTGACAGGCCAGAGGGTGAGGCCTGATTTTGTACTTTTTCCTTTTTTTCCCCCTTTCTTTTTATGAGATTTTTATGTTTTTTTTGGGATGATGATATGTATATATGATGCACCCCTTTTTTTAGTTTTTGTATGGATGTATGAATGTATGCAAATGGATGAGTGTATGTATGAATGACAATGGGTGAGGGAGGCGATGACAGACTCGGGTGAGCTGCGTGAGAGGTAGCGAGGTACGCCGACTCAGGGTGAGCGACGCGAGCGGAGGTGAGGCACGCCGACTCAGGGTGAGCGACGCGAGCGGAGGTGAGGCACGCCGACTCGGGGCGAGTGACGCGAGCGGAGGTGAGGCACGCCGACTCGAGGTGAGTGACGCGAGCGGAGGTGAGGCACGCCGACTCGAGGTGAGTGACGCGAGCGGAGGTGAGGCACGCCGACTCAGGGTGAGTGACGCGAGTGGAGGAGAGGCACGTCGACTCAGGGTGAGTGACGCGAGTGGAGGAGAGGCACGTCGACTCAGGGTGAGTGACGCGAGTGGAGGTGAGGCACGCCGACTCAGGGTGAGTGACGCGAGTGGAGGTGAGGCAGCTCATGAGTTTGGAGAACAACGGCCAGGCAAAAACCGTTTTGGCAAGAATGACGGCCAAGACAGGGCCGTGGGTTGCTTAAGAATGACGGCTACGCCATAGCCGTCATTGAATATAACGGTCAAGTGTAGACCGTTAACTGGCGCAGGCCGACTAAAAATGACGGTCCAGGGTAGACCGTGGACATGATAATGACGGTCCCCCTTGGGCCGTTCAAAAAATGAATGACGGTCTATCGTACGACCGCCAATCAGCACGATCTTGGAAGCCAAATTGAATTCCCTTAAGCCCATTCAATCCTGGTGTGCTCTCGTGCATCATGCGTTCCAGTGGAGCGAAACACGGGATGAGACCTCCTATAAGTAAGGGGTGCTCTGCCTTCAGCCTGAACCCAACCTCTTCTTCTTCTTCTTAAGTTTCTTCCCTCTAAATCACCACCAAATCATCATGAAGAGGAGTTTTGGTGAGCATTCTTTGGGTGAGGGAGACCATTCAGGCCCTAAGGCTGCGAGGAAGGAGCGAGAGGAGATTGCGCGTTTGGGTTCTATTCCTCGACATCTCAGTTCAAATCCTTCTAGAGAGGTATGTTTAAATCACTTCAAACTTGGTTCATTTGATTCTGTTTCGTCTAATATCTCTTTCTTTCTGCATTACTTTCCTCGTTTTCTCCTTTTTAGCTCCTTCCTGGCTCTCGCCGATACTCTTCTCTTAAGTGGGTGGCTCCCACGGTTCGTGCCTTGCCCCTAGGGGTAACCCACATCCTTAGTTCTTGGCACTTACAATCCTTGCTGTTCTTAGGTCGTAACTTCCAAAAGATTTCCTTTGACTGGCACAGTATTTCAGCCCTTGTAGAAATGTGGCACCCACAGACCCACACTTTTATCTTTCCATCCTTTGAGGCCACCGTCCTTTTAGAGGAAGTAGAGGCTTATCTGTCTCTCCCTAAGTCTAGGGTTGGGGAGGAGGATCTAGTGTGTCACACAGTTGCCCCTATAGATCCAGTTGCCATCTTTAGCGAGTTCATAGAAGACCCGAGTGAGATCAAGACCTTTGTGGGAGCCCGTCATATTCACCTTCTTCCTCTCAGCCAGTGGGTGGTGGCACATTGTAAGAACAAATGCGGGTGGCATGAGGCTATTGCCAAGGCTGTATCCATTTGCTTGTGTGGTGCTATCCTCTTTCCGTCAGCCGACCACGTGCTAGATCTTCCCGTCCTTAGCACCATCAGTGGTTTATGGAGAGGGCTTTCTATTTCCCAGGCTATCTTAGCCTATTTTTATGAAGGGCTTAGCTCTGCTGCCCTGAGTGGTCCACTGTTTGGTTCTATGATTCTCTTAGAGTGTTGGGTGGGCGTGAGACTGAAGTTTATCCCTAGGGCAGGCATAGAGACTGAGAGTAGGATCTTCGGGAGCCATCCACTTTCTTTTATCGGTGGCGGGTTTGGTTTCTCTTCGCAGGTGGAGTGCCGTACGGGGGATATGCGGACCAGAGAAGAATGGCGCAGGTACCTGAGTCGGCTACCCGTGGAGAGGTTCGTGATGCGGCCTAACTTCTTGGTGACTACGGAGATCAGACTGCCCAGAGGACAGGGTCTGGATTTGAGGCTAGTGAGTGATACCGTACTGGCCGTGTATTATCCACACAGGTGCCATTTGCAGGTCGGGGTACCGCGGACCCTGCTTCCTCCGTTGTCGCACTTCCCTTCTCTTCAGGCTAGACAGATTGGCACTGAGCACGATGAGCAGAGTGTGAGGAGTGCACTAGCGATGTGGGGAATCAGCAAGGTGCGTGCCTTGCCAGCAGAGGTGGAAGAGGCGACCGAGACTCGCCAGGCGTATATCAGAGAACTGAGAGAGATGTGCCCCTGCGGGAATGCCCAGCGGAGGATTGAGTGATTGTACTTTTCCTTCCTTTTTATGATGCTTGATAAGTGAGAGTGCCTTGTTTGAGAGTGAGAATTGTTTGTATCAGGAATAAAAGTTGGAGTGACTGATTTTGCCCCTTGCAGTTGTTCTGTTGTTACTTCGTCTTCTTGCTCCATCGTCCTGCACATTATTAGCAATGAAACAGGTTAAATCTGTTTTAGGCTTAGCCCCTTGCCTTGTGACAAGTGCGGAGGTAACCAGTGCTTGATTTTTGGTCAAGGGGCAAGCCTTATTAAATAAGCGAAGGAAAAGAGAAATGATAACAATGCAATGCATGCATGTCATGAATGAATATTTTTTGGATTTTTTTTTTTGTTTTCAATATTTTTGGATTTTGAAATATTCAATGTTTTTTTTTGGTTTTAAGTTTTTTTTTTAAAATATTTGTTGTTTTTGGATTTTGAAATATTTGTTGTTTTTTTGATTTTGAAATATTTGTTGTTTTTGGATTTTGAAATATTTGATTTTTTTTTGATTTTGAAATATTCATTGTTTTGGATTTTGAAATATTTGATTTTTTTTTTGATTTTGAAATATTCATTGTTTTGGGTTTTGAAAACTGATGCTTCCGTAACAAGACATGCCTCCCTCGTAACCTGAGGATTCCTCCTGAGATTGGCGTGTGATTGAAGGGACCCTCCTGGCCCGAACTTTTATTTGCCTGACGGTGTTCTGCCAGGGCCACCCCCAGGGTACTCAGCTTTGTCCTGAAAAGAAAAAGATTATGGAGACAAGCTTACACCCGTCATGTGAGTTTTTAAGACTTGAATTCTTTCCTGGGTGCCCCTCAAAGCTTCGGTCTGTTGTGTCGGGGTTTTGGTGTTCGTCATCGAACCTTAAGCCACCACATTTGTCATTCTTGCTATGCCTAGTTGTTCCAATTTCCCAAATATTTTCATTTATTCATTTTTTTCTTTTTGTTCTTCTTCTCTCTTTTTCTTTCTTTTTCTTGTGGCTTCAGGTCATAACGAACTGCCCCTATTTGAGACTTATCTCGTATTAGGGTACCCAGGTCAGGCATCGCCTCCTTTTTTTACTCCTCATTCTTGGGTTCAGCCGAAGCAAGAAACGTACAGGGACTACAACTTTCCTCCAGAGTGTGGCCCCGGGAAACGGTGTTTGGCAGAACTGGGGACAGGACCAAAGGGTCGTGTTTGTGTGTTCAGCTTCTCTCAGTGATTCTCATGAACAGGGGAAGCTTGCATTGCTAGGGAAGCACGTGGTTAGACTCTTTTTTTTTTTTTTTAGGGATAGAAGCGTTTGAGATATAACCCGTTCCACGGATTTGCCAGTTCTTCTCCTTCTGAGTTCGTTAACCGATAGGCATTACCTGGATAGACTTCCTTGATGACGAACGGCCCTTCCCAGTTTGGCTGCAACTTAGCCCTTGGACCACCTGTTCGGATGAATTTCCTTTTCAAAACCATATTACCTATTTCAAACTTTCTTTCGATTACCTTCTTTTGAAAATGACGTGAGACCCGCTTTTGATAAACAGAAGCGTGATTGGCCGCATTTAACCTCTTCTCATCTAACAGTTCCAGCTGTGCTAGTAACGCCTCTCGACGCTCGTCGAGATTAAGTTCCTTATCTAGCTGCACTCTTAGGGAAGGGATGAGAATCTCATATGGGAGTACCGCCTCCATCCCATAGGTGAGGGCAAAGGGAGTCTGCCCTGTGGGAGTTCGGACGGAGGTGCGATAAGCCCATAGAGCGTCTATCAATTTATCAGCCCAATCAGCGTGCCGGTGGGATTCACACGTTTTCTTGATGATTTTAAGAAGGGTTTTATTGGTGGCTTCGGCTTGACCGTTGCCTTGTGGATAATATGGTGATGAATGATGCAATGCAATACCAAATTTCTTACAGAGGTCCTGGAGTTCCTGAGACACGAATTGTGGCCCATTGTCGGTGACAATGTCGCTTGGTACCCCGAACCGCGAGATGATGTTCTTTGTGATGAAGCGGCAAACTGTGGTAGCTTTGATCTCTGCATAGGCTTCAGCTTCCGCCCACTTCGTGAAATACTCTGTAGCGGTGAGGATGAAGGATTTCTGTTTTACTTGGGCGTTAGGGTCACCTAACGGACCGACAATATCAAAGGCCCACATGGAGAAAGGCCATGGGGCGGATAGTGGGCGAAGAGATGAAGCAGGAGCGTGGATTTTGTCAGCATGGAGCTGGCACTGAAGGCACCTACGGACGTAGGTAGAGCAATCTTCCTCTAGGGTTGGCCAGTAGTAGCCCTGCCTAAGGATCTTCTTAGCCAATGCCTGTCCATTCACGTGACCTCCACATTCACCGGAGTGAGCAGCTTCCACTACTTTCCAAGCTTCATCGTCATCTAAACACCGCATCAGAACTCCATTGAGAGCGCGCCTGTACAATTCTCCTGCAACGATTGTATACCTCGAGGCGACTCTTCTGATGGCTTTTCTTTGTGTCGCATTGGCTTCCTCCGGGAGAGAACAATCCCGACAATATTGCTCAATCTCATGGAACCATGGCAACTCATCTTCGTTCAAGATTTCTTCCAATTCTGCTAAGGATACTTCCTTAACCTCTTCTTTAGCCGCTTTCTCTTCCATAATCTTCCTAAGGTTAGCAAACCAAGGATCTTGCAGAGAGGGAGCGTCCATCCGTTGGACCACAATGGTCTCAGTGGAACGACTGAGGGAGAAGGATAAAGAGGAAGCGAGAGATGCTAATGAATCAGCAAGAATATTTTGAGATCGGGGAACATGAACGTAGATGAGTTTGCTAAATTGTCTAGCCAAGAGTGTGACCAAATCTTGATATGGCTTTAGTTTGGGGTCACGGGTGCGATAAGTTGACAGAACTTGACGCAGCACCAATTGAGAATCTCCCATGATGTTGAGGTATCGTGCGCCTAAGAGATAGGCGTGCTTTAGTCCAGCTAGGAGAGCCTCATACTCGGCTATGTTGTTGGTGGCAGAGAAAGAGAGCTGGTAGGCAAAAGGGACGGTGATACCTTCGGGAGTAAGGAGGACAGCGCCGATGCCACGGCCCTGGGAATTGAGCGCGCCATCGAAATGTAGAGACCAAAAGGGAGGCGGATGAGAGATAACTGCAAGGTGTTCATCAGGGAATTCGTCCTGGATTGAATCAGTGTAGGGGATAGGAGAATGAGCAAGATGCTCAGCAATAGCATACCCCTTGATGGCCTTCTGGACGACGAAGGTGATATCAAACTGAGAGAGAAAGCTCTGCCAGCGAGCTAATCGACTAGAGAGGACGGGTTTCTCGAGGAGGTAGCGGATTGGGTCCATTCTAGAGATCAACCTTACCTCATGGGCTAGGAAATAGTGTTTTAACTTCTGAACTACCCATACCAATGCTGCACTAGTCTTCTCCATGGCAGTGTACCGGGATTCGGCAGAATTGAACAATCGGGAGAGATAATATGCTGCCCTCTCTCTTCCTTCATCATCCACTTGTGCCAGGACAGCACCTAGGGAATCCTCAGCGACAGAAATGTATAGGATCAAAGGCTTTCCGGGGACAGGAGGTTGCAAGACAGGAGGGTTGGACAGATAAACCTTAAGCTCCTCATAGGCCTTCTGACATTGTTCGTTCCATTTAAACTCGGCCCCCGCCTTTAATAAGTCGTAGAATGGGCGGCATCTTTGAGAGTGTTGAGATATGAATCTTCTAACGAACTGCAAACGCCCAATCAGACCACGAAGCTCCTTAAGATTCTTAGGCGGTGGCATTTCCATTACGGCCTTTGCCTTATTAGGATCAATCTGAATCCCTCGTTTGCTAACCATGAACCCAAGTAATTTCCCGGATGCGACTCCAAAGACACATTTCTTAGGATTCATCTTCAATTGGTATTCCCTAGCCCTTTGCAACACTTTGGCTAAAATGGCGGGGTGTTCTTCTTTTGTCCTCGACTTCACCAGAATATCATCCACATAGGCCTCCATGTAGACGTGCATCATGTCGTGGAAGATGGCCACCATTGCCCGTTGATAGGTAGCACCTGCGTTCTTCAATCCAAATGGCATGACGACATAGCAGTAGGTGCCCCAAGGCGTGGTGAAGGAGGTTTTCTCTTGATCTTCTAGAGCAAGACGGATTTGGTTGTATCCTGAATACCCGTCCATGAACGAGAGAGCCTCAAACCCAGCGGTATTATCTACCAAAACATCGATGTGAGGAAGCGGGAAATCGTCTTTCGGACATGCTTTGTTTAAGTCCCTGAAATCAATACAAATTCTGACTTTGCCATCCTTTTTTATTACCGGGACTATATTGGCCACCCACTGTGGATAAAGCACAACCCTGATGAATCTGGCCTTATGTAATTTGTCCACCTCTTCTTTCATTCTCAAGGCCATATGTGGGTGGAATCTTCTGAGCTTTTGTTTAACAGGAATCGCCCCTGGCTTTAAGATTAACCTGTGTTCCACTAAAGCGGGGTCGAGACCCGGCATGTCCTCGTAGGACCAGGCAAAAGAATCACTGTACTCTCTCAAAACCTTGATGAGCTCCTCTTCTACCTTAGGAGGGAGATCAGCTGCAATAGATATGGGCCTGGGATCCTCTTCGGTTCCTAAATTGATTTCTTTAGTGGGTTCATCCACTGCTGACGAGGGTTCGTCGAATCTTCTCAATCCTTGTGCGTATAGGTCAGCAATGTCCTCCACATCACTTTCCTCATCATCCGCTGGGTCTTTCTCGTCTACAATTTCATACACTCCTAGTCCGTCATTGCTCCACACCCGGCCTTCTGAATCCTCATCCTCTTTTAAAGAGACGGTGGTGGCTATGAATTCTGGGCATCTGAGGAGGGCCTGGCATCTCAAGGCCAGATCCTGTAGGAACCTATCAGGAATGGAACGGGAGTGACATGCCAGTGGTGGCGTTGCAGAGGTGGATGGGCTATCTAAGGGAGAACATGCTTCTACCCTGACTGACTCGACTAACCTAGGAGACTCAACTACCTGTACATCTACCCTAGGAGACAGAAAATCTAGTGGAAAAGGAGCAGGGGTTTGGTGCCCCTGGGGAGTGGATGAGCAGAAGACAGCATAGTCTTCGACTGAAATGTAAGTTTGAAAGTTGACGTTTTTTTTTTTGGGTATCTTCTACTACCAGAAGAGAGCAAGAAGAATCAGAATCAGAAGGTGGAGGCAGAGGAAGGAGTTGTTTTGTGAAGGATTGAGGAAAGAGAGAGAGGAAGGTGTCGGGGGAGAACCACATCCCGTGAACTCGGGGATTAGGAGAAGGAGGTGAAGATAGATCGAGTAGATCAATGGGCGGACAGTGCCCGCAATTGGAGGGAATGAATAGAATTTTTGACGGTCTCCCCGTGAAACACGGTTTGACCAGTATTGGAGGGGATCGAATCACAAAGTTTGGGTAAAATGTTGAGGCCAAATGAGCAGGAGGAATAAAGAAGGAAATGTCGGAGCTTCCTGCCTCTTGTATCTTCTGTGGCCTTATCAGAGCATGCCTAACCATGGGCATCTCTGTCTCCTTCATTTGAGTGGCTGGATCAGTAAACAGACTTGACATTTCAGCAAAATAATCTTCAAGATCTCCCACCAACCCCTGCAGAGGCGGCGGTGGGTCAGCAACAATATTAACAATGGGAGCATCTTTCTTTTCTTCCTTGGGTTGTGGCTTATTTGCGGTGCCGGGCTGTAGTGGACCCTTTACAAAGTGTTGCCGGTAGTCCCAGGTTAGTGGCCCAGAATCTGCCTGAATGGTAGTGTTATGATAGTCTAAGCCCTGACGACCCATCTTCTTGCTTTCAGAGATGGGTTTGGCCTTTCCCTGTAACCGCGCGCCGAGACCAAGGCCTGGCTGATAGCCTAGCTTCATGATCATGTCCCAGCCTTTAGAATTTTTGGGTTTAGGCTTAGCTCCGGCATTCTTGCGTGTTGTAATGGGTTTGCCTGCCGCATAAGCCCATGGGTAATTTATGTCCATGACTGACAATACTGGCCTATTGCTCGGCCATAGAGTGGGGAGAACCTGGTCAGTGATGGCGTCCACTGCCTGGACGGTGGAAACACTCTTGACTTTGACCACCCGCCCCTGGAAGGAGAATTTCAGGCACTGATGGGCGGTGGAAGGTACCGCTTGCAGAGCATTTATCCATGGACGACCCAGAATAGCCTTGAACATCGGATCTATGTCTAGGACGTAGAATTCCACCTCTATTTGTAACGGCCCTAGCTCAGCCTGTAATGTGATGACCCCGTGACATGCCCTTCTGGAATTGTCATAGGCGGCAATGGTTGTCGGTGTCGGCTTCAGCATACTTTCAGAAATGTTGCAGGCACGCAGAGTACTTAATGGACAAACATTTATTGAAGCCCCAGTGTCCACTAGCACTGAGTCTACCACTACCTGGTTCAAGGTGATGGTGACGCATAGCGGCATTTGGCGTGCTTCAGGGGGCGCGAGTTCGGCCTCAGAGAATGTGATAGCGGGCCCCTTGGTAACAGTAGCCAACACTGACGGCAAGCTGTCTACCGCCACATCTTCGTTCACTATGACCTTTTGCAGAAACGTCCTTAATGCTTCTTGGTGTAGAGGTGAACGTCTGATCAACTCCAAGACAGAGATCTTTGCCGGCATCCGGTCAAGATGTTGCAACAGGTCGTATGTGGAACCGGGCGCGGGGTCAACTTCATTGTCTTGTGCTGCTGATGCTGAGATGGAGGGTATTTGGGGAGGTGCACTGGTAGAGGGGTAAGTCCTTTGAAATAACCGCCCGCTCCTGAGGGCAAGGTTTTGTGCTGGCATGGCTGTAGGTGGGCTCCCGCTTGACCCAGTGGGGTGAATGAGAATGGAAGGGATGGCAGTCTTGGTGATGGGGGATATGATAGGCATAGTAAGCGAAGGTTGTGGTGAAGGTAAAATGGGCGATGGGTGAGGTAAAGGGGCGGTTAGTGGACTGCAGTGATTGGTGGACAAGATAGTGGAAGGTATAGTAGGTGGGGAAGTATAATGTTGTGGGGGGATAGGCGAGAGAATATGGCTTCTCGGAGTGGTAAGTATGGTGGAAGGATGGATGACGGGGGAAGTTGTGGAAGGCATGGAAGGCCGAAGGATGGAAAAGACGGCGGGTGAGGTAGAGTGCGTAGGGATGTGGCGTAAGGTTAACAGGTGTGCGGGATCGTCAATGGTCCACCCTGCGTCAGGAGCCGGGTGGCGTAACATGTTGACTTGGACCGGTGCCGGCGGCTGCTGTTGTTGTTGAGGAGCGGGTGCATGTACTGGCATGGGATTTTGGTGGATCCCTAAGTTTGGCTGCTGCTGCTGTTGCTGTGGCTGCTGTGGCTGGAATTGCTGAGGTTGTTGCTGAAACTGCTGTTGCTGTGGTGCTGCCTGTTGCGGCCTTGCTGGCCCTCTTCTCAGATCTTCAATCAACTTCCTCATCTGAGCCCAATCGATCCTGTGACCTTCGTGCAGGTCGTATACCAGGTCCCTAAAATGATAACACCTCTCAATGGTGTGCCCCGGCTGCCGGTGATATACACAATATCGGGACAGATCGGCGGCCGGATTCATGTTCGGGCGCTCAGGTGGCAATTGTAAATCGCCAGTATGCATCAGCGCTGCAAAGACATTAGTGAGCGTCTCTGGGAGAGGAGGATAGTTGGCTCTTTTAGCAACCGGACGAGCAGGTGCGTAGGTAGCAGGCGGGGGAGTGTTATGGTATTGCAGTGGTTGCTGGGGCTGTTGTGGTGGTGGCGGAGATTGTTGTTGAGGGTGTTGCTGCGTGGGAAAGGAAGGGCGAGGTGATGCGGAGAAATGGGGGTTGCTTTGCTGGGGGAAGTGGGAGGTGGCAGTCTGGCTAACTACCTGCACCTGCTCGTTTGTTTGGACTCCCTCGGTAACAGGGCCCTGTGGTTTTCTGGAACTCTTGGGCTTCTGGGCTTCGAAGAGAGAATGAATGGGGGAGTCCTTAAACTGGGTCTGGATAAACCGGGCCCGACTGTACAGTTGATGCATACTGGTGATGTCATTCAACATTAGGACATTCCGGAAGAGAGGGGTTGCATTAGAAATGAGCAGTTTGATCTTTTCTTCTTCCGAAATCTGCCCGGGCACACGGGAGGCTATCTGCCTCCACCTATCGGCATAGGTAGCGAAGTCTTCATCAGCTTTCATCTTCTCGGCCACTAAGTCCGTGAATGAGTATTCGGGTCCGACCCGATCTTGGAATCTTTGCACGAATTTCTCCTTGATCGTCTTGAAGCTCCCAACCTCCTCCAGTGGCAGAGCGTAAAACCATTCGAGTGCCACCCCGTCCAGGGATCGCCGGAATAGATATGCAAGGAGGTGATCGTCATGCTGGTATGGTCCCGACTCGTACAGGAATTCCTTGATGTGGATGAACGGGTTGCCGTTCCCGTTGTACTTTCGGTATGTCGGGAGCTCTGACTGAGAAGGGAATCGGATGTCCCGGAAATTAGGAGTGAGAGCATCTGCGAAGGATGGTGGGCCAACCCTCTTATTGAGGAGATCGATCTGCTGTTGGAGAACTGCCAAGCGATCGTCACTTCCTTGTTGAGGTAGAGAGACTTGAGGTGGAACTGAAGGGTAGTGAGAGGCAGCTGGATGGACAGTAGAAGCCGAGGGATAATGGGAGACAGCCGGATGGATAGTGGGGGCCATGAGCCCGTAAGATGGATGTTGAGTCCAAAAAGGACCCACATCAGCGTAAGCGAGTTGAGCTATTCCGGGCTGCAGCCGAGTAGAATCCACTTGGGCCAGAGGGGCCGGTGGTGCTGATGAGACGGCCGCGTGGGCACTAGCACGAGGAGATAAGGGAATTTGACTCTTCCCTTTGTCTGCAGGAGGGTGGGCTGAGGTAGAAGCCTGGCCAGATTGATATATTGGAAACTGGAGGACCTGTGGGCGAAGAGGGGTATGGTCCACTGGGGCAACAGACGGTGCTCCGGACCTCTCAGCAGGATGGGTGGAAGAGACAGGAAGGGTTACAGCGGGCGGGACCTCTGCCCCGAGGGCTTGCTTGAATATCTGGAGTTGATCCTGGTCAAGTTGGGACATGAGTTGGAGTAGTTGGCTCGCCGAAGGGGAGCCAAACTGAGGGAGCGTGGGTGGCGCAACCTCAGCGATGGAGGAAGGGGGAACAAAGACGAACCCCTCCCCATTCAGGGAGGAGGCGACCCCGGAGACGTCCTCGAGGAGCCCCTGAGGAAGAGAATCCTCGCGGGCGGGGATGGACCCGAAAGAAGACATGCTGGATGATGATGAGTTGAATAAAGGGTTGCAATAGAGGGAGAGTAGAGAACCGTCCCTAGGAGATGATCCCGAGGGAGGGGAACAATGCTGCATGCAATGGGATGCACAAGCTAGAGAGACTTAAGACCAAAGTACACAAGTAGAAGCAAAACAATCACACAATGAAAGGTGAAGACGAGAAGGGAGTCAACCAAGTATGCACACACTTTGAATGATACCGCAAGTTTTCAGAATTCTTTTCTCTTAGGCTTAGTGTTTTGATTAAAATGTAGAGTTCGCTCGGACACTTGGGAGCCTAATAACGGTATGATGGGGGAACTGGCTGACTCTAAGGGGGATCACTCTCCACGTATGCGGAACCTAGACACGGTGTGGCGATGGTACAACCGGCCCGGCGTCCGTGTGGGAATCCACGGCTCACGGGGGCTTACGGAGGTCCTCGGCAAGATTCCCTAGTCGGCTCCAAGGAATATGGAGACGAGAGGAAATCCTACTTCGGTAGGAAATGCAACTACAGTATGAAGTGAATGATCCTAGGTGCACCGGAGTGCATGCAAAGCCTAACCTAGAAATCTAGCAATCACATATGAAATCAAATAATAAAATCATGAAGCAATCAATAATATGATAGAAAATAACAAGTGGACAGCAGGGGACCAATGCTGGGAACAACAATTAGGGATAACAAGTGCCAGCCGCAGACTCTGCGCCAAAATAACGGTCTACTGGAGACCGCGGAAATGACTATAACGGCTCTGGAAGAGCCGCTAAAGTACAGAGCTGCAGAACAGGAATGGCGGCCTGATGATGACCGCTACACAAGTATGACGGCACTATGAAGGCCGTTAAATGAGCAGAGCACGGCAGTGATAATTGCGGGGAATACCAGATAACGACGGTTGGAAGAGAACCGTTGTACACAGAATGACGGCTGATACATAACCGCTGAACTTCACAGAGACAGAGATTGGTCAGCAAACCAGAAGCACGACGGGCATCAGATGTCCCACCGTGATCGCCAAAAAAGGAGAGGTGTTGATATGTTATTCCTCCTCGAGTTAAATAATATTGAAGAGATAAAAAACAGGAGGAAAGATGAAGCTGTTGACCGTGATCGCCACCCGGTGAAAGCGCCGGGACTCGAAAGCTACGGGAGAATGCGGGTCCGTTCCTCCACTCCTCCTGGCCGGCCAGAAGGTGCGGGCCTCGTGCTTTTGGTTGCTGACCTGAAAGCAAACGGTGAAACACACAGATAAACGGAGATTAGCTAAATGATAGTGTAGTAGGTGTACTAATTGAAATAAAACAAAGGAAGAACATGGCCCGGCGATACCTGGAGGTTTTGAAACCCCGTTTAGGGCGCCGGAAACAGTAGGAAAGATAATAAATGCCAACGAAATGATGTATGTGATGTGTGATGCAGTGGAGAAAAGACGTGTGTGTGGTGAGCAAACAGAGAAGGACTAGAAACACAGAAACATGAAGCGTGAAGTTCCCTGCACCGGGGGCCTGCGAGGGATGTAGAAGGCCCCCACTCCCTGACGAACGGGCGGATGCTGTATGAGATTTGGCGATGGAATTCGACAGCACTTCGTGATGGTCCCCCCCTTTCCTCTGTCAGAACGGACGCTGTATAAGATTTGGCGATGGAGTTCGACAGCACTTCGTGATGGTCCCCCCCCTTTCCTGTCAGAACCCGTGAGCTATATATATAGAGCCCAGGGCTTCGAGCTTAATCAGGGGTTAAGGGGAATGACGGTCGGCCAAAGGCCGGTAAATGAGAGCATCGTGTCAATATTGCCAACGACATTCTCCTCTTAATCCGCCTGGAATCACGGGGGTCTAATCTGGGTGGCCTTAAAAATGACGGTCTTACTAAGGCCGCCAAACATGTATGACGGTCTGGGAGGGGCCGTTCAATATACATGACGGTCCTGGAAAAACCGTTATACGTAAAGAGGAGTCAACGCCCAGACAAACAACTTTTCGTGAAGCACGTGGCTATGACCGACTGTCGGGCCTCTGAACCCTTTCTTGTCGGCAAACAATGACGGCCCAGGGACGACCGCTATATTGACTATAACGGTTGGAATTGAGCCGCTATACAAAGCGTATCACGAGATACAAATAACCCGGGGCAGCGGAACACAACGGCCTAGTGGGGACCGTTCTATTGAGAAAAACGGTTTATAACAGACCGTTAAATCCAATGAGAGGGAGGGAGGCCTTCTTTGCTGGGAAGAGCCCAAAATACTGTCAGAGGAATAATCTTTCATGTGATTGACTGTTCGGGACATCAATAACTGAGACGCAGGAACTGATTCGATTCATCGGTAAAAAACGGGTGTCAACACCCGTATCAAATAAGACATGTGCATATTTGGAACAAATTTTTAATGTACCTTCCACCAATCCGCCTTCTTCTTCTGGTTCGGTCTCTTGGATTGCATGAAGACGCGCGTTCCTTGTCACTGGGCGTTTACCCTCACCGTCTTGGTCATTCATTAATGGACAATCGGGAATCCGATGTTCACGACTCCCACAACGGAGACATGCTCCTAATTTCCTCCAGCATTCTTCTGTTTTGTGACCAGCCTTGTCACAATGCTTGCAAACTGTATTCGAAGGGGTAGTGGTGATAGAGAAAGGCTTGGTCTTCTTGAATTTCTAATCTTGAGAGGAAGAACCTCCATTATTGGGCCTCTTCTTAAAGTTGGGTTTAAAAGAACCCGAACTTGTGACTTGCTCCTTTTTGTCTTTCCCACGGATCCTATCAGATAGTTCCGTGGCATCTTCAAGCAACTGAGCTCGGCGCACTATTTCAGCATAAACTTGAATATCCATAGGCGCCAGTTGAGTAATGTAGTGGGGCCTAAGCCCATTAAGAAATCTACGGGCTTTCATCTTTTCCGTGCTAATTAAATGCTTAGCATATCTAGACAGTCTAGAAAACTGTGCTTCATAATCAGCCACCGATAAAGATCTTTGCTTTAATGCGGCAAATTCGGCGGCCTTCTTTTCCTGGACCCTATCAGAGAAATATTTGGCGTTGAAATATTCAACGAATTCTCCCCATGTAACTTGAGTTGGGTCTATAGTAGCTTCAATCGACTCCCACCAGCATCTAGCATCCTTTTCTAACTGGAAAGTAGCTAATAAGACTTTGTCCTGATCCGTGCATTGCATGACACGGAATATACGTTCAATCTCCCGAACCCAATGCTCGGCATCGTCTGGATCGGTTGATCCCATGAACTTCGGGGGACTCATATTCTTGAATGCTTGGTGTAAGCTTCCAGCTCGTGGAGCACCACCTTGTGCTACCTGTTGTAGCACTTGGGTCATCCCTTGAAGGGTACGCTGCATGTTGCGCCATTGAGCACGTTCGGCAGCCATTATCCTACAATTACAATAGCTATGTTAGTATTATATCACTATGATCTTATAAAGGACTCATTGATCATTTAACCCTTGGTTCTACCCACTCTCACTTGGTTAAAGGTTTTGAAACCTATCCTTGGACTTGGGTTTCCTAGGAATTGAATACCTTAGGCTCTGATACCACAAAGACTGTCACGCCCTGAGCGCGGAAGATACCCGGAGATGCGCGACGTGTCTATATCAATCATGTCAATCAGAGTGGTCGTGTATTCGACACAAAGACAGAGATGCGCAAAATAGCAAGATAACCCAATCCTTTATTTCATAATGGATAGACTATTACAAATCCAATACTCTGTTTAATAAAAAGGAAAAGAATACATATTTGACTCAAGAAACTATAGAAAAGACTAGATGACACTTGGAGAATCTCTATCTCTTCACTCTTGACAATTCCCATCCGATTGACTTCCATCGTCGCCGGACTTACCTGAAAAGTACAAAGGGACAAACGGAATGAGCGAACGCTCAGTAGGAAATTATATCTCAAGTACTAGCAAGGGGTTTAAGTAATTACATTTTCATGAATGCAATAAGGCTATGCATGCTCGCATGAAACGACAAGATAGAGAGAATGTAATATCAAGGAAATAAGATGAACTTATCATGAACTTTCAACAAGATACGAGTTATTCAAGATATTCAAGCAAGCACGTTTAACAAGTCATGTCAAGAACTTTGGCTATCATGTATCAAGCAAGTAAATTACCCTCTTTCGGGCCACGCATTTCATGTAAAGTCAAGTACGATTCAAGTACAAGATGTGTGTGGAATGTCCAATCAAGCAAGTCAAGTACTCGGTATAATGCCAGATACCTTATCATTTTAACTCCCATGGGCACAAGTACTTTCGGGTGCTCCTCCCAGGACCAGATCGGGCCCTATATGCGCAGGCATTTGTCATGTGTTTTGACATCCACTCTTGTTTATATAGCCAATACAGAATTTCAATAATCAAGCTTGTAGACACGTATGACAACTTTGATAGAATAGAGTCCAAAATATGACAAAGGACATAGAATGGCGATAATAACGGCATAATCACGATATCGATAAAACTAGGTAGAATATGGTTCCCTTAACTTAGGTACCATGACAAATCAATATGGACATTCTTTATATAGAATTGAGGTCCACATGAACAGTATATCAAAGGTAAGATACCCTCACTCTTATCATAGAATTGGGGTTTACAAGAACGACATGATATGGCATGATATCATCATCCCATTAAGAATTTCTTATGATATACTCTTTGTATAATCATAAGGGCCGGTATACCATGTTTCTTTAGAGTGACATGGCATCAATGGTGTAATGGGTTTTTAGGGTACAACCAGCTCAGTCGGCCTTGAGGGAATCCAAGGCTACGAGGAGTCTTACGGAGGTCTCTATGACTAACTCGCTAGTCCAAAGGAACGGAATGTCCAATGGAGAGCTTGTATGTCAATGAGAGTTGAGTGTGATCGATAAAACACCGTGAAAAGTGGGACTATACTCACGGAGTGGAGAATAGTGCCGATATATATATATATATTATATAAAACCATCGGTTAGCAAATCAGAGGAAAAATCAGTTTACAGTAAAATAACGACTTAGGTCAAGTCGTTTCTCAAGTAATTAACGCCTAACAGAAGGGCGTTTACATATGATCCGTTTTGCAGAATTTTCAATAATTTCAATAATTTATCTAAAACGCGCCTTCGTCAGGGGCGTTTCTTCAAGAGTTGACGACTACTGTAGCAGGCGTCTTTTATTTACAATATTTTTCAGAACATACTTATTTTCAGAAATTATCAAAAACGCGCCCTTGGCAGGGGCGTTAATCATTAAGTTCTATTTTTCACAGAATATATATTCCAGGATTTTAACAGATACGCGCCCTAGTAAGGGGCGTTTATTGTTAATTCACGCCCTGTGATGGGGCGTTACCACAGGGAAAAACGACCTAGTCTAGGTCGTGAATTCAAGAAATATCAGGAATTAGCAAGATTTGCGCGATAATCAAGGATAACAATCATATAGTCATGACAGGAAAATTGGCAGGAATTCACATGCAGTATATCAGATTTGATGTTTCATGTTTATTGACTTTTAACCGTTAACAATTATTGATTTGATTTCATGTAATTGCATGGATAATCAGTTCTTAAGATTTACATGAAATTTACGCCTGTGTACAGGGCGTCAAATATGAAATTGATGACCTGGAAAGGGTCGTGACTTGCCAAGTAGCGCCCTAGTCTGGGGCGTGTATTTCATAGTCACGCCCTTGCTAAGGACGTTTCTTTCAAGAAATTAACAGAAAATCGTTCAGAAACTATAGTAAACCAAATCATGTATATGCATGATAATTATTGTACTGTATCAATTTAGTTTGGGCTACAGTGACTTGAGAAAATCCTACCTTTAATGGAACGTGAAGGATGAGATAGAATATGAGCTCTGTTGCAACGAAAATCCGCAACAGCAGCAGCAGCCGGAAGAAGAACAAATGTTTCTTCAAAGATCTTCACGCTACAGAACCTGTAGAGGAAGAGAAAAAGAGGGAAGATGAAGATGTTAATAATCTTCATAGTTATAATCGACGTTTAAGGAAAAGATAGAAGAATATTACCTATTCTTCGACGGCAGTAGCAGAGTTTCCTGAACAAGAAGAAAACTAATTATTCTTCATATAATCTGAAGCAAGAAAAACAAAAGGGAATAAGAAGAACAGTTTGTTCTTCACGTACCGTGCAGCATTAGTTCGTCCAAATAGATTTAGGGTTGGCCGAACAAGTTTATTTATAAGACTTTGGAAGTCCTATTAGAGTTAGTGATTGTGTGAGGGTAGTATATCCCTAATAGAGTCCTTACTCTATTAGACACTTACTAGATTAGGTTAATCTTTCCCTGGATAAGCTCTGGGTTCGAACGGTTCACGAACGGAATTAACGCCTTTGGTCAGGGCGTCTATTCTTGAATTGACGACCTAGTTCAGGTCGTTTCTTAAGAAACGTCTTGGATAAGGGCGTTCCTTGTTTTTGAAACACGCCCCATATATGGGCGTTTCTTTTACTTGCCTATTTGGTAGTGAGAGTTGACGACTGCACGTGTGGGCGTCCTTTCTTTAGTCACGCCTTTGATAGATGCGTTTCTTTTTGAATTAACGCCCTAATAAGAGGCGTTATTTTAATTTTGTTTTACTTCATCTAATTAATCCTATTCTCATTATCTGTATTACTACTGTAATATATATATGTTTTAATTTATTTCAAATATTCATTTATCAGGGTTGCTACATTAAGGGCCTTGTAAAAAAGAGCTCGAATGGATACGGTGGATCCGCCATCGAGATAGGAGGGGAGGAGGTGACAGAGCCCAGTAACCCATCAGATAAGGGTAGGGGTCCTATTTTCATGCCTCTAAAGAGAAGATTCGTATGAACCATTAAATGTTTCGCATAAACGATAAACATACAAGGATAAGCGGAGAGCAGACATTTCGATCAAAGGAGAGCAGATATCTTAATCAGTAGATCCCCAAATGGGTCACATTGACATTTCATTGCATCGCATCGAAGCCTTACATCGACTGTGAAATAGAAATGCAAAGCAGAAAGATGGAGATTGAGACCGGAACTCGCCGGCTACGTTCGATAAATCAAGACAAAAGCTCACTAGATTACATCAGTAGAAAAGAAAAGACAGCATGGGGAGGGCGGAGCATTGACTCCTCTCCCTCCCCGGAGCAGCCCACCTGAAGCTTGTCTGCTTCTTCCTCTCTTCTGCTTCTTTTCTTCTCTCGGCCGAGGGGGGCTCTCTCTTGGCAGGACTCCCTCTCGATTCTTTTTTTCTCTTCCTCTATCTCCTCTTTTTTTTCCTCTGTTTTCTCTCTCTCCTATCTGTTCGAAGGGAGGGGGTTTTTATAACCATTTCCCCCTTCTCGGCAGGCTTCATCACAGCGCGCCCCATCTGAAGCTTCCCGGCGCGCCTGCCTTCAGCTTCTCGGTGCCCTCTTTTGGGTTTGGCAATTGATTCTCGGCGCCACCTTCACACAGGCCCATTTGGGTCTTTCAAGGGTATCATCACCCAAAAGGGTCTTCCATTGGTGACACAGCTTATATCGAGATCATTATTACGGTTTTCATCAGTCCGTAGACAGGGGTTTCATTAGTCCCTAGACAGGGGTTTCATCAGTATTTCCATCTGAACGGTGACAAGACCGGGTATCATCTTATCGATATCGTCACTTGAATGGTGACGAGCTCGGACATCAGCTTTAGTCTGGGAAGACCTCAGCCGGGTATATAATCTGTGGAGACGATTCCTCTTCTATTTTGACTTTGCAAAAGCCTTTACAATCTTCATCTGTCGGTACCGGCTTCATCTTTATCTCATATTACATCTGTCATTAAGCTGACATCTGACTTACCCTGACATATCATCCGTGGATTCTTGGACGAAGCAGTAATGCGGCTCTCATTAAAGTGTGCCAGGAGGTCTCATCAGTCGAGTGACTGCTGCTCTACCAGTGCTGCCGTCTGAGTGACATCGGCACCGGGCATCAGCTTGGCCGACAAGGGCTTCAGCCGGTTGAATGGTTGACGAGCTTCATCAATGGTCTTTCACTGTTGGTCTGACCCTCTTTTCAATCATACTTCAACCTTTGTCATTTTCAAGGTGTCAACAAATGCCCCCCACCTGCGGGCGGCGTAAGCGCAGAATAAGCGGCACGGGGCTTGCAGGTGTCTTTCATCATTCGAGGGTATCTTCCTCAATTTGTCTTCAATCCGGTTCTCAGACCTGATCATCTCGTTGCAACAATATTCTGCGCACGGATCTTTCATTTTCATATTTTTCATCTTCATATTTTATTTATTTTCAACATTTCGGAGCTTCTCGGCACGGGGCCATAGGCTTCTCGGCATGACCCTCTCGGCGCAAGGCTTCTCGGCACGCAAGACCTTCCGGCGCGAAGCTTCTCGGCGTGAGGGGCCTCTCGGCGTGGCCGAAGGAGGGCTCTCGGCCTGGGGGCTCTCGGCGCGCCCTTGGCCGCAGGGGGCTCTCGGCCTGGGTTCTCGTTGCTTCTCGGCGAGCCCTTTGGCCGCAGGGGGCTCTCGGCGTGAGGGGATCTCGACGCGCATTTGGCCGCGCCGAGAACCTATCTCCTTCGGCTTCTATTTAAGGCACCGAAAGCCTCTTTCTTCTCATTCTCATCTTTTATTTCTCTTTCTTCATTTCTATTTTTTGTCTCGGCGGCGGCGAGTTCCTTGTCTCGGCCGTTCCCATTTTCTTCCCGTTTAGTTGGGTTTCGCCCGGGTAGGACGTTGTTTTGGGATTTAATCCCTTTTTCTTTCGGGATCACCCCCTCTTGGTTGGTGACTCCCTATTCTCCTTGGGCAGACCCCGAATAAGGGGAGATGCTGCCGAAATCTTCGTAGGGTCTCATGTTACAATCTTTATAAGACTGGCTTCTAATTCACACTCTTTCTCCGACTGCAGGCACTGCAATGGCTTCCAGTTCTGATGCTGCATCTTCTGGAGCTGTTGGTGCAAGCTCATCGGCCCAGCCCGACATATCACGGGCCAAAGTAAACTGGCTGAACGTGCACAGTCTGGATTTCGGATACGACAGGATTGCTTCAGTCGATGAATCGTCTGACTCTGAGACTGACACAGTGTCGACGGCCCGGGTATACTCCACGGCGACCGAGACATGCTTCAGGCGGGATGGTAGCTATCGGCCAGACCTCCCGAAGGACCGACATTTGATGCCGTTCATCCGGACTTTCACAGTGGGCGGCGTGCGAGACTACCGGATAGCTCGCGTAGTTGAAGCTGCCATCCTTGCTGAGCGGGATAGCCTGAAGGAATCAGTGTATCGCAGCAAGGCCATCTATCTTCCTGGGGAAAAGCGCGACTGGGATGCAGTCCTCGGCATATCGGAGCTGGAACCAGAGAAGAAGATGCTGGCCCGGGCCCCGGAATTCACACCTTCCCGGTGGGATAATGCTAGCGGCCGAGTTCATAGGGAGAAGCCCGGCTATGGTATGTTCTTGGCACCATTAAAGTGGGGATATCGCGAAGAGCCCTTCGTGCTGAATTGTTCGGCCGTTCGATTCAAGTACCATCTGGCCGCTGGTTGGTTCGGGGATACCAAAATCACTGACGCGCACTTATTCTGAGTAGGGGCAGTGGAGTTCACAGAGTTTGTTCTGAAGGAGTATGCCCCTCTACTGATCAGAGCCGGGGTATATCACAGCATTTTCGCTTCTAGATTTCGATATCCCATATCCAGAGGGTTGTGCTGCGGGATGTTCGAAGTGTTCTGCCCTTTATTCAACACTTTTTATACAGTGGAGGGTGAGACATCCCTGGACCTCTGGAGTTTATCACAGCTCTCCGGTCTGCCCATTGATGGCGAGCCGTATGAGAAAGTTTGCTTGACAGATTCCGAGAAGGATAGCTCTGATGGCGAGGGCAAGTATTCCATCGGCTTCTCATATCGGTATCTGATGAAGGTATACCGCTCCATCTGTCTGGCGTACAACAGAGGGTCCTCCAAAGGCTATCATCCCCGAGAGAAAGGCAGCAAACTGAGGGTCCGGATAGGGCAGTGGCTCCAGTATTTCTTTGACGGTTCCCTGAAGTATGCAGACTTTCCTTCCCTGGGTCTAGTTGCCAGCAAACAGATAAGGGCCCCTCGCTATAAGTCGGCGCTGCCATCCTCATTGCGTCATGCGGGCAAAGGTGGTCCCAATCCGGCAGGAGTAGATCCCATCACACATTGTGCGGCCTATTTCACCTTCTGGTTGTGTACTTTCGCCCTCCCACAAGGGGACGAGACAGTCATTCGGCCAGAGGCCATATATCCAGCTTGCCAGATGGCATGGGGGATGAAGCTGTCGCTTTGCCCAGTGGCCCTGTGTTTGATATATAAATCTTTGGGGGACCTGCACAAGCATCGGACTCCCCGTTCTTTGAGGACCGTGGGTCCTTTTCACTTCTTCAATGCCTGGGTTTGCAGTATATTCCCTGAGTTGGCTCCGAGAACCTTGCAGGCAGATACGGCGTTGCCTAGAATGGTCGAATTCGCTAGTGCTGAGTTTGGTCCCTTTTATGATCAGTTGTTTAAAATAAGGGGCCGACTGATAAGGGTACCAGTGGATGCCCCTGGCAGCATTCATTTCTGGAGCTTGGCGGTAGGTTCAGCTCCTTTGATTGATCCTCAGAGAGAGTGCAAGCTGGAAGAGATAGAGACTTATGCTCATCCTGTCACAGGGGCTGAAGTTGCTCGGCCTATCCTGGAGCCGGAGCTAGTCAGATGGTCCATGGCTGTTCGGCCCAGTGTTTTAGTTTTCAGGAAGGGTGGCCTTCTTCTTTTGGAGCCATACTATCCGTTCCGATTTGGGCAGAACTTCGGCTACGACCAACACATCCCCACCTCAGCTGCTCAGTTTCCTTTGGATAGCCGGGCCAAGCACGGGTCCGTCATTATTGGCGAGGGCCGGTTGT
Source organism: Amorphophallus konjac (assembly GCA_022559845.1). Classification (NCBI taxonomy): domain Eukaryota; kingdom Viridiplantae; phylum Streptophyta; class Magnoliopsida; order Alismatales; family Araceae; genus Amorphophallus; species Amorphophallus konjac. Next base: position 134,149,838 of record CM040128.1, read on the forward strand.
GGTGGGATTTATATCATCGCCAGGACGATGTAGTTTTCAGGGTGCCCACTGTTTCTAACCGTGTTCCCCGGGTAACATCAGAATATATCAAATGGTGGAACATCCGGACCGGATTTTACAGGGACGGTAGGGGTGCCTTCTGGGATGTGGCAGAGTGCTCCTTCCTGAAATAGCAACCTGGGCCGGTGTTTGATATTCCTGAGGCCCACTTGAAAAAACTTTACTCACAGCACCCGAGGGAGGCGGAGAATTATCTGACTCAACGTCGGGCAGTGAAGGAAAAGAGTTCCGAGCTGCTTGTCCCTGTCTTTGCTGCTATCAATGAAGACACTTTCATGAAGACCTTGAAGCATTTATGCCGTGTGGGAGGCGCTCGCTTGGAGGAGCAGCAATACCCATTCCCTGTTGAAGAGCCGCTCCCGATAGTAGCTCCTTGGAAGGGTCCAATTGATAAATTTCATCCATATAGGACGTTTGTACGCCGAGAAGATAGAACTCAGACGTACTATAGGCAAACGTCCTGGCTGTTCATTCTGCTGAATTTGCATGGATTATCTACAGAAAGCCCGATAGCTGGCATATTGAACAAGCCACTGTTTATATCATTTCATTATGTCGATGGTTGGGGCATGGACCATCTTGACTTATTTCGATGCCTTGACTTTCACGGCCATAATGATCTGGCAGCTTTAGTAGAGAAGTGCCAGATATTTGGTGATGTGTGCTGGCTCATCAAGGAGGCTGCTTCCCGCTCCAAGGAGGTAGCTTATCTGTACTGGCCACTTTCTGTATTCTACGACGGCCCGGCAGGTAAGATTTCTTCTTTTCTGATTGCAGTGTTTTCTGCTTAGCATCTGAATTTCGCACCCACTGATCCCATCACCCTTCTCCCATTTTCGACAGACCGGCCTGATATAAAGCGACAGGGGCTCTATAGAAAGATTATTGCGCAGGCTGAGAAGCCTACTTATTTTGAAGTCCCGGCTGCAGCACCGACCACTACTCCCCTGCCTCCTGGCAAGAAGAGGAAGGCTTCCGCAGTCAAGGCTGCAGTTGGGAAGGCCAGGAAGGCCAAAAAGGCCCATGTTCAGCAGTCGACTTCGGTGGCGATGGACACTGGGACCCCTCTCCCCAACATTCCCTCATTCGATGAGTTTGAGTTGCAAAGGGAGGCTGCTCAGACACCGGTTCAGGGTAACATCATTAGCTTGCATTTGCATTCTTCATCATCTTTTGCAGATTTTCAAAGAAGTCTTCGACTCTGACCCCTTCCCTTTTTGCGCAGCTCAAGAGCCAATTGTGGCACCCTCCGAAGCGGAGACCAGGCTGCCTTCCCCCACGCCGGCTAGTGAGGCGGGGGGTAAGTGTGCTTTCTCATCTGTTTCACACTTCTATTGCTTTTTCTACTATAACCCTCAGAGGTCCCTTTTCTGTTGAAGTGGCAGCCGAGGAGCAGACTGAGGTTGAAAGGATGACAGAAGAGCCGATTCAACCTCCGGAGGGTCACAAGACTTAGTCGAAGCGGGGTACTGTTCTGGCCAGGCGCATAATTACCCGGTCCACATCCCGACATGCTTTAGAGGCGACCCCATAGCATGTAGCCAGGGTAGAAATATCATCGGGTAGCTCTACAACCGTCTCTGATGAGGAGGAAGTGGCTTTCAGCGGCAGTGAGGGGGATGCTCCTGAATCAGAAGCCCCGCTTGTACTTGCAAAAGGTGCTCTGTCTTTTCAGCCTGCTAAGCTGCTGGTGCCATCTTCTGAAGAGGAGTTGCAAGAGGAGTTTGCCAGGCTCGACACCGAGATCGACATATCTTCACTCTTTGTCACTTCAACTTCGGAGCTTCCTCCTCTTTCGCCCCACTTCGAGGATGCGAACCCTACTTCAAAGGTGGGTCCCCTTTCAGGCTTGCTGCTTCATCTGCATCTTCATTTAGTGCTGAAGGTTGTTTTGCTTTGGTCTCAGGGCCCTATCACTACCAGCTCAGACACAACTGCAACTTTTATGGAGGTTTCTTTTGCAAACTGGGCTATTGTCCCTTTTCTACCTTTATCCTGCATGGGAGCTCCTGAGGTCATTCGCCCTGTTCCAATGCGAATACAGTCTTCAACAGGTTTAGCATCGTTGGACCTGGGGGCCTCAGGAGACAGATGCACTCCTATCAGGGCTTCAGATTTCAGAGCCGAAGCTGATCTAGCCAGAAGTTCTGCTTTCATACCGGCCGCAGTGATGACCATCGCTCCTGAGTCAACAATTCCCATAACATCAATCATGGAGGGTGAACCTTTGCCTCTCCAGACTGTGGCCTCCGTGGCCTCGACATTGAAGGAATTGGCCACCGAAGCGGAGATGGAAGAAGGAGAGGTAGCTGCTACAGAACTGGGAGTATTGCCTGTAACCGCCCCAGACTCTATCTCCATACTTTCAGAATCTGAGGAGGAGGTGCCTGAAGTTGCATCCGGGAGTATTCAGACAGCCTCTTCCGAGGAGATGGAAGTGGAAGATCTCTTGGCCACGCTAGAGGTTGCAGGGAGAGCTCAGTTGGTACCTTCGGTAGACCTCCCATCTTCTTCTTCGCAGCCGGATATCACCCTATGGGCGGACATTGACAGTGAAGTAACCTTTGAAGTAGCTCTTCTTCCTTTGCCTGGCTTTACTTCACCTGAGAGTTTTGTCTGGCAACATCTGGGCATGCTGTGCCAGCTAGTGGAGTCCCAGCCCGGACTAACCTATCCACAGTTGAAGGAGATAGCCGAGCGCTTCACCGCCGGCTTGCAGGCGATGGGATGTCCCACAGAAATATGGGCCCAACGGGTTCTTTTATTGTTAAAATTTGTTCATCGCCGGGATTTCTTGACACATATCATGTCTGACAAACTGGCGGCTTTGAAGTTGCGAAGAATGGAATGCAAATCCGAGCTGGCGAAGATGAACTCTATTCTTCAGGAGCGACAGTGCCAAATGCAGTCTTTGGCGGAGCGGGAGCAGTTTGTGCGCGACCGGATAACTATCCTGGAAGCTGAACTGTCCGATCTCCGAGCTGAGCTGCCGCAGCTACAACTTCTCGACCACAGCTCGAGGAAGAAGCAGCTCTATTAGAGGGGCAGGTGGCATCCTTTCAAGATGAGTCCGTTCGACTGCAGGAGGAGGAGGCTCGTCTTCATGAACTGGGAGCCGCCCCTTATGTGGGTCTTCTGGCTTTCAAGGATATCTTCAGGCAGCCATGAACCATCTTCTCTTTCTTTTTCTTTTGTACTCTTTTGCGATACAACGTCCCCTCGGGGCCCTTTATGTACTCACTTATTAATGAAAAGGAATATTTGGCTTCACGCGTATCCATTTTCTTCTGCATGTAGTTTTATCACTTTGAGAAGTGGGGTAGCGGTTTTAGCAATCCCTCATGCGAATGGCCCGTACTTGGCAAGAGAGCGTCCACCCCCTCAGAGAAAGGATGGGGAACTCGCTCCACCGCGTGACGGCATCCGGGGAGGTGCTTAAACCGGATTCTGTTGGTAGCAGCAAACGTCCCTCTTGGCAATATGTGCTGCGAGGGAGACAATTTGTAGAAATGTGAAAGAAGAGGTTTCATCGGAATAGACGAAAGGTCTAGACTGGGTAGAGGTTATAGCAGGTGGGACATTGAAAAAGGGTATGGGGCTTTCATCAGAACGGACATAAAGTACGAACTGGACAGATTGTATCATTGGCCGGGCGATGTACCGATCAGCCAACGGTTGACTTCATCATCGATATTGAGCTTATATCGATTCAAGGGGGATTTCATATATTTTATCAGAATAGACGTAAGGTCTAAACTGGATAGGGTTTCATCATTGATCGGGCAAGGTGCCAATCGATCAACAGTTGGTTTCATCATCGATATTGGGTTTATATCGAACCAAAGAAGAGTTTCATGAGTTTCATCAGCATAGACGAAAGGTCTAAACTGGGAGGGTTTCATCATTGATCGGGCAAGGTGCCGGTCGACCAATAACTGGTTTCATCATCGATATTGGGTTTATATCGACGCAAAGAAGAGTTTCATAAGTTTCATCAGCATAGACGAAAGGTCTAAACTGGCTAGGGTTTTATCATTGATCGGGCAGGGTGCCAATCGATCAACAGTTGGTTTCTTCATCGATATTGGGTTTATATCGATGCAAAGGGGTTTATAAGTTTCATCAGAATAGACGAAAGGTCTAAACTGGCAGGGTTTCATCATTGATCGGGCGAGGTGCCGGTCGATCAACAGTGGGACGTAGGTAGAGGCGTAGGAATCGTCAGGATAGACATAAGGTCTATTCCAGCAGGTTTTATCGCGGGTGGGACATTTGAAAGAGGGTGTGTAGATTTCATCAGGACGGACGTAAGGTCTTTCCCGGAGAGGTTTTATCGTCGGTGGGGCATGGAGCCAGATGACCAACAGAAGGTTTTATCAGCGAAGGGGAAGTAAGGGCAGCGTACTGTTGGCACGGAACTTTGAATTACCGCATTACTGACCCAAGTGCCCTTTCGGGTTTTCACCGGAGCCAGCCCCCTCTTGCTTTTGCCCACGCGCCCTTTTGGGTTTTCACGTGGCGGGGTACCCGATTTTGCCTGCAGTGCCCTTTCGGGTTTTCACCACAGCTGGGTTTTAGCCATTTTTGCTCTCGCTCAGAATGTCCGAACAAGTCTGGCGGGGTATCTCTATTTTTAACCCCATTATATATATATATATATATATATATATATATATATATATATATATATATATATATATATATATATCTTGAATTGGGACTTCAGCACAGGTCAAGCGATGTGCTGCTTCATTGGCGGCTGCTCTTATCATCGGTATTGGGTATATACCGACGCAAGGATTTCATAGGTTTCATCAGGATAGACGTAAGGTCTAAACTGGATGGGTTTCATCATTGATCGGGCAGTGTACCAATCGATCAACAGCAGGTTTCATCATCGGTATTGGGTTTATACCAATGCAAGGATTTCATAGGTTTCATCAGGATAGACGAAAGGTCTGGCCTGGATAGGTTTCATCGCCGATTGGGCAGTGTGCCGATCGACCAGTAGCAGGTTTCATCATCGGTATTAGGTTTATACCAACGCAAGGATTTCATAGGTTTCATCAGGATAGACGAAAGGTCTGGCCTGGATAGGTTTCATCGCCGATTGGGCAGTGTGCCGATCGACCAGCAGCAGGTTTCATCATCGGTATTGAGTTTATACCAATGCAAAGATGTCATAAGTTTCATCAGGATAGACGTAGGGTCTAAACTGGATGGGTTTCATCGTTGATTAGGCAGTGTGCCAATCGATCAACAGCAGGTTTCATCATCGGTATTGGGTTTATACCAACGCAAGGGTTTCATGGGTTTTATCGGCATAGACGTAAGGTCTAAACCGGACAGGTTTCATTGCTGATCGGACGAGTGTGCCCATTAATCAGCAGCAGGTTTCATCATCGTGCGACATAGCGAGACACGGAGCTCTAGTCGGAACAGATGTAAGGTCTAGACCGAATAGGTTTCTTCGCCGATCGGGTAGGGTGCCCTGTCGACCAAAGATGGGTTTCATCATCGGTATTGGGTTTATACCAATGCAAGGATATCATGGATTTCATCAGGATAGACGTAAAGTCTAAACTGGAGAGGGTTTTATCATTGATCGGGTGAGGTGCCGATCGACCAATGGTAGCTTTCATCACGGTGGAACCTGGGACAAGGTATGAGGGCTTTTATCAGGATAAACGTAGGGCCTATACTGAGTGGGTCTAATCGTCGATCGGGCAAGGCGCCGGTCGATTGACGAGGAGTTTTACGGTGGGAGGTGAGGCTTTCTTCGGGATTACCACATTACTGACCCAAGTGCCCTTTCGGGTTATCACCGGAGCCAGCCCCCTCTTGCTTTTGCCCACGCGCCCTTTCGGGTTTTCACGTGGCGGGGTACCCGATTTTGCCTGCAGTGCCCTTTCGGGTTTTCACCACAGCTGGGTTTTGGCCATTTTTGCCCTTATTCAGAATGTCTGAACAAGACTGGCGGGGTATCACTATTTTTAACCCCATTTTTCTTTTCTTTTCTTCTTTTCTTTTATTTGGTATGCGAGCTGAGAGAGAGAGCAGCTTGGGCAGGGCTAGATGCCACTGGACCAAGGAGAGGGTAGCTCGATCAGGGCGGAGTGCCATTGACCAAGATGAAGTGGCCTGATTAGGGCGGAGTGCCGCTAACCGAGGAATGGGTAGCTCGGCTAGGGCGGAGTGCCGCTAAACCAAGAAATGAGGTAGCTCGGCTAGGGCGGAGTGCCGCTAAACCAGGAAATGGGGTAGCTCGGTTAGGGTGGAGTGCCGCTAGACCAAGGAAGAAGGGTAGCTCGGTTAGGGCGGAGTGCCGCTAGACCAAGGAATGGGTAGCTTGGTTAGGGCGGAGTGCCGCTAAACCAAGAAAGAAGGGTAGCTCGGTTAGGGCGGAGTGCCGCTAGACCAGGGAAGAAGGTAACTCGGCTAGGGCGGAGTGCCGCTAGACCAAGGAAGAGGTAGCTTGGTTAGGGCGGAGTGCCGCTAGCCCAAGAAAGAAGGTAGCTCGGCTAGGGCGGAATGCCACTAGACCAAGAAAGTGGGGTAGCTCGGTTAGGGCGGGGTGCCGCTAGACCAAGGAAGAGGTAGCTTGGTCAGGGTGGAGTGCCGCTAGACCAAGAAAGAAGGGTAGCTCAGTTAGGGCGGAGTGCCGCTAGACCAAGGAAGAAGGGTAGCTCGGTTAGGGCGGAGTGCCGCTAGACCAAGGAAGAGGGTAGCTCAGCTAGGGCGGAGTGCCGCTAGACCAAGGAAGAAGGTAGCTCGGCTAGGGCGGAGCGCCGCTAAACCAAGAAAGAAGGGTAGCTCGGTTAGGGCGGAGTGCCGCTAGACTAAGAAAGAAGGGTAGCTCGGTTAGGGCGGAGTGCCGCTAGATCAAGGAAGAGGTAGCTTGGTCAGGGCGGAGTGCCGCTAGACCAAGAAAGAGGGGTAGCTCGGCTAGGGCGGAGTGCCGCTAGACCAAGGAAGAGGTAGCTTGGTTAGGGCGGAGTGCCGCTAGACCAAGAAAGAAGGGTAGCTTTTGGCCCGATTACTCGGAGAATGTTGGTTGTGCAGCATGATACAGCTTTAGGTGCCTACCATTGAGTGGCGAGAATTGGATCTCCCCTCGATGGTTGACAACCATATAGGCCCCACCTTCGTAGACCCTTTGTATCACATAGGGACCTTCCCAATTAGCATTTAGCTTTCCTTTTGGGTTGGACGCCATGACTTCTCTTTTCTTGACCATAACGGGGTCACCTTTCTTGAACTCTCGTCCTTTTACGAGTTTGTTGAATGCAGTGGCCATGCGGGCCTGATACATTTGGATATTCTTCTGAGCTTGGAGGCGCTTCCCCTCCAATTCAGCCAGTTCTTCTAATCTTCTTTCCGTATTGGTCTGTTCGCCAGGGCTAGGTCATATTGGACCGCCACTCTGAGTGACTGGACTTCCAGCTCCAGTGGGACCACTGCCTCTGAGCCGTACACCAATGAGTATGGTGAGCACCCTGTAGGTGTTTTGAAGACGGTGCGATATGCCCATAAAGCTTCATACATTTTCTCTTCCCAATCCTTCTTGTTGGAACTGACGACTTTGGCCAGCAATGTACACAAGGTCTTATTAAAAGCTTCTGCCAACCCGTTTGCCTGTGGATTGTAGGGAGTGGAGGTTCTCCATTCAATCTTATACTTCTCGGCAAGCCGATAGATTTTCTGATTTCTGAAATGACTTCCATTATCAGATATTATTCGGTTGGAGATCCCGAATCGGAAGATAATGTTTTGCTTGATGAATCTGGAGACTAGCTCACCAGTCACTTCTCTTAATGCTATAGCTTCCGCCCATCGGGAGAAGTAATCTGTTATGGCCAGTATGTACTTATGTCCGGCTGAGGAAGCTGGCAATGGCCCGACTACATCAGTTCCCCATTGTGCAAACGGCCAGCTATGGATTGTAGGGTGCAGAGCTGTGGGTGGCCTTCTAGGCACAGTAGCATGCTCTTGACACTTCTGGCATGATTTTGCAAATTTACAGCAGTCTTCGAACATGGTGGGCCAGTAGTAGCCCAACTTCTTAATCTCTATCTTCATCTTGGGACCGGCCTGGTGAGCACCTGCTATCCCAGCATGTGTTTCTTTCATCGCTTGCCAAGCTTCCTCAGTGGACAGGCAGCGGAGCAGAATCTTCTTGCGTGCATCTGCCATTATTCGGAATAGAGTCCCATTTCTGAGTTCATAAGAATCCTTAATCCTCAGAAGCTTCATCTTTTCTTCTCTCTTTTGCGGCAGCTGTTGATGCAGAAACCACTGTAGCAAGTGCTGTCTCCAATCAGATGCCTTTAATGTGCTGATAGTAGCAACTTCTTCTTCTTCGGGGCACCCTTCTAGCATGTTGGGGACCTGCCGCCGGTTTATAACAACAATGTTCAGTGTTTCATTTGGTGGGACTGCTATTGAGCTGGCTAGCTTTGCCAGTGCATCAGCTTGGGCATTATGTCCACGGCCCACATGCTTGAGCTCAATATGATAGAATTTCGCCATGAGGCGCACAGCTTTTTGGTGGTAGGGATTCAGCTCTGGCTTTCGCACCTCAAACTCCCCTTGAATTTGTTTTATTATCAACATTGAATCCCCAAATACTTGCAACATTTGGATACCCATGTTGAGGCTGACATGCAGTCCGATTATCAGAGCTTCATACTCGGCTTCATTGTTGGTGCATGGCTTGTTTATAGAACAGGAAGTATGTACCACCTCCCCTTCTGGTGATTTCAGCACAATACCGGCTCCGGCCCGTATTCTGGTTTTTCCATCAGAATCTGTCTCCGTTCTGGATGCTCCATCAAAGAATAGCTGCCACATAGCTGACTGAGCCTGGCAGGCTTCGAGTGTTTCATCATCGGGTAACTCAGTCCCCAGCATATCATTCTCAGGCACGGGATGCTCTGCAAAGAAATCAGCCACGGCCTGTCCTTTTATCGCCCTTCGGGGTATATAGGTAATATCGAATTCCATCAGAATCACTTCCCATTTGCCCAACCGGCCTTTGAGTACTGGCTGAGTCAGTATGTATTTGAGTGGATCTGCTGCAGATATCAATCTGACTTCATGTGACAACATATAGTGTCGGAGTTTCTTAACAGCAAAGACGAGTGCCAAGCATGTGTTTTCTATGTAACTATAACATTCTTCAGTCCTGATCAGCCTCCTACTCAAGTAGTACAAGGCTTGCTCTCTACCTTCTTCATCGATCTGCGCCAGCATTGCCCCCAGGGAACAGTGTGTGGCTGCAATATATAGTATCAAGGGTCTGCCTTTAACTGGTGCCCCCAGTACTGGAGGGGTCTTGAGATATTCTTTTAGCTTCTCAAAGGCCTCCTGACACCCATCGTCCCAGAGGAACGGTACATCTTTCATCATGAGCTTATGAAAGGGGTGACATCTTCCCGACAGATTTGATATGAATCGTCGGACGTAGGCCAGACGCCCCTGCAGAGATCTCAGCTCGTGCAGATTCCTTGGTGGAGGGAGCTCCTGGATAGCCTTGATCTTGGCGGGGTCAATTTCAATACCCCTGTGCCGGATGATAAATCCGAGGAATTTTCCACTAGACACGCCGAAGGCGCATTTCATAGGATTCATCTTGAGTTCATATTTACGCAGCCTCTGGAATACTATCCTCAGGTCTTGCAGATGGTCTTCTTTTCTGCTGGTTTTCACTACCAGATCATCAATGTAGCACTCTACTTTCTTGAAGAGCAAATCATCAAAGATCTTTGTCATGGCTCTTTGGTAGGTAGCGCCGGCATTCTTAAGGCCGAACGACATCCTTTTGTAATGGAATATCCCTTTTGGAGTGCGGAATGCAGTGTGCACCCTGTCTTCTTCAGGAATCCATATCTGGTTGTATCCGGATGACCCATCCATAAATGACAATGCTTCATGACCAGTAGTTGCATCAATCATGACTTCAGTGATCGGCACTGGGAAATCATCTTTCGGGCAAGCCTTATTAAGGTCCCGGAAGTCGACACATATTCTGATCTGCCCATTCTTCTTCACGGGAACTATATTGGCTAGCCATGTGGTATATTGGTTTTCTTCGACAAACCCCACATCAATCAGCTTATCAACCTCTTTGTTAATCTGATTTATCAGTTCAGGACGCATTCTCCTGGAAGGCTGCTTTACAGGGTTAGCCTCTGGGTTTATTGCCAATCGGTGCTGTGCCACATCAGAGCTCAATCCCGGCATTTCATCATATGTCCATGCAAAACAGTCTCGGAATTCTTTCAAGAACTGTATATATTGCTCCCTGACATCTGGCTCCAGCAGTGCGCTGAGGAATGTCAGCTTTGGTTCATCCGCGGACCCCAAATTTATCTCTATCAGCTCATCGACGGTGGCTTGGCCTCCATCTTCGACTTCGGGCGGGGCTTCTTGCAAATCAATAAAGCCTCCCAGGATGTAATCTTCTTCAGTTTCATGCTCCTCTGTTTCATCATACTGATCATCAGCGGATGCTGGTGCATCATATAGGGCCAATATTACTGGATTCTATTCAGTCTGTCCCGAGGACGAGGCTAGTTCACCAGGAAATTCAGAAGTAGACTCTTCCGTTCTTAGAGGCTCTTCTGATGTGGGCTCCCTTGACAGGTCATCATTCTGCAGAGCCCGGAATTCTTCTAGAATGCGTTCAAACTCTAGACATTCTCTCAGTTCTTTGGCTACTTGGTCTTCATCCGGGGTTCCCGTGTCAAATTGTGCTTCGGCCTGGAACAGATCCTCTTTGCAAGATGGATTCTCCCAACACCAACCCTTCTTAGTGTCATCAGACATCCTTGCCTCCGGCTGGTTGTCTTGGGCTTCATTGTCCGTTATGGATTGATACATAATTTCTTCATCTTCAAAGGGGTATTGATCATACCCCACTTCAGGGGGATCTTCATTCTGGTAGAAGGAAGAGATGACATCCACCTCGGCTTCATAGTATTCTTGCAGGGTATAACCCAGTCCCGGGTGCTGTGTGATCTTCCTCAGTTCCTTGTTATCTCGAGGCGGATCCCATAGCTCCTTGAATGCTTTCTTCTGGGCAGCAGGCTGTAGTGACGGCATCTGCATCTTAGAGAACATCTGCGAATCCCGTTGGGTAGTATAGTCCAAACCTGTGATTGGCACCATCCGGTTTGTAGCTTCTTCAGGGACCATGCAATCTTGATCATCTTCTTCGACTGGCTCCCCGGTGTAGAATAGATAGGGGGCTCGCAGAAGCGAGGGATCTCCATAGTCTTCAGTGGCAGCACTGTCTGGTATTCTAGGCTGGCAACGGGCTTGATTAAACCCTGCGGAACCTCCACCTGTGTGTACTTTTCTCTCATTTCTTCATCAATATCATCTGGGCGGATGCTAGGAGGAGTTATCCGAACAAAGTCTCCAGCATAGGAGATGTGGGATACCTCATGCTTTTTAATGTAGCCCTTGGGTGGCGGTGGAGACCAACTTTTTGTCTTTGTCACCGGCTTCTTCTGCCTGACCACACCCTCTCTTTCTTCATCCTTCTGTGACACCTCGGTGTAATAGGATGCATCGAGCATATGACACTCGAATACTTCAAAGGGATGTAGATCAGCAAACACCCTTTCTTCTTTCCCTTCATGGCAATATTTGATGCACTGGTGTAGCATGGACGGCACTATCTGATATTCATGCAGCCATGGCCTTCCCAGCAGGGCTTTGTACGTGGTATTGGAGTCGATTACATAGAATCGTACCACGGTAGTGAGGTCCCCCAAGGTGAGGTTGAAATCAGCCACCCCAAGGGGGGTCTCACATTTCTGATTGAATCCCGCAATCTTCATATCTCTGACCTTGGTGAGCTGCAGATCAAAGTAATATTTCTGGTAAATGCGGTACGGGAGAATATTCACAGCGGCCCCGGGATCTATCAATATCCTGCTCAATGGCTGACAGTTCAGGGAACCCCTCATATACAACGGTCTGTTATGACAGGAATTTGGGATCAACATATCATCTTCTGTGAACGTGATCGAGGGCCCAGAATTCACTTCTGTCAAGAGTGCTTCATATTGTGCCGGGGACTACAAGGCATCAATGATGGCTCGGCGGGCTTCTTCGCTCAGGGAGAGGATCTCCCAGATGGAAAACCTGGTAGGGAGCTTCTTCAACATTTTCATGATCTGGCTACCCACCCGGACATTGGATAGCCTCATCTCTTCCACCCAACGGGGTCTTGGAGGTTCATGTGGTGCCTGTGGCCTTTGATGCCCGGCGCCAGTTTCATCCTCTAGGTCGATTCCCTGGGATGTTTCTTCTGTAGCAACGGCCCTTGGCTTTGCTAAAGGGTTACTTCTTTCATCTTCTTCATGCTGCTTCTGCTTTCTATCTGCCGACTGCTGGCACTAGTTGTTTGTAGCTGGCATAACTTGCACTGACTGTTCGTTCTCCAGACTGGACAGAAATTCCAGGAATGAAGGGGCTTCATCTGCTTTTCTTCCCTCCTGGTATAAACTGGCAGGGGGAGGAACCTGGACGCCTCGCATCTCTGGTTCCGGGATTTGATAGGGCTGTTCCCCTCTGAACATGATGTTATGGTTAGCTGGTGGTGGGCGTCCCCATCTTCTCCCAGAACATGTTGCATGGGCTGAGGTAGAGGCCTCAGCATGGTTGGCTTCTAGCGGGGCATTTGATGCTTCATCTTCACCATTCTCCCCGGGCAAGGAAAAGAGTACCGACAGTGTATTGCACTGTACCATCACTACTTTCTTCTCCTTTTTGGACTTGGGTCGTCTCTTCTTCTTCTGGGAATTTGGCTTTGCTGGCTCCTGCCCCCAGAAGGGCTCAGTCTCATCTTTTCTTTGTTCTGCCTCTGGCTGCTCTTCAATTTTCAATTCCTCGAGCTGTTCCCAGAGTATACAGTCTTTCACCAACAGGTGCTTGGGCTCTTTTTTCTCATATTCGTCGAGCTCATTGATATACTGTTGTAGACGCCTGGCTGCAGGACTTACTTCTTTATGTGCAGGGAGGGGAGTTTGTCTCCTCCGGTTGTGAGTAGGGATCCGGATGACTGGTCCGGTCTCAGCTGTACGCCATACTAGCTTTATTAGTGGTGGCTCGGGCCTTGGGGTGACACCCCGGATAACTGCTCCGCTGGTACTGGCTGCGGGAGTCTTCTTTCTGCTCTTTATGGGTATCATCTGCCATCCCTCCTGATCTTTCTATGGGGTGAGGAAGCAAGCTTCATAGGTATGCCTGGTGCATTCTTTAGCGGCTTCCTTGGGCAGCTGTTGGTAGACTGAGATCATATTGGCAGCCATTCTCCAAGGTGGAGGCTCATGTGGACGAGGCGGCTTCACCTGGTAATCTCCCAGCTGCAGCTCACCCTTTTTAACCATTCCTTCCATGATATCTTTGAAGACATAACAGTCCTCAATCGCGTGCCCCAGCGCACGGTGAAATAGACAGAACAGCGGATCATCTTTCTTTTCCGCATCTTCGGGTCTCTTCGGTTCAGACAATGTTACCTTATTGAACTTATAGGCCCAGTTAAATAGTGCTGCCGTCTTATCCTTGGGAAAATAGTAAGCCTTTTTCATCTTGTCTCTCAGAGAGACCTTGTCTTTTCTTTCTGCTGTGTCTGCCATCGGGAGAGCTTCATCTGCCCCTTTCTTCCCTTTTTGTTGTTCAAAGGTCCTGAAATCGACGGTGTTGGCCTCAGAATGTGATGGCCGTCGATCATTGGATTTTCCCTTCAGCATAGTGGGAGCATTGGCGGTCGGACGCTTGGACAAGAACGTCTCGACCTCAACCACTATATTGTTCAGTCGGTCAAATGTTCTGACATCTGCACCGATCATCTTTTCTAGCACCTCTCTCCTGAGGCTTTGTTTACATATCTGCACTGCATCTTCTTGATGAGGAGGTCTTCTGCATCTCATAGCCAAGTTCCTCCACCTTTTGATGTAATCTAGTGCTGTCTCATCCTGTTTATGCTTGGTTGCATATAGTTCTGCTATAGTGATCTCTCTTTCTGTGACATGAAATCTGTCACGGAACTTTCTCTGCATATCAGGCCAATCAACCACCGACCCAGCTGGCAGGCTTGAATACCATTCAAAGGCTAACCCAGTGAGGGATGAGCCAAAGAATTTGAGTAGATAAGCTTCGTCGGCTACCAAATCACCCATAATTGTGGTGTAGTAAGCTATGTGCTCCCTGGGGGAGCCCTGGCCGTTGAATTTCTCAAATTTCGGCGGCTTACTGACGCCTGGGGGTAGTCTTTTAGCAGCATACTAGGGAGGATACGGTACTTTGTACATGTCATAGGTACTTACACCATCACCGGTCTTCTCAGACAGCTTCATCTCCACAATTCTTTCTATCATTAGTTTGTGGGCTATAGCTGGATCTACCTCTTCTGGGAAGAAGTGAGCTTGTTGCTGGCTGTGAGGAGTCGTCATCACAGTTGCGCGCAAGATGGGCGCGGTAGGCTGCGTCTGAGATATAGAGGGCGGAGCCACTGTCTGTTGTGGAGTAGGTTGGCTCGGTGCTTTGCCCTTATCAGCCAGGGGAGGATTAGCAGGGGCAGCCGTTTTCGTAGAGCTGGAAGTTGGCCCCACAGGCTCGGCTTGTTTGGAGACCAGCGTAGCTTCATGTCTCTCATTGAGCTGTCTTCTGAGAGCACTGATCTCCTGCTGATATCTTCTAAACATCATCTGGATCATGGGATCCAGGGTTGATGGGATCTATATATCTTCTGAAGTCCCTTCAGCATCATCAATGAAGGGATTATCCCCTTCTTCCGCTGTCACCACGTTGACTGTCATAGTGGTAACTCTGCGGGCTGCATCATCAGCTTTCATCTTATCTTTGGCTGCCTGGCTTCTTCTTGTGACGGGACCAGGTCTGGTTGCCAGCCTGAGCAACTCATCCGGCTGAGTTGGTGACATGCCTTGCCCCCTGGCAATTCCAGCCATGTTACAGGCAAAGATTTGCATTCTTCCTTTCTACCTGTAAACTTTTCTTTTTGCCTGATCGGGGTATTCGAGTCGGTCAAAGACCGATACTCTTTCTTTGACTTCCTCCCTGTAGAGGTCTTCTTCGTCATATCCGGCCCTGAAACCTTCTTCATAATCATTTGAATCGGAGGAGGAGACTCTGATTATCATTTCTTGCAGAGTTTCTTCTTCTTCTCATCCATGGTGCCCAAAGCACGGGACAATCTTTGTTGACCTAGGGCAGAGTTCCCTAGTTAATGGAAGTAGTCTTGGACAACTTGCTTCATCTCCTCTAGGCTATGCCTTTGTGGCTCAGGTTGGAGTATCAATCTGTCCTGGCTCTTTTGCTGATAAGCCAGTCTTGCCACCTGAGCATTCAAATGCTCGGTTTTGGAGTATCTGAAGATATCAGCCTGTCTGGCACAGGCCCTTGGTCTTCTTGCAGCAACCACAATGATTGGTTCACTTCTTCTCACATTGCCAACTTGGCAGCAGTTGGCAACAACATCATGGTTCTTTCTTTGCCATCTTCTGCCCCCGGCCCTGGAACGGGTGGCAGTAAAGTCCTCCTTCTTTTCATATCTTCTACCCTTCATCATGGGGCAAGCAGCAGTCATATTCCTTCCTTGATCCTCAGTCTCATCTCTCCTCCCCCGGGTCCTGGGACAGACAGCAGTAGCATTTCTTTCGTCTTTTCTCTCTTTCCCTCTGCCCCCTGCTCTGAGGCGGGCAACAGTGACATCAGTAAGATTCTCTCTGTCTCGAGCCGGGACCCAGCTCTGTATCTTCTTCGGCCGCCAGACCTGTTTGTATCTTGCTGGCTTGGGTGCCAGCGTCTTCCTTTCATCAGCTTCCCGGTTGGCCCTGCTGCTGGCCAGAACTTGGAACTTGTTGTTGGTTGGGATGGTCGGGATAATCCTGTCCGGACGGACTTCCCTGGGGCGGCCATCAAGGTTCGCCCTAATATCACCCATCATCATCGTCTTCCCGGAATTGGAAAGACGACGGTTAGCAGCGGCATACTGGCTTCTCTGGTTGGTTCTTTTCCCCTTCTGGGCAGCAGCGGGGACCATGTCCTTCCTTTGGACATGATGGACATAGCAGGAGACAATGGTGGAAGCTGTCTTCTTCAGTAAGCTAGCTTTCTCATCAGTGGTCTTCATCGGGACACTCGCAGCAGTGCTGATGCGGGACGGGACCACGGACACGACAGGCTCGCGATCGTCCCTTAGCGAGGGAAGCGTCGGACGTGCACGGTTGAGAAACCGGCTGTGAGCTAGGGTGGTCGGCTCTCACTTGTGCCTGGATCGGGTCACAGGACGGTAACGCTCTCTCTCGCAGCAGCGGTGATATAAATAGAAAGCGAGCTAATTACCCTATCATGCTCTCTAGCAGTGGCATAAGCAAGTATATATGAAAATTAAGCAAAATGCCAAGTAAGGGAGCAAATGCAATACCTCCACGCGCTCGGCTTGGGGAAGACATGCCCGGCCAAAAATCGTACTCCCGGAACAATATTACACAATATTACAGAAATGCAACTCGCTGCCCACTCCACGCAGGGAGGTAAAGGGCTACACAATGGGGTCCGGGAGGACCGAATTCGGGTTGACGGGCGGCTTCTCGCGTTGATTCGGCAACACCCGAACACGTGACGGTGGGGCCCACGTGCTGTCCGGAGGGGCCGTGTGGGACCCGGTGGCACCGCTGTAGTGGTGGATGCCCGGAGGGTTGCTCCTTGGGATGGCGGCACGCTGGTTCGCCGACCGGAGGCCCGGCGGCTCCGTTCGGCACCGGTCGGAAAACCCGATCGAAAATCTGCCGGTTCTGTATTTCGGCGCGCGCTCCGGCGAGAATGGGCGCTGCGATCAGCCCCGATGTCGGATCGACACGAGACTGGCGCCGTTGGAAAGATAACTTGAAGCTCTTCAACCTAGGCCCAAAGATCTAGCCTGGATCTGCTCGGATCTTGACTTATGGAATTTTCAATCTCCTGTTGTACAGTAACCGAAGACTCAGACCTGCAGAGAACTTGACTATGGATTGCCTTTGACCGCGAGGTAGACGTCCGAATCTGGGGTTATATTCTTCAGAGAAGTTGTTGAAAATGGAGTTGGGAAGACAGCAAAATTGGTTTGGACACGTTTGGATGTGTTTATGATTTTCTGTGATTTGTTTACTGGATGAATGTCGGATCTGAGATCTGACTGAAAGTACTATAGCTCCAGTAGAACATGAATTATTAAAAATAGGTAGAAGGACGATAAAAATTTAAGAAAAATTGTGGTGGTAGGGGACAATGGACAGAACACCCAGTTAAATTGGGAGGTCTAACATAAATCAAAAGGGTGGTCTACGGTGGAGAACGCAGGGCTACTGTCACTGAAGACAGTGACAGAACAGATCTGAGATAGAGGGTTGAACGAAATGGTAAAAATATGAAACGGTGGCTTTTGAACCTGGATTTTTTTTTGGAGAATGGGATAGAAGATAGGAACCAACCCTGAAAATTTTAAATCGATCTGAGCTCGTGGCTGGCTTCAGGAATTCATGAACTGCACCTCTGTCCAGCAGGATAGAAAACCGAAGACGATCCCGTGGCGGCTCGAAGGCGGCACGAACGGCGGCGGCGGCGGCACAAACGATCACCGGAGGTTGAGAGGGGGAGATAGAAGATTGACACACTCTAGAACTTGAGGTTTGAGGAGAAGAACACTAGGGGGAGAGAGGAACAAGGGCACACCCTTCAATGGCTCAAACCAATTTTACAAATTTTTCTTCATTAATCTCTAATGACACTATACATAGGTTTATATAGAAAATAGCAAGGGGTGGGGGGGCTGATAATTTCGTGGGAAATATGTCATTTTCATCCCCCATGTGGTCAAAACTCAAAAAAAATAAACTACATATGAATGGAGCACTCCTTTGACTTGGTAGGTAAGGTAGGTGGCCAACCTTTGAAATTTTAACCCCTTTGTCTCCCATGTGGTCAATTAGCATTCAAACCTTCTAGATGGCCACCTAGGATGGTTGACCAGCCCCACATGGATGAGGTGGACCAATGGGGAAGGGGAGGGGGCCCCCTAACTGGACCTACTACACATTTGCACAAAAACCCACACAATCCATGGGAATGACGCATTGGCTTATAAAGCCGTACAATTGCGCATATACTTTCCAAAGGATATAACACAAACTAAAAGGACATAAATGCAAAAGTAAATGTACATGCTCGGCGTCGATTCCCATCAACTCTCCCTAGGTGGGAGGAACTCGACCCCGTCGAGTAGGGGTATGGATGCTCGGGTACTCCGACAGATCCGTCACCGTGCCAAGTAACGCAGGTACACTCCACTCCAAGTGATCGTCACCTGCTCATTCCATATATACTCGATATGCGCAAGCTGCCATAGGCTAGTGGTGGACACTCCGGGTGGGGCACTCTCAAAGGGGGAGGTGGCGGCTCGAAGACTCACTAGGAATCACCGCTGAGGCCCTGTAGGTGACTAGATCCGGGTGTAGATATAGAACCGATCCCATACTCATCGAATGAGTCCACTCGCCTCTTACTCATAAGAGAACGACAACGAGCTTGCACAAGACACATACAGATAAATAAACGACACACAAATTATGCAAACAAATCACACAAAACAAACCACACAAGGAAATCACACGGACTCATCTATGACCCTAGACACACCTAATGATAGTTCGACCCGTACATGGGTGACGGCGGACCAGGACACCCGAATGTGTGCCATGCATGCATCTGACGTAACCGGTGGTTGACATCATGCGGAAATCCTAGACCTCCTAAGGTGGGCCATGCATGCATATGGGATGTGGATGTGGGAGGGCCAAGAGTATCTCCCCTAGATGATGGTGTATCTTGTAAGGGTACGGGCTTGGTGGGCATAGATGACCCGGCCCGTGGGGAAGGGGTGTGGTAGCGGACTCCCTCGAAGAAGTGAAGTGAATGTGGAGGGTCTAAGGATCCACTAGGGAGTGGGTCAAAGGGATCAAAGAAGGTATGACCCCTTATGGTGGGTTCCCACAAGTCACGGTCCCACGTGTAGAAGTTTTGAAGGTGTGGATAGTCACCTTCTTGAATTGTGACGGGTGGGACGGGGATCATAGGTAAGAAGTATGATTCCTCCCTCGGACAAAAGGGTATGAATTCGGGCTCGTCCGGTAGCAGGAGAAGTGGAAGAACCTCCGTGGTGACACAACCCACGGTGCACTCGGAGGTAATGGACCCGAAGGCCGGATGGGTGAAGCTAAGACTAGCGGGTTGGTCAAAGCCTCGGGCCAAAAGATGCGTCAACTCCCATTGTAAATCTAATCCCATGACAAGATCATCCAACGTATCAACATGGTGACGAGATCGAAATGTGGTATGGAATGAGTTGACCGGCACTATAGGTAGGATGGGGTCCATGGATGGAAAGGGATGTGGTACCAAGTCATCCTTGAGCCAACTAAGAAGTGGCTCGGCTATATAAAGTGTTCCCGTAAGAAACACGGGTGGCTTGGGCCTTGGTGGCTCCAAATGGGATAGTTCCGAATCAAGTTCGGAAATAGAGAGTGATGACATTGGAGCTCTCATGGGTGAGGAAGGAATGTCCTTCTCATGGTGAAGGGGTACTTGGGATGGTTCCGGGAACAACCAATCTACCCCGATATACCGATCTAGGCTAGTACTAAACCGATCTAGGCTTGTACTAAACCTTTGCACTTTTCCCAGCATGGCTTGGAACATTGCGCCCACTTCATCTGGACTATAGGCTCGGGATGTGGCCATGGTGGCCAAGATGGGGTTGGGTCCCCTAGGAATGGATATGCAAGGCCATTTGGACAAAACACTAGACACGACCCTAAGTAATGCAAAGTTGGAATGTGACTCGACGACAACCTAGACACAACCAAGACTCGGTACGTGGCGGAGATAAGCGATCCGAAGATCACTCGCGCAAGAGTGCAGCCTTCCCGATAGGCGTAGCCTAACGTTCGGACAACACCTTTTGATATACCGAGTAAAGGGATGCGATGCAAAAAGACACTTTTTTTGTTTGTTTTAAAACAATGATGACCCTAAACATGACTTAAATAATGACTAATGACTAGACGTACATGACACTCTTTTTTTTTTCTTGACACCCTAGACTCAAACTCTCTCTGATACCAAATTGATGCGGGACGGGACCACGGACACGACAGGCTCGCGATCGTCCCTTAGCGAGGGAAGCGTCAGACGTGCACGGTTGAGAAATCGGCTGTGAGCTAGGGTGGTCGGCTCTCACTTGTGCCCGGATCGGGTCACAGGACGGTAACGCTCTCTCTCGCAGCAGCGGTGATATAAATAGAAAGCGAGCTAATTACCCTATCATACTCTGTAGCAGTGGCATAAGCAAGTATATATGAAAATTAAGCAAAATGCCAAGTAAGGGAGCGAATGCAATACCTCCACGCGCTCGGCGTGGGGAAGACGGGCCCGGCCAAAAATCATACTCCCGGAACAATATTACACAATATTACAGAAATGTAACTCGCTGCCCACTCCACGCAGGGAGGTAAAGGGCTACACAATGGGGTCCGGGAGGACCGAATTCGGGTTGACGGGCGGCTTCTCGCGTTGATTCGGCAACACCCGAACACGTGACGGTGGGGCCCACGTGCTGTCCGGAGGGGCCGTGTGGGACCCGGTGGCACCGCTGTAGTGGTGGATGCCCGGAGGGTCGCTCCTTGGGATGGTGGCACGCTGGTTCGCCGACCGGAGGCCCGGCGGCTCCGTTCGGCACCGGTCGGAAAACCCGATCGAAAATCTACCGGTTCTGTATTTCGGCGCGCGCTCCGGCGAGAATGGGCGCTGCGATCAGCCCCGATGTCGGATCGACACGAGACTGGCGCCGTTGGAAAGATAGCTTGAAGCTCTTCAACCTAGGCCCAAAGATCTAGCCTGGATCTGCTTGGATCTTAACTTATGGAATTTTCAATCTCCTGTTGTACAGTAACCGAAGACTCAGACCTGCAGAGAACTTGACTATGGATTGCCTTTGACCGCGAGGTAGACGTCCGAATCTGGGGTTATGTTCTTCAGAGAAGTTGTTGAAAATGGAGTTGGGAAGACAGCAAAATTGGTTTGGACACGTTTGGATGTGTTTATGATTTTCTGTGATTTGTTTACTGGATGAATGTCGGATCTGAGATCTGACTGAAAGTACTGTAGCTCCAGTAGAACATGAATTATTAAAAATAGGTAGAAGAATGATAAAAATTTAAGAAACATTATGGTGGTAGGGGACAATGGACAGAACACCCAGTTAAATTGGGAGGTCTAACATAAATCAAAAGGGTGGTCTAAGGTGGAGAACTCAGGGCTACTGTCACTGTAGACAGTGACAGAACAGATCTGAGATAGAGGGTTGAATGAAATGGTAAAAATATGAAACGGTGGCTTTTGAACCTGGATGTTTTTGTGGAGAATGGGATAGAAGATAGAAACCAACCCTCAAAATTTTAAATCGATCTGAGCTCGTGGCTGGCTTTAGGAATTCACGAACTGCACCTATGTCCAGCAGGACAGAAAACCGAAGACGATCCCGTGGCGGCTCGAAGGCGGCACGAACGGCGGCGGCGGCGGCGGCACAAATGATCACCGGAGGTTGAGAGGGGGAGATAGAAGATTCACACACTCTAGAACTTGAGGTTTGAGGAGAAGAACACTAGGGGGAGAGAGGAACAAGGGCACACCCTTCAATGGCTCAAGCCAATTTTACAAATTTTTCTTCATTAATCTCTAATGACACTATACATAGGTTTATATAGAAAATAGCAAGGGGTGGGGGGGCTGATAATTTCGTGGGAAATATGTCATTTTCATCCCCCATGTGGTCAAAACTCAAAAAAAATAAACTACATATGAATGGAGCACTCCTTTGACTTGGTAGGTAAGGTAGGTGGCCAACCTTTGAAATTTTAACCCCTTTGTCTCCCATGTGGTCAATTAGCATTCAAACCTTCTAGATGGCCACCTAGGGTGGTTGACCAGCCCCACATGGATGAGGTGGACCAATGGGGAAGGGGAGGGGGCCCCCTAACTGGACCTACTACACATTTGCACAAAAACCCACACAATCCATGGGAACGACGCATTGGCTTATAAAGCCGTACAATTGCGCATATACTTTCCCAAGGATATAACACAAACTAAAAGGACATAAATATAAAAGTAAATGTACATGCTCGGCGTCGATTCCCATCAAGTGCCTTGCTCATCGCTGTCGACCTACAGAAGGTCAGTGAAGATGAGGCCCAGGCAGTTGGGCAGCCCAACGGTAGGCGGCATTGATCCGAATGTAAGAGGTACCGCCAGGTAGCCCTCTCGCACTTGCATGTCAATCGGGTGCTAGTCGAAGTAGACAGACATGATTCCAGCCGTCATTGTAGATTCCTGAAAATGAGGAAAGTGGACAGAATCAGAAGTTTGAGGGGGGCCCGCTGGGCCTCCTACTTTAGCGTAAAGATGAAGGGAGACTCGGTCCCACCGGGCGTGCCAGACTTGTGGGAACGTGGATTTTATTATCCTATATTTTTTTATTGATTGATTTATTATTTATTGATTTATTGGCGTGCCAGTCACTGGAGTGATGATTTCATTGTGCGCTCGATCTGACTTGGTCAGTCGATTGTGAGTGATCGTGTCTGGACCAGAAGTCCGTCATACCATAAAGGCTATGCCGTTAATTACGCCCTTCCGAGGAAGGACAACCCTTGATTAAACGCTAAAGATAGGAGGATGACAGCGGTAAAGCCGCATGCTCAAAAGAGACGGAATTCGTTCACTTGCAAGACGTTAAATGGATTAGACGAAGCAGGGGTTGGTTATTTTCGGGATAAAACCGACGGCATATTCCCACCATCTTCGACCATGCCAAGTGGGGAATAGGAAACCACCCATGCAGTGGCAGGTTGGGATCAGTAAAAGATCGGGCATAATTGACCCGGAATCTGAGTAAGTACTGGCGTAACATGACGCGCTCCGTGCAGACGCGATGTTGCATCTGTATCCCCCTTCAGAGGGCCATCGGAGAGCATGCAAGGACATAACTCCACATGCTGGTGGGGTTGAGATAGAAAGCATCACATTTACTTGGCAAGGTATGTGTAAATTTCGGCAGCATGTCCCCTCAACTTGGATTATGCCAAGAGAAGATAGGTCATCATCCACAGCATGCCGGGATGACAACCGAACGAGGATGGGCACCGGGCCCCGGGACATCGCTTGCCTTTATACCATCGATTAATATCCCCTCAAAACCCCTCAGAACTCATGCAATGACATGGCCCTTTGGGTTCATGAGGGTGAAATCCGGATCGAGAATGAAGACTGTAGGGGAGGTCTTCCCCAGTAATGTGTCTTCTCAAGGCATCAATGACGGTCTCTGAACATCCCCGGGACATATGTGTGAAGAGATCAGAAGGCTGATAAACGGTATTGCAGAGATGGGCCTCAGACTGGACTTCATTTGGCCAAGAAGATGGGTCTCGGCGTGGCTTTAGTTGGCCTAAAGGAGGCTCTAGGCGTGGTTTTAGTTGGCCAAAAAGGGGGGCTTCTCGGCATGGGTCTATTGGCTAAAAAAAGGGTCTCGGCGCGGCCTTCTTAGCCAACAAAAAAAGGGGGGGGTGTCTCGACGGGTGGCTTCCCGGCGCGCTCCTGGCCGCGCCGGGAGCCTGGCGCCGAGAGCCTGTGGGCTGGGAGGTGTGCATGAAGGGTTTTGAATGGCTTTTTGTTGGTTTGCTGAAGAGGGAGGCCTCTCGGTAGGATAGTTCTCGGCGGGGAATTTTATACGCCGAGAAGGTGGAATTGCTACAGGGTTTCAGGGTTTACAGAGCTCAAACGATACTCTGCTTCTGGGATTCCTGAGCTTTCTGGCTGCGATTGAAGCCGAATTTGAAGTGCAAGAGGGGGGATTTCATGGATGCTTCCCTGAGAAAGGGTCCAGGGGGATCTGGAGGGTAGAATCGATGGGGAACGAGACCATCGTCTGGATTTCTGAAGACTTTATTTATTTCTGCCGCCGGCCGTCTGGGGATCAAGAGATGACTGTCTCTGATCCCTTGGACGAACCCAATAGCATCTAAAACCCGGTGGCTGAGGAACCTTTAGCATCGAAACTCCAGACCCTAGTCATCCAAGGGATTAGAATGGAGGGTCGAGAGATCGAGGTCGTCATTCACTAGAATCCGAGGTCAGTAGAATCGACATGCCCTCGTATAGCCAGCGGTTCAGGGGACCAAGAGATTGATGTCTCTGGTCCCTGAACAGCACGAGGAGGGGTCCTTAAGGGCCTTGTAAAAAAGAGCTCGAACGGATACGGTGGATCCGCCATCGAGATAGGAGGGGAGGAGGTGACAGAGCCCAGTAACCCATCAGATAAGGGTAGGGGTCCTGTTTTCATGCCTCTAAAGAGAAGATTCAATTCGTATGAACCATTAAATGTTTCGCATAAACGATAAACATACAAGGATAAGCGGAGAGCAGACATTTCGATCAAAGGAGAGCAGATATCTTAATCAGTAGATCCCCAAATGGGTCACATTGACATTTCATTGCATCGCATCGAAGCCTTACATCGACTGTGAAATAGAAATGCAAAGCAGAAAGATGGAGATTGAGACCGGAACTCGCCGGCTACGTTCGATAAATCAAGACAAAAGCTCACTAGATTACATCAGTAGAAAAGAAAAGACAGCATGGGGAGGGCGGAGCATTGACTCCTCTCCCTCCCTGGAGCAGCCCACCTGAAGCTTGTCTGCTTCTTCCTCTCTTCTGCTTCTTTTCTTCTCTCGGCCGAGGGGGGCTCTCTCTTGGCAGGACTCCCTCTCGATTCTTTTTTTCTCTTCCTCTATCTCCTCTTTTTTTCCCTCTGTTTTCTCTCTCTCCTATCTGTTCGAAGGGAGGGGGTTTTTATAACCATTTCCCCCTTCTCGGTAGGCTTCATCATGGCGCGCCCCATCTGAAGCTTCCCGGCGCGCCTGCCTTCAGCTTCTCGGTGCCCTCTTTTGGGTTTGGCAATTGATTCTCGGCGCCACCTTCACACAGGCCCATTTGGGTCTTTCAAGGGTATCATCACCCAAAAGGGTCTTCCATTGGTGACACAGCTTGTATCGAGATCATTATTACGGTTTTCATCAGTCCGTAGACAGGGGTTTCATCAGTCCGTAGACAGGGGTTTCATCAGTATTGCCATCTGAACGGTGACAAGACCGGGTATCATCTTATCGATATCGTCACTTGAATGGTGACAAGCTCAGACATCAGCTTTAGTCTGGGAAGACCTCAGCCGGGTATATAATTTGTGGAGACGATTCCTCTTCTGTTTTGACTTTGCAAAAGCCTTTACAATCTTCATCTGCCGGTACCGGCTTCATCTTTATCTCATATTACATCTGTCATTAAGCCGACATCTGACTTACCCTGACATATCATCCGTGGATTCTTGGACGAAGCAGTAATGCGGCTCTCATTAAAGTGTGCCAGGAGGTCTCATCAGTCGAGTGACTGCTGCTCTACCAGTGTTGCCGTCTGAGTGACATCGGCACCGGGCATGAGCTTGGCCGACAAGGGCTTCAGCCGGGTGAATGGTTGACGAGCTTCATCAATGGTCTTTCACTGTTGGTCCGACCCTCTTTTCAATCATGCTTCGACCTTTGTTCATTTTCAAGGTGTCAACAGGGGCATGAGGCCCCTACTACCTCCTTCCCATTAGATTTCCTTTCTCCTAGGTTAGGTGTAGGGACCATCGAGTCTAGGGAAGAAGAGTCTGTTAGGTCTAGAGAAGTAGGGTCTTGTTCTAGGTCGTCCAACCCTTCCTCGCTTGAGCCACGCCCGCTTGCACGTCATTCCAAATCCATTCCTGATAGGTTCTTGTAGGATCTAGCTCAACGATGTCATGCTCTTCTAAAGTGCCCGGAGTTTATAGCTACGACGATTGTGATCGAAGAAGATGAGGAGCAAGAAGGGGTGTGGAGCGACGATAGACTAGGAGTTTATGAAATCATGGATGAAAAAGACCTGGCCGATGATGAGGATAGTAATGTAGATGACACCGCCGATCTATATGCGCAAGGATTAAAAAGATTCGATGAGCCATCGTCGGCGGTGGATGAACCTACAAAGGAAATAAATCTGGGAACCGAAGAAGACCCCAGGCCCATTATTATTGCCGCTAGTCTCCCTCCAGAGGTAGAAGAAGATTTAATCAAGGTTCTAAGGGAGTATAGCGATTCTTTTGCCTGGTCTTATGTGGACATGCCCGGTCTTGACATCTCTTTAGTGGAACATTGACTTGTGCTTAAAGTAGGGGCAACACCCGTAAAACAGAGATCAATAAGATTTCACCCCCACATGCCCTTAAGAATTAAGTAAGAGGTCGATAAATTGTACAAGGTCAAGTTTATCAGAGTTGTCTTATATTCTTAGTGGGTGGCAAACATAGTCCTTGTTATCAAGAAGGATGGAAAGGTGCGTATTTGCATCGATTTCAGGGATCTTAACAAGGCATGTTCCAAAGATGATTTCCCGCTACCTCACATAGATGTCTTGGTGGACAATACCACTGGGTATGAAGCATTATCATTCATGGATGGTTATTCAGGATACAACCAAATCTGTCTCGCTCCTGAGGATCAGGAGAAAACCTCCTTCACCACGCCCTGGGGTACGTATTGCTATGTGGTTATGCCGTTTGGTTTGAAGAATGCGGGCGCCACTTATCAAAGGGCGATGATGGCTATATTCCATGACATGATGCATGTCTATATGGAAGCTTACATGGATGACATCTTGGTGAAGTCGAGAACCAAAGAAGAAAACCACGCCATTCTGGCTAAGGTGCTCCAGAGAGCTAGGGAGTACCAATTAAAAATGAATCCAAAGAAGTGTGTTTTTGGAGTCTCTTCAGGGAAGTTGCTAGGCTTCATAGTCAGCAAAAGGGGGATTCAGATCAATCCTAACAAATCAAAGGCCGTCATAGACATGCCTCCGCCTAAGAATATCACGGAACTTTGAGGACTGATTGGTTGATTGTAGTTCATTAGAAGATTCATATCCTAACATTCTCAAAGGTGCCACCCGTTTTATGAATTGCTAAAGGCGGGGGTCAAATTTGAATGGAATCATGATTATCAAAAGGCCTATGAGGACTTAAAGGAATATTTGACCAATCCCCTGATTTTGCAACTAACTGTCCCTGGGAAACCCCTAATCCTATACATTTTTGTTATCGAGGACTCCCTAGGGGCGGTTTTAGCACAAGTAGATGATGAAGGCAAAGAGCGGGCAGCTTATTATCTCTTCAGGTTATTTAACCTGGCGGAGGCCAAATATACAGCTATGGAAAAGACTTGTGCCGCCTTAGTGCTCAGAAACTGAAACATTATTTTCTAGCCCACCTAGTTAGGTTTTTTTTTTTAAAGCAAAACGTCTAGTGGGACGAAGGG
Source organism: Amorphophallus konjac (assembly GCA_022559845.1). Taxonomy (NCBI): domain Eukaryota; kingdom Viridiplantae; phylum Streptophyta; class Magnoliopsida; order Alismatales; family Araceae; genus Amorphophallus; species Amorphophallus konjac. The sequence goes on from CM040128.1 coordinate 134,177,407, forward strand.
AGAGTGCACCCCCATTCCAGAGGAAGGGAATGTTCTCACTCCACCTACGATCCACTAAATGCTATTTTATTTCTTGAATTGAAGTATACAAATTCTGTAGGGGGACAAGCCCTTTGTTTTTACAATGAAAGAACCTATACATGCCGCCTACGATAATTAGGAATACCACAAGCATCGGCAGTGGCATAACCCTTAGCTAATAGGGGCAGCTCTCTGAAAGAAGAAAACTCCACATTGTACCCAATGGAGACCGCATGGTTAGCCAAAGCATCTACAAGCTGATTAGCTTCTCTATATGAATATGTGATGGGGCAATTGAAGGCTGAGAAAATTTGCTATAGAGATCTCCACCAACGTAGGAGAGGCCATGGTTGGGTTCTTTTCTTATTCAACAAGTCAACCAGAATCATGGAGTCGGTGTAAATAACCGATAATGGAATAGAGTGAAGCTGGGCTAAGTGGAGGCTATCCAAAAGAGCACGTCCTTCTACCACCATGTTGGATCCAATGCCATAGAAATATGAAAAACCCAGTAACAAATGCCCATGTTGATCTCTAAAGCATCCACCACCCCCAGATGGTCCAAGATTACCTTTGCTTGCTCCATCAACATTAAGAGAGAAATTAACTATAGGAGCTGTCGAGCGGACTGTGAAGAAAGTTAAGCGGATGCTTTTGATTACAATGCCAAATTCCTGAATAACATTACATTAGTTAGAGCTAGATCCTTGTTTAAATTTGATTTGATTCACTATCTGTATGGTCTCTGCAAGAATTTGATTGTTAATCTTGATAAGATTGGTTCTGCAGTCTTCATATCTAACCAAGCATCTGTATTTCCATATCTCCCAAATGATTAGAAGAGTAACTAGCAGAGAAAGAAAACCTTTAGGTTTGTTGATATTATCCCCAGAAATGGCTGACCTCAGACGACTAGGGATATTTGTTGCTTCCAAACAATAATTAGTTAGCAAGGGGGCTAATCTGCCCCATAAGAATCTTGAAATTTCACTGTTGATAAAGAGGTGATCTTCATCTTCAGTTTCATGGGAGGAAAAATAGCAAACACAACAAGATGCTAGATTAATTCCACTCGTTTGGATGTGACTGTCGACAGGAACAGCTTCTTTCAAACTTTTCCAATAGAACAAACCTGCCCTTGGAGGAAATCGTTGATTCCATAACTTGCTATGAATTGGATCTGCCACCTGCGCTTTGATATATCTATAAGTAGATTTGATGCTGAAGCTGCCTGAATTAGTAAATGACCAAACAGGAATGTCAGTTTCATTTTGAAGCACAAACCTCTGAATTTCAGACCGCAATTGCTGACCATCCACTTTGTCCCAAATTGGATGCTGAAAGTTTGTCATAGCAGTATTAACTGAGCAATCTTCAATCAAAGTATTATTCTGGAAAGAAAGTTGGTCCACCAAGGCTTTGTCTTTGTACCATATATCTTTAAGGAAATTGGTGGTGGAGAGGGGGATTTCCACAGCCCACCACAAAGGCAGCCCAACAAGACCCACAAGGTCCAACCAGGCGAGCCCACCCGAGTGATAGCCCACAGGGCCCACTTAGGGAAGAAAAGCCCAATAAATAAGACTCGAGGAACTAACTCTTCCCAGCGGCCTTCTAGGCTCGGAGGGCCTGAGACAACGGTCAGGTCCCAAGGAAGGTCCGGCCTAAAGCCCTCTCCCCGTCAGAGAGAGATAGGCTCTAGCCGACCTATCCGACCCCACCTTCGCCGGGCCATGCCTATCGCTCGGACAAGAGCTAGCATCCCCGAGACTCGGTAAGGCCGGTTGATTATCCGCATGTGCAGCCGTTCAGAGTCCCCCACCAGCGGGAGAGTCAGGGGAGCCGCCGGACTCCAAGGGGATAACGTTCCCACGATCAGGCCATTAAAGCCCCCGTTAAAGACGTAACTCCCGCCGAGAACCCCTCAGCTTGCAGGACTCCTGAAGGCGACGCACTATTTAAGCAAGGGATACCCTCCGGAAGAAGGTAAGAGAAACAAGGCATTCACACACCCTAAGCTCCTGAGCACGATTCGCTTCACCCTTTGGTGGAGAGGATTCTCGCGCATCAGCTCTCTCCTCCCCCCATTATCGCTTCCACCATAGCTCTACTGACTTAGCCATCGGAGGGTTTTCCCCCAGGGAGATCCCCTGGGCCCTCTGATACGTTTCCCTCTCTTGCAGATTCATCTTCTGGTGATCCATAGCCCGCTCAGGACTCAGCGCGAGATCTCGCCTCTTCATCTGGCACCGTCTGTGGGAAACGCACGAAGAGCCAAGATGGTGAGAAGAAGCTCAGGGAGGAGATCCGCCGATGGGAAGGGTAAGGCTATGGCAGCAGCGGGAGGCGCCCCCTCTAGGGTCTCGCAGAGGCCCCCCCCCAACGCCAGCATCCCCACCAACAGGCCACCACCCCCCCCGGCGGAGACAGGGGCACCGCTTGACGGTGGCGCCAACGCCTTCCAGGCCCTCAACGAAAAGATGGACGTCCTCGTGGAGCTCATGAGGGCCCAGGCGGCTAGGGACGCAAGGTCCCGCACCCCGTCAGGAAGTCCCCCTCGAAGGAGTGCGACGTAGCACACCACCGGAGGCCGCTTCACCCTCAGCGGCCCACAGCTCCTCCGCAACGACGTCGGAGGACCCTCGCATGCTCCGCCTACGGAGCAAGAGGCTTCCTCCACGCCGAGGAGAGGGAAGCAGTGGGCGATGCCGCTGCGCCCGAGCACCAGTACCCCGGGAGATCGCCACAACGCCCCCCCCCCCAGCCCCACGGCGCGACCGCAGCCAGAGCTGTCTCTCCGGCTACGAGATTTTGAAAGACGGTTCGCAGAGCAAGAGCGCGCCCTCCGCGCCCTGCAGAAGACCTCTTTCCCGGAGGACGAGGAGAAATCCCCTTTCTCCGAGTACATCTTGAAGGCAGAGGTCTCTCCCAGAGCCTCCATCCCAACCTTCAAGCTCTACGACGGCCAGGGCGACCCAGCCGACCACTACGATAGCTTCGGCGCCCTGGTGACCCTGCATGGAATGCCGGATCCCATCAAATGCCGAGCCTTCACGGCCACCCTGGTCCAAGGCGCTCAGGCATGGTTCCGGGCCCTCGCCCCTGGGTCCATCCGAGACTTCAGGCAATTTGGGCGAATTTTCAAGGAGAGTTTCGCCGGTAGCGCCCCCCCAAGGTCAGTAGCGGGGCTCCTGGCTCTCAAACAGGCGCAAGGGGAGAGGCTCCGGACTTACGTCCACCGATTTAAATCGGAAGCCCTCAGGATCCCCCGCCTGGATGTGGCCTCAGCCACAACCGCACTGACCGAGGGCACCCGGGATGAGAATCTCCGTCGCGAGCTTGTCCTCCACCCTCCCTCGACCCTTGCCGAGCTAGTGACTCTGGCACTGCGCCACGCCGAGTGCGAAGAAGTACTCAGTGCTTGTCGAGACGCAACCGGCTCGGGTCGGGAGGGGGACAAGAAGCGGACCTCCGAGCCAAATCCTGGCTCGGGTAAGAAGCGCGATCGAGAAGGAGAGCGCAAGAGAAAGTACGAGCGGTACACCCCCTTGACCGCGCCAGTCTATGAGATCTATGAAGACATCAAAGACTCGGGACTTCTCCGCCAGCCCGAGCCAATGAGGTCGAAGAACCGCAAGCGGGACAGGCATTGCCTGTTCCACGGCGACCACGGGCACCACACCGGAGATTGCCATCAGCTCCAGGACGAGATCGAGCGCCTCATCCGTCTGGGGCATCTAGCCCGGTTCACGACCGGGCACAAAGAAGACCGAGACACCGCAGAGGAGATCGACAACGCCCCCCGAGGGGTCCACATCAACATCATCTCCGGAGGAGCGACATCGGGCGGCGACACCAACCGAGGAAGGAAATGTCATGCCGAGCGGGCCAGCCGAGCCTTAGAGCCCCCCAGAGGGCCGCCGATGGAGCCCCAGGTCATAGTCTTCTCCGACCAAGACCTGGAAGGGCTGAGCACCCCGCATGACGATGCCCTCATTATCTCGGCCATGATAAATCACTGTAATGTAGACAGGATTTTGGTTGATAATGGGAGCGCCCCCGATGTATTATCTTATGACTATTTTCTCAAGATGAGGGAAGACCCATCCAAGCTCCGCCCGATCCGAACGCCCCTTTGCGGGTTTAATGGCCTGGCCACCTACCCCGAGGGAGCCCTAAGCCTGCCGGTCACTATCGGCACCCCACCCAAAACCGTTACGGTCATAGTGGACTTCATAGTGATTAAAGGTATGATAGCGTACAACGCCATTTTCGGCCGGAAAATTCTCAGCCGAATAAAGGCCGTACCATCTACCTATCACCAAAAAATGAAGTTTCCCACCAAAAATGGGTTGGGGAAAGTCCGAGGTAACCAGGCCACGGCTAGAAGGTGCTACAATATCTCGGTGGAAGCCTCAAGGCCGGACGGGAAGGATAAGGGCCCCAGGGGAGTCGAAGGAAAAGCCGTGACCACCGAGCCCGGTGGCGAGTTATTAACGGTATTCCTGAACAACGACCCGGCCCTAGGAGTAAGGATCGGCGCCGACCTACAACCAGAGGAACAACAGCAATACAAGGAGTTTCTTTCTGAGTACGTTCGGGTCTTCGCTTGGTCTGATGATCAACTCCCTGGTATACCAGAGGAAACTGTGATGCACAAGCTCAACCTCGATACCACCGTGAGACCCGTACAGCAGCGGAGGAGGAAGCATGCGCCCGAGAAACAGGCGATCATCAAGGCGCAGGTCACCAAGGGACAAGAGACTGGTCTTTTTAGACCGGTCCTGTACCCGACGTGGCTAGCCAACGTCGTCCTGGTGCCGAAAACCACAGGCAAGTGGCGAATGTGCATAGACTTCACCGATCTGAACAAGGCCACCCCCAAGGACTGCTTTACTTTGGTGAAAACTGTATTATTGCCTCCCATAAAGAAGTCCTCTTACAAAAGGAAAAACAGACAAAAAGGGGAAGGGGCAAAATAAAGCAAAATACATCAGGCCTCGGGCCCACTTTGAAGCTCAAGAACAGCAGTAGGGGACGCGTCACCCCCGGTACCTTCGGTGACGGCCGGCCCGGACACTGACCTCGCCTGTGCGAGAACTGTCCCGGTCGTGAGCCCTCCCGGAGCCTCCGGAGTTGGTGACCCCGCTGGAGGTGACTCCTCCGGTTCTTCCCCGGTCGAGGATGAGGAGCTGGAAACTGACTCATCTGAGTCATAACTCTGGCCGTAAGGAAAATCGCCCTCGTTAAGGTGCTCATTGGCATAGCTCATCGCCCGGTGATAGCCCTACCTGAATCCCTTTCGAGCACCCCGGTGGAGCGCTACCTCGTAGTAGGGGAGGGCAGCTTTAATCAAGTCGGCCGAGTAAGCTTCCGAGCCTTTGTAACGCTCGATCGCCTCTGCCTCGACCTGCCCTACCCTTCCGGCAAGCTCAACTCGAGCCCGCTCCGCCTCGGCCGTACGCTCTTCCGCCCTCGCCAGACGCTCCTCTAGCTCGGTCATCCTCCGCTCGGCTTCGATCATCTGGCCCTCCGCCCAGGCTCGGTCCGCCTCGGCCTCAGCACGAAGGCGTTCCGCGTCCTCCGCCCGATCCTGCAGCTCACCGCGCTCAAGCTCCCAGAGGCCATCCAGCTCAATGTGACGCTGACACTCATCTTCTAGACGTTTGCTCTTCCTCTCGAGCGATTCTTGGGCCCTTGCTAGCTGCTCGGCCAGTGCCTCGGCTTCCCGTCGGCTCGACCGCGCCAACTCCCTGAATGCGAGGAACTCCCGCCGGAGCCCCTCATGCTCCCCCTCGAGCCGGGCTAGTTTTCCCTCGCATCCACCAAGGGTCCAGGCAAGCCTCGACCGTTCCACCTCCGTCCGGGCGTGCGCCTCCGCCATCACGGCCACTGTCCGAGCTATGACCAGGCCGCCCTCCATCAGGACATCAAGGACCCCGGCGGGAGTGTTGCGCCTTTCTCCCCCCCTCGTCCTCTCGGTGATCGACCGGCAGAACCGGTACAAGTCGCCCGAGATACCGAGCCTGTCTAAAGGCTCCGGCAAAGGGGACCGCTCCACCCTGGGCACCCCGCCAGAAGACCTTGTTCGGGCAGCAAAGCTGACCGCCCCGCGCGCCACGGTCGGTTGGGGTTGCGACGCCTCCCCGGGCGAACCCCCACCCTCGACCGGCGCCGCGGGATCGGCCACACCAGAAACATCCGGCACGTGGGGCCGCAACGCCCCCGCGGGCGAACCCCCATCCACGCCGACCGATCCCTCGGTCCCAGCGCCGGCCACACCGGCATCGGCCCCCTCTGCCCCCGCAGAGGGGAGAGCCGACCCATCACCTCCCTCTGAGGGGCCCCTGGTCTCCTCGGCCCCCTCTCGCCCGGCGGATGGGAGAGCCAGCCCGGAGGGGTCGGCCCCATCCTGCCCCCGAGGGGGGAGCGCCGCCGAGCCAGAATCGCCCCCGACGGCGGTAGAAAGGCCGGCCTTCTTGGCCCTTTTCCTGGCCTTCACGGCCTCCCGCAATTTCCCCGCCAGGGGATCCTTGCACTTCAGGCCGGTCGATCGAGAAGACCCCTCGGGGGCCACCCCCTTGCCCTTGTCTCGGGCCTGGGCGCGACCCGCCGTGGCATCAGGTTCATCGGCTGCTGAGTCATCTCCCAGATCGATGACCTCGGCCGCCTCCTCCAGAGGCTCCCGCCTCACGTCTGCAACAAGGAGAAGCCCCAGTCAGGAGGAGGAAAGGAGCTACCACCCCAGAAAAAGAGCCTCAAGAGCTGTACCTGTCGACGTCAACCGCGAGAGAAGACACCGTTCGATGTTCTCCGGCGTCACCAGCTCCTCGGTCGACCGACGGTCCTCCAGTAGACGGGCAACATGCTGGTCCACGTGGGGAGGGAATTCCTCCTGGCGAGGGGGCAGATTCGGATGAAAGTTGGGCGAGGTCTGACATCTCCAGATCTCGTCCGTCGCCACCGCCTTCACCCAGAAGAAGTGGGTCTTCCACCCCTTGTGCGAGGAGTCCTTCGCCGCAAGCGAGATGCAGCTCCTATTCCTCCGCGCTTGGATGAAGTAGAAGTCTTTCCCCGTCGACGGGTGCGCTTTCAACTCAAAGAAGAAATGGAAGAGGTCCAAGGAAGAAAAAATGTCGTGCTGACGACAAAGAATCCGGAAGGCCGAGAGCAGAAGATATGAGTTAGCCACCAACTGAATAGGCACCAACCGGAAAAAATTAAGAAGCTGCAGCATGAAAGGATCGAAAGGGAGACGAAATCCGCTCTTCCAAGCCAGAAGAAAGGTGCAAATGTGCTCCCCGCGATCATCCAGACTCGTCTCGTGCGGAGCGGCGGCAGCAAAGCTGTATCTGAGAGGCAGGCGAAAACGGTGCTCCAGCCTCCGCACCTCCGCTTCCCCCAACTCACTGCAGTTGGGGACGGGTTCCCGCCTCTCCGGCACAAGCTCCGGACTCTGATCCGCCATCGAGTCGGGGGAAGATCCCTTGTACGAGCTCGAAGACTCCGGGGGAGAAGGAAGTTGCCGGACCGCCTCTGCGGTTATCCTCGCCAACTCCACGAACGCCGTCGCAAGGCTCCGCGTCTCCGATGTGCTCTCACGGTGCATCAAGAAGCAAGGAAAGCCTAAAACCCTGGAAGCCTAGAACGATGAACATCGCCCCCTAAAAACCCCTGAGGGTGGCGGCGCGCCATTCCGTGCTTCGAGAAAAAGGGGGGCCCCTTCGTTTCGAATCCGTCAGGATCATCATTACGGGCCTCGGCGACTGCTATAAGCGGCTCCATAATGCCAACGGAATTCCACCCACCTGAGCCACGCCAGTCCAAAGCCTCGAAAAACTACTCATCCGAGCCTCCTTGGCTCGGGAGTAGGAGGGGGACAAGTGGAGAGGGGGATTTCCGCAGCCCGCCACAAAGGCAGCCCAACAAGACCCACAAGGTCCAACCAGGCTAGCCCGCCCGAGTGATAGCCCACAGGACCCACTTAGGGAAGAAAAGCCCAATAAATAAGACTCGAGGAACTAACTCTCCCCGGTGTCCTTCTAGGCTCGGAGTGCCCGAGACAACGGTCAGGTCCTAAGGAAGGTCCGGCCTAAAGCCCTCTCCCCGTCCAAGAGAGATAGGCTCTAGCCGACCTATCCGACCCCACCTTCGCCGGGCCATGCCTATCGCTCGGACAAGAGCTAGCACCCCCGAGGCTCGGTAAGGCCGGTTGATTATCCGCATGTGCAGCCGTTCAGAGTCCCCCGCCAGCGGGAGAGTCAGGGGAGCCGCCGGACTCCAAGGGGATAACGTTCCCACGATCAGGCCATGAAAGCCCCCATTAAAGATGTAACTCCCGCCGGGAACCCCTCAGCTTGCAGGACTCCTGAAGGCGGTGCACTATTTAAGCAAGGGATACCCTCCGGAAGAAGGTAAGAGAAACAAGGCATTCACACACCCTAAGCTCCTGAGCACGAATCGCTTCACCCTTTGGTGGAGAGGATTCTCGCGCATCAGCTCTCTCCTCCCCCCATTATCGCTTCCACCATAGCTCTACTGACTTAGCCATCGGAGGGTTTTCCCCCAGGGAGATCCCTTGGGCCCTCTGATACGTTTCCCTCTCTTGCAGATTCATCTTCTGGTGATCCATAGCCCGCTCAGGACTCAGCGCGAGATCTCGCCTCTTCAGGTGGCATTACCATCTTGGACAATCATGCGAGATCCTTTCAAAAGTATTACTCTAGCTTTCACAAAATCACAAGTTTTTATACCAACAGGAAATGGAGTTTTACAGTCAGAAATATGATGCCCATGATAATATTTACTTCTGACATAATTAGCCTAAAGAGAATTGTTGTGCATTAAGAGCCATAATAGTTTGACATAGAAGCAACTTTGAGTGTCTAAAAGACTACGGATACCCAGTCCACATGTGGAAACTGGGCAGTAGATCTTATCCCAAGAAACCCAGTGCTTTCTATGTGCTACTGCAAGACCTTGCCAGAAGAAATTAGCACAAATTCTGCTAATCTGCTTGTGAATGGTATAAGGAATTGAGACATCACTAGCTGTATATATAGGGATAGAAGCTAGGACTGACTGGATCAAAACCACCCTTTCTGCTTAGGATAAAAGCTTACTTTTCCAGCCTGCTAGCTTGGCATTAACTTTGTCCAGGAGATATTTAAAATGAGGAATTTTGGTTCTGCCTTTGAAGAGAGGAGTACCTAAATACCTGATGCTACCAATTTTGTGCTGATAACCAGTAAGCTGACTAATGTGATCAATAGAAGATCTTGGCATCCATTTAGACACAACAAAGTAGCTTTTAAGAACATTAATTCTCTGGAAAGAGGAAGCTTCATATTTTCCTAGGAAGAGTAGCAACTGCTTAATTGAAGATATCCCCCCATTCATGAAAATTATGGAATCATCAGCATAAAGTATATGAGAAATTTGTGGAACACCACGAGGGAGATGATAATATTTACATAATCCAGTGGAAAATATATGACTAATCCCCATACTCGGTACTTCTTCAGCAATAATGAATATTACAGGGGCTAAGGGGTCCCCCTGCCGAACTCCTCTTGAGGATTTGAAATAACCATGTATATGCCCATTCAATGTTATAGAAAACCAACAGTTGACTAATAGTTGGGCAATGAGTGAGACAAACCTATTTGAGAAGCCAAAACCTTTCAAAACTTGGAAGATTAAATTCCATTCTATACGGTCGTATGCTTTGGCCATGTCAAGTTTGATTAATATATTGTGACCTCTACCTGGTCTGTCAATCTCCATAAAAAGCTCTTTAGCCAGGTGGAAATTATCTATTATTTGTCTACCACTAATGAAGCCACTTTGCTCATCTGAAATGATCAAAGGCAATATGGGACGCAGCCGATCACTGAGTATTTTGGAGACAATTTTACAAGTAAAATTGCATAAATTGATGGGCCTGAAGTCTGCATAAGAGGTAGGACTCTTAACCTTCGGAATCATACAAAGTAAGGTGGAGGTAACTCCTTGGGGAAGACCCTATCCTTGGAAGAAGCTCTGGACAGCACTGATGACATCCTCACTAATAATGTTCCAGCAATAAGTAAAGAAACCCCCAGTGTAACCATCCGGTCCAGGTGAACTAATACCAGACAGAGAGAAGATTGAATTTTTAATTTCATCTGCCAATGGGATGGAAGTAAGGGATGTATTTTGTTCTTCAGTAATCAGTCGAGGGATGATTGAAAAAATATTTTCATCTATTCTGTGATCTTCAGTGGTGAGCATTGTTTTAAAGTATTCAACTGCACCATTAAGAAGAGCATCGTACTTAAAAAGAACAGCAATATGAAAGAAAAAATCTCTCTCTCTCTAAAATTATAGTGTGAGAAACTCTGGTTCGTTTCTTCCAGTCATCATTTCCATCGTCATCCTCGATGAGCTCCCCTCCTTGCCGGCCATGGCTGGCATGGTAGGCGAGGTCCACATCCCTCCGGAGGGTATTGAAGCCAGTGTCTCAGAAGTGGCTGTGGTAGCTCCTTGGAAGACATATGCTCATACTCTCATGGAAGCTCAGCACCGGCCACACCCTCCCCTTCAGGTGAAACCTCCAATGTTCATGGATCAGGGAGAGCCTGTTGTATTCTTCTCACAAGAAGATATCCAGGTATCCTGCTCGCACCTTCAGAAAGCGATCATCGCCAAATGTTCTTATGGTCGTCCTTCCATCCCGGAAATCAAAGAATGCCTCTTGCAACGACTTCATTTGAGTTCTGAATTTATCATTAGTAGATTGAATGCAAGACACATTTTGATCCGGCTGGGATGTGAAGCGGATTTCCTTAGAGTTCTCCTTCAAAAAAATCTATATATCAAAGGATTTTTGTTCAGATTTTTTAGATGGACACACGACTTTGATTTTGACGTTGATCCCTCTGCTGTTCCAGTATGGATTAGGTTTCCTTCCCATCCTGTTAATCTCTATCATGAGGAAATGCTCCGTTCAATAGCAGGCAATGTCGATCTGGTGCTGCGGATTCATGATGCAATAGCTGCAATGACTGATACTTCAGAGGCTTTGGTCTGTGTTGAGATGAATCTTGATATGTAGAGAAAAACTCAAGTATGGATTGGAATTGGAAATGGTGGTTTCTGGTAGTCGATCAGCTATCACAGAGTGCCACACTTGTGCTCTCACTACCATAAGATCGGGAATTTGGACATGGACTGCAAGAAGAAACAGGGAAATATTGTACTTCAAAAGCAATCGCTGGGTAACATTATTCTTCTTGGAACTCAAAAAACTCTCCGACAGGAGTATAAGCCAAGGATGACTACCACTTCCAATCCCAAATTGGTAGAAGCTGATGCTAACAGATTCTCAGCCTTGAGCCAGGCTACAGAGGAAATAGTATCTGAAGAAGAGAATATTCAAGACAAGCAAGTTCCTGGTGATAGCTTATACTTTGAGGCCTCAAATTGTTGTCAACATATTGCGTCCACATCTGGACCTTCGGAGACAATAGACGGCCTTGGCCCCTCACTACCTGTTTGTATTAATGACTCCACTAAGATGCCCAATATAGTTCTGTCCACGATTGAGGAGATCTCGAAATCAGAAGAGCTACCTTCAATCCATTGTAACAATGAGGCACCACAGGCTAAACACTTTGCTCAAAAATCTCCCCCTCATTGCTCAGACCAGAAAGTTATTAAAATTAGTAGCTCGGAGATCATTTCAAAATTGTTGGCAGTTGAGATTTCTAGGATGTTATGTCAGGCAAATAATAGCACTAATACTCATCCTCATAATTTGAAGTTAAATGAGGTTTTGGTCTTGCCAGGAGTATTATTCAGTGATGCCCGGCTGACAAGGGCTAAAGCCAAGATTATGGCTGCTCACCCATATTCCTCTTCTGATTATGATTAACTCAGCTTTAATATGGAATGTCAGAGGTATTGGCAATAAAGCTATTGTTAGAAGTTTGGCCCAACATATAAAATCTAATAACATCTGCATTGTAGCTATTTATGAACCTCGTATTGATTTTAGTCGTGCTCAGAGAGTGGCTCAGAGTATTAATATGCAATCTCCTATTGGTAATAATGGTGATTCCTCCAAGATTTGGCTCTTATATAAGCCTCATATTTGTCTTGATACTATTGAGGTTCATTCACAATATCTGACTGTAGTTATCAAGGAAAACAATAATGATGTTCTTTATTTCACAGCCATATATGCTTCTTGTAGTGTTAGTGATCGTATGGTTATGTTTGACTCTCTAATGGAATTCAGTCAAAATGTAAATATTCCTTGGATTATAGGAGGAGATTTCAACTGCATTATATCTCCTGAAGTAAAAATTGGAGGATCTCTCTCCTCCATGGCTGCTATGATAAATTTTCAATGTTTTTTATCTGTAAATGGTCTTGTTGATGCCTATTATTCAGGTTCAAACTACACATGGACTAATAATCAAATTGGGACCTCTCACATTAGAGCCCGTTTGGACAGGGTTTTGTATAATTCTTATTGGACACACTCAAACTGTTTCCTGTCGGTTAGACATTTAATTAGAGGTCCCTCGGATTATGCCCCATTGCTATTGTCATTGAAGCCCACCCAACCTTCTCCAGGGAGATTCATATATCAGCATATGTGGCACACCCATGAGAATTTTCTGGAATTTGTGAAAGATCGTTGGAGCAAATATATCCAGACGGATAGTAATCCCTTTCACACTCTTCAGAAAAAACTCAAGTACTTGAAGGCTGATTTAAGTAAATGGAATAAAGAAATTTTTAGAAACATCGTTCAGGCGAAAGACAAAGCAGAACAGCAAGTTGAGCAAGCTCAAAATCTATATGATGCATCTCCATCGGTGGAAAACCGTATGAAGCTTCACAAGGCTAATGTTGAATTGTGCCTCAGATTATTTCGGGAAGAGATTTTCTGGTATCAAAAATCTTGGGTGCAATGGATTACCTGTGGGGATCGTAATACTTAGTTCTTTCATCACTATACAAAGGTCAAAAGGCAGAGGAATTACATCCATAAACTGAAAATTAATGAGCAATGGGTGGAAGATCAAAAATTATTATCAGATGGTGCTGTGGATCATTTTAAAGTTCTATTAACCTCTGAAGATCATATAATTGATGAGAGCCACTTTGCTGTTATACCCCCTTTGATCAATGAAGATCAAAATAGTTCTTTATGCTCTATTCCTTCAGCAGATGAAATAAAGAATGCAGTTCTATCTCTGTCTGGCAATAGCTCACCAGGGCCGGATGGATTTACTGGGGGTTTCTTTTCTTATTGCTGGGATATCATTGAAGAGGATGTTATCAATGTTGTTCAAATCTTTTTCCAGTGATGGGGTTTACCCAAGGCAGTTACTTCCACCATTCTTTGTCTCATTCCGAAGGTTAAAAGTCCCACCTCTTATGCTGACTTTAGACCTATAAGCTTGTGTAATTTCACATATAAGATTGTGTCTAAAGTCATTTGTGACCGGTTGCGATCCATTCTACCCCTAATTATCCTAAAAGAGCAAAGTGGTTTTGTTAGTGGAAGACAAATTACAGACAATTTCTTATTGGCAAAAGTATTGATATTAGAACTTGACAGACCTATTAGAGGACATAACATGGTTCTTAAGCTTGATATGGCTAAAGCCTATGATCGAATAGAGTGGGATTTCCTTTTCAGGGTTCTTAAAAGATTTGGGTTCTGTAACATATTTGTTTCACTAATTGCTTAATTGATGGTTAATTATTGGTTTTCTATATCCTTTAATGGTCAAGTTCATGAATTTTTCAAATCCACTAGAGGGGTTCGACAAGGGGACCCCTTAGCCCCTGCCTTATTCATAATTGTTGAAGAGGTATTGAGCAGGGGTCTTAAACAATTATTTTCTGCTGGTCTTTGTAAGTTCTATCATCTTCCTCGAGGGGTGCAACCTATTTCACATATTCTTTATACGGATGATTCTCTTATTTTTATGAATGGTGGAGTGTCTTCAATTAAACAACTACTTCTTTTCTTGGGAAGATATGAAATGTCTTCTGGTCAGCGGATTAATGCACATAAAAGTTGTTTCATCACTGCTAAGCAGATGCCTCACTGCTCTATTGCCCACATTAGTCAATTGTCTGGCTATCTTCATAAAACTGGTAGCATCACTTATTTGGGCATTCCTCTTTTTAAAGGAAGAGTCAAAACTCCACACTTTAAATATCTGATTGACAAAGTCAATGCCAAATTAGTTGGCTGGCAAAGCAAGCTATTATCTCAGGCTGGCAGATTGGTCCTTATCCGGTCGGTCTTATCAATAATCCTTGTATATACTGCTAGTGCAGCTTCTATCCCATACACAATACTTAAGCAGATTGGGAAAATATGTTCCAACTTTTTCTGGTAGGGTTTTGAAACAGCCCACAGGAAGCATTGGGTCTCCTGTGAAAAAAATCTGATGTCCAATCTCTGAAGGTGGTCTGGGGATTCGAGATCTTCAAGACATACAGAAATGCTTCTATGTCAAATTGTTATGGCATTCTATACACAGCAAATCTTTCTAGGCTAGCTTTGTGAGAAGCAAATATCTTCATGGCCAGCATATATCAAACTGCAAAACTCCATTCCCAGCGAGTATTAAAAAGCATGACTTTGAGAAAGCTCGGACAACTTTAATGGCAGGATCCAGAATGATAGTTCAAAATGGGGCTAAAACCAAGTTTCTCAAAGACAGCTGGTACAAGGAAAATTCATTGGCAGATTTCCTCTCTTTATAGAATCATTCTGTGCTAGAAGACTGCTCAGTTCAAGATGCCATGGCCAACCACCAGCAATCAATCTGGCAGGTATTGGAAGATCAGCAGCTGAGGGAGCAAATCCAAAGATTTGGTATTCAAACTGGGGATGACATCCCTATCTGGTATTTTTCTAACTCAGATAAATTCAGCATCAAATCCACTTACAATTTTATTAAAAGGCAGGCTGTTGGTCCTAGATTAATGATCAGTAAGCTCTGGCACAATAGACTCCCTCCGAGGGCTTCATTATTTTGTTGGAAAATATTGAAACATGTTGTCCTAGTAGATAGTCAAATTCAACTAAATGGTATCAATTTGGCATCCTGCTATGACTGCTGCCTTAATTCACATGACATAGAGGATGAAGATCATTTATTTGTGAAAAGTGATCTGGCTAATTTCCTTTGGAGTAGATTTGCTCCACTGCTTAGCAACACATGCTTGGAAGACACCAACATTAACAGGAGGCTGAAATCAATCATAAATGGGGTAGTTATTAATAAACCCAAAGGTTTTATATCTCTCATGATTACAATTATGATTGTTTAGGAAACTTGGAAATATAGATGCAGTGCAAGGTATGAAGGTTATCACACCAACTTCATAAGGATTGCTTATCAGATTACTGTAGAGATAACTCACAATGTATGTCAATTTAGATCTAAGCAAGGGGCTAGCTCAGAATATCTGAATGTTCTGTAGAGTTTTGGCATATCAATCAATAGTAATCGCCCTGCTTGTATCATGGTACGCTAGATAGCTCCTCCTGCGAATTTCGCTTTAAATGTAGATGGTGCTAGCAAAGGAAAACACGGTCCCTCCAGGGGTGGTGGCTATTTTAGAAATCATCATGGGCAGCTAGTGTTGGGCTTTTCATACTACTATGGTCTTGGCACTAATATGGCTGCTGAAGGTCAGGCATTACTTGATGGACTCCGATTGGCACAATTTCATGATATTCCTTTATCAGTCATATATACAGATGCTTTGGCACTGATTGAAATGCTGACCTCCAAAAGAGACCCTCCATGGACACTTCTCCCTTGGTGGCAGCCTCTTCAGCAACTTTACACAACATTTCACTGTCCTATTGTACACTCATATAGAGAGGCAAACCAACTTGCAGACTCGTTGGCAAATCATGCAGTCCTAGTGGGAAGGAATGTGGAATTTTCCTCCATTCGTGAGCTGCCTTTGTTCGCTAAAGGTTATCCCATAGCTGATGCTAGAGGCATACCTAATATCCGCATGAGGAGTGCATAGCTTTTTCATCTTTGTTTTCTTCTCATTGTATACCAGAGGCTAGCCTCCTCTGAAAATGTAATTCTTTTGGAGATATCAAGAAAATAAGCATCTAATGGCCCGTAGGTGGAGTGAGAACATTCCCTTCCTTTGGAATGGGGGTGCACTCTCCCTTCGTCCCATTAGATGACTGGGTTTACATAAATAAAAAGAAGAAGAGCATCCTGATCTTCTACCCATTGATTATCAATTTTCAGTTTCTGAACAAAGTTCCTCTGTCTTTTGACCTTGGTATTGTAACACCTCTAAAAAAAATATATATATATATATATATATATATATATAATATATAATATAATATAGTGGTATTATTATTGATAATATTAGCAATTAGCTAGCACATATGTATTTACAAACAACTTATAAAAATTCTTTAAAGGGCTTAAGTTAAAGATCAAAAGGTAGAGTCATTTTAAGTAAAGAGTGTCCACTTCACAACAAATAGTCTAGAGGAGTGGTTAAGAGCCTTACCATTCACCATGAGGTCCAAGGTTCAATACTCACCATCCACACTTACGTACAAAATGGAATTTTTGCAAATCTCACTTAAGCTAATCAAAAACTCTTAAGTTAATTAATTCTAATTGACTAATGCTAAACCTAATTAATTAAGAATCATAGTTAGATGATTATTAAGTACCTAATCCATCTTAGACTAATTAATCATGATTAATTAGAAGATTAATCCATCTTAAACTAATTAATTCTAACTAACAAAAATTAAACCTAAATAATTCATTAGTTGGTAGCATGTCCCTTTCCCCCAGCTTGGGATCGCACCAAGCTGGGCAGGCAGCTCATGGGTGACAAGGCTTTGTCACCTTGTTCCCCTAGTTGTTCCCTAAGCACTATCCTTATAAGATAATGAGAAGAGCCAGAACTCCCCTACCTAGAAGGGTTACGGATGTTGAAGAGAGGGTTGCTGTGAAGCTTCCTGCGCAGAGAAGCTTTAGTGCTGGGAGCTATTTTTATTTCATTATTCTTTTGGTCTTCATCTTAAGAGGTAGGTGTTCTCAATTCCCTTGCAAAATAATAATTAGCATATCTTCATCTCCACAATTGTTTCCACATGCATGCACCAAATTTAATTAAAACATGTTCATAAGTTTTGTTGAGAAAATATTTTAGTTAACTTTGTTAATGACAAACCTGCTCATCATGTCGATTAACCTTGTTAGATAAGGTTATGCACCTATTAATAAAGCATGTTACTTGTACCATGTTAATTAAACTAGCTAATTTGGTAGTGTCGTTATTAATATGATAGTTAATCTAGTGAGCCATATACATGAAAAACACCCTGTTAAAAGATATATACACTATTAGTAAAGCTTGTCCGTAAGCCCCTGACAGTTAAGATTATACTAGTACTCTAGTGAGCCAGCCAAATACATTTAAGACTCCCTGCTGAAAACCCTTGTTGGAAACTAGAAGCAACAAGGGGTCGACCAGGGGTCGACCCTTGCTGCTGGAAATACATGACAACCGAGTCGACCCTGGGTCGACCCGTGCTCAAATTTTGACTGATGAAAATTTTAAAATAATTATATGGAAAAATCCACAAAAATGGAAAACGTATACTCTTAAAATTTTGCTTCCAGATCCTTTCAAAACAAAAAGATAAAAATCTTTTAACCCTGCTATGTATATAAAAATATATATAATTGATTTAATTTAGTCATGCATAATTAACATTAGTGAACTAATAACTACTATACAATGTATTTAACGGTTTACAGTGTATAAAGTTAGAGTATATAGATAGTTGACTGTTAAATAACTATTAGTTATGTATAAATGATATTAGAAATGATATAAAGGGGACAAAACCCTTGCTGGAAGCAACAATGGGGTAGACTAATACATATTCACAGTGTAATTATATTCTGTGAGACAATACACACATACCGTATTAACAGTTTAGTCATTATATATTATATATGTTAAAGTTATATGTTCACAGTATGTTCAAGGTATAGTAAAACCTTACGGCATGTATAGTTTAGTTTAATTGTACTGAGTTATAGTTTAATCAACTTTAATCCCACAAAGTTTAGCTTAAAATATCATTAAAACCCCCTAAATGCTCATTTAGTGATTTTTAATGGCTTGGTCGAAGAAGATAAAGTTGCTTATAAAAATGTGCTCTATCAAATGTGATTTTTATAGATTTTTCCAAGTAGTCTAATTATCACGTGAATAGTGTTTTCCGCATTTTAAGTCAGGATTAATTCACCGATTAAGTTAGGTAAATGATTTTATTAGGGTCAGGCTCAGAAGACAATTGTGTTTACCATCGTGTTTACTAATTAATTACTATTTTTCTGAATTTTTATATGATAGTCAAAATTTTTACTTTTCACCATTTACTGTTACTATTAGAAGCACTATTGTTTAAACTGTTAACATGTTAGACTCATTGTCGCTAACCTGCCAACCTATCAGAAGTGTTACGGTTTAAACTGTTAAATCGTTAATCTGTTAAACTTAGTGTAATCAGTTAATGTTAATCTGTACTATCAGTTAACCTTAAACTGTTACATAATATAGAACTTTAAACGTTTAATATGTTAAACTGATAGTTAACATTAAACATTTCATCTGTTAAACGTTAAAAGTGTTACTGTTTAAACTGTTAAACCATTAATCTATTATAATCATGTTAGCCGATCTGCCAAAATCTGTTAACCTGTAATTAATTTGTTAAACTTAGTGTAATCAGTTCCTATTAAAATCACTTCAAAACGAGCCTAGATCTAAATGTAAATTTTTCTATAAAAAGTTCCAGAAGACAAATTGTTATACAAAATTTCGATATACCATTTGCTATTTTTTTATCAGCTAGTCAAATTTTTGATGAATAGTATTTTTCTGAATGAATAGTAAATTTTAAGTCAGGTGTAATTAACTGGTTAGCTCATGATAATAATTGTATTAGCAATTGGCATAGAATACAAAATTGATCAACATATTCTTAGCAATTTAATTAATATTTTTACGAATTTGTATGGCATAATATTTTTAGTATCTTTGATAACATGTTAATTAAGTACAGTATATCTCCTTAAGTATATTAGTGGTGTAATCTTAGGATAGTGTTGCTAATAATAATAATGTATTAACACCCCAAAAATTATGTACTATCACTCTAGAAATTTTAATGCCTTGGAATTATAATTTTAATATCTTGTAAATATTATTAAGTGCCATTAACTATCTGTTAACTTTACACAAAGAAAATGAACTTCCGTCCAGGAAGGACATTGGACTGGAACACCAGTAACCTTCCCCTTAGGAAAAACTTATGGTATAACAACGCCACATACTATTGTTCAAACTTACATTAAAATTTTATTAATTGCATTAATAAATCACAATTACTTCCTCTATATTTAAAGGTGTTACCATTCGATTACCAGCACCCCTGACCAAGGTGTCTCTTCTGTCAGTTATGCGTACACTTGAAATTAATCCTTTAGTAATGCATGCATTAGTCCTTAGCAATGTTTTACGTATCTGTATCTTTGGATTCCAAATCTGCCTTATACTGAATACCGGTCAAACCTTGAATTCTTTATTGGCTATACTTATTATACATGAGTGGGTGTCAAAAATAAATGACTAAATAATGCTGGCAAATAAGGGCCTGGTCTGGTCCTGGGGGGAGCGCCCAAAACCCGAGGGAAGATCTCTTGCTTGCGGTGTCTAGCATTGCACCGAACCTACATGCAGGATTTAGACATTCCACTGCTCTTTCACTTGACTTGCGTGGCCCGCAAGGGCAATACTTGACTTGTTTAGCCCGAATGGGCAATGATAATTTGAAATGTTATATATATAGCCAATTCCATGTGATTGAATTTACTTGTTTACAATGATTGCTATTCAGATATTACTTGCTATTCCAGTATTTGTTGTTGATATCACTTATTAATTCCCTATGAAATTGAGTTCTTAATCTTTACTCTTCAGTTAAATTCCTTGTGAATTCCGGTCATTTCTTGATGTTATTTGTCGGCATGCATACATCCTTTCATTAATGTAATGTGTAATTCACTTAAATTCTGCTGAGAATTGAGATGTAAATCCTACTGGGCGTTTTTCGCTCATGCTATGACTTTTTAACGTTTTCAGGGAGCATAGCGATCGAACAGGACACCGATGGGGAAGAAGCCGAGTGATGAGAGTAGTTTTAGTATCATTGTAATCGAGGGTGTGGAGTTGATCTTAGCTTGTATCAGTTGTACCTTTCATGTTCAAAATAAATGATTGTGGTAGTTTGATAAATAACTGTTGTACTTTGGTTATGTAATAATAATAATAATAGTCCAATGTATCTTCTAGTTTTTGTCGCACTCTGAAGATCTTGTAAAATTGCCTAGCTTGCTTTGGTTCTATATAAAGACCCGTCGTGTCTCGGGTATCTTCCGCTCTCGGGACGTGACAGATCTTTCTTGGTATCAGAGCCTAGGTTTTCAAACCTAGGGAACTAGAATAAATAAATAAATAAATAAACGGTTAGAAATTGAATTCTAAGTAAAAACGTGAGTCTAAGGATAGGTAAAACCCAAGTTCAATGATAGATATACCTTACCCGGTGAGATGGATAGAGCCATGGGTTAAGTTCTACAATGACTTTCGACCTTACAAGTAAATCTGATCTTTATCATACTTAACTCTTTTGTAGGATCATGGCTGCAGAAAGAGCACAATTACGTGAGATGCAGCGCACCGTGCAAAACCTCACCGAGGCACTACAACAAGTGGCCCAAGGCGGAGCAAACCGTGGAGCGGGAGATCTCCACCGGAGTTTCCGTAACATGAACCCACCAAGGTTCACGGGTTCGTCTGACCCCGAGGATGCCGAGAATTGGCTAAAGGAGACCGAGAGGATTTTCCGCATAATGCAATGCACGGACGAGGAGAAGGTCCTACTAGCTACATTCCAACTGGAGAGAGATGCACGAAGCTGGTGGGAGTCCGTAGAAGCTACTTTGCCCGATAACCATATCACATGGACGGAGTTCGTCGATCATTTCAACAGTAAATATTTCTCCGATCGGGTGCAAGAAAAGAAGGCCGCGGAATTTGCCGCGTTAAAACAATGGACCAAGAAGGTGGCCGAATATGAGGCCTTATTCTCCAGACTTTCCCGTTATGCACCTCACTTGGTGTGTACGGAAAAAATGAAGGCGAGAAGATTTCTCAATGGGTTACGACCCCAGTATATTACTCAGCTAGCACCAATGGACATTCAGGTCTACTCAGAAATGGTGCGACGCGCTCAATTGCTAGAGGATGCCACGGAATTCTCAGATAGGATCCGAGGAAAGGACAAGAAGGCACATATTATAAGTCCGGGAAGCTTCAAACCGTCATTCGGTAAGAAGCGATCTTTTAATGGAGGGGAATCTTCCAAGGAGAAGAAATTTCAGAAAACTACCAAGCCCTTCTTCTCTAACAACAACAAGACTCTAGCAATCACTGGACCTTCCAAGGAGATTTGCAAGTATTGTGACAAGGCTGGTCACAAGACTGAAGAATGCTGGAGGAAACTGGGAGCATGTCTTCGATGCGGGAGCCGCGAGCATCGGATTCCCGACTGCCCCCTGATGAAGGAACAATCCAACCAGGACGAGAAGCGTACGATGAAGAAACAAGGTCGTCTCCAAGCTCTGCAAGAAACGGAACCAATGGAAGGAGGGATCGTGGAAGGTATTTTAAATATTTGCTCTAAATCTGCTAAAGTTCTCTTTGATACTGGAGCAACCCATTCTTTTGCTTCCAAGAAGTTTACTGCATCATTCACTAGAGAATCAGAACAGTTAGACTTGATTATTTCTACACCTCTTGGGAATAAATCTGATGTTACACATCACTACCCGAATTGTGAGGTTGAGGTGCACGGTAATAATTTACCTGCTAATTTGATATGTCTTGACATGGATCAACATGATGTTATCTTGGGAGCTGACTGGTTGTCAACCCACCAAGCCACGGTAGATTGCCGACATGGCAAGATAACTTTTGTGGGTTATCCCGAGTTAGTTTATATTAAACCTCGGAATAAATCCCTACTCATCTCAGCTCTTCGAGCTAGTAAACTGGTGACTAAGGGATGTACGGCTTTCTTGGCATTTGTAACTACCACGGAAGCTGACAAGTCAAGAGTTGAAGACATTCGAGTGGTTCAGGATTTCCCTGACGTATTCCCAGAAGAACTGCCTGGTTTACCCCCGGAAAGAGATGTGTCATTCTCTATTGACATTATTCCTGGTGCTGGTCCTGTATCTAAGGCACCCTACCGGATGTCGCCTGCTGAATTGAAGGAGCTGAAGGAACAGCTGATGGATTTACTGAAGAAAGGCTTCATTAGGCCGAGTACTTCCCCTTGGGGAGCACCCGTGCTATTTGTCAAAAAGAAGGATGGAACGATGAGGCTATGTATCGATTATCGGCAGCTGAACCATCTTACAATCAAGAACAAATATCCACTGCCGAGGATCGATGATCTATTTGATCAACTTTCTGGAGCTTCTTACTTTTCCAAGATTGATCTTCGTTCTGGTTACCACCAATTGAGGATCAAGGAAGAAGACATTCATAAAACTGCATTCCGAAGCAGGTATGGGCATTACGAATTTACCGTTATGCCTTTCGGACTAACAAATGCCCCTGCAGCCTTTATGCAGTTAATGAACAGCATTTTCAGGCCACATTTAGACCAATTTATTGTGGTCTTTATTGATGATATTTTGATCTACTCAAAGACTGATGAAGATCATGAAGAACACCTCATGAAGGCCCTACAGATATTAAGAGACAACAAGCTATATGCTAAATTCAGCAAATGTGAGTTTTGGCTGGAGAAAGTATCATTTCTGGGTCATATTATCTCAAAGGATGGAGTCGCTGTTGATCCGTCAAAGATTGTAGCAGTGAAGAACTGGGGTCAACCCTCTAATGCAACAGAGGTGCGAAGCTTCATGGGCTTAGCTGGTTATTACCGGCGTTTTATTAAGGACTTCTCCAAAATTGCGGTTCCTCTAACAAGGTTAACCCGCAAGGAAATACCATATGAATGGAGTAGTGATTGTGAAAAGAGTTTCCAAACCCTCAAGGATCTCTTAACCACTGCTCCAGTTCTATCATTACCGACAGAAGGAGAAAGATATGAAGTTTATACCGATGCTTCCGGAATTGGCCTCGGTTGTGTGTTGATGCAGAATGGGAAAGTTATCGCATATGCTTCCCGTCAACTGAAGAAACATGAGGAGAACTACCCAGTGCATGACTTGGAATTAGCCGCGGTAGTATTTGCTCTAAAGATCTGGAGGCACTATCTCTATGGAGAGCAATTCACTGTATACTCCGATCACAAGAGCCTTAAATATCTATTCTCCCAAAAAGAATTGAATATGCGGCAAAGGCGATGGCTCGAATATCTCAAGGATTTCGACTTCAACATCCAATACCATCCTGGCAAGGGTAACTCAGTAGCAGATGCCCTCAGTCGGAAGCCTAAAGTAATTCTAGCCAACTGTATGATACAAGAGTGGAAGCTGCTAGAACAACTTGTCGAGCTGGACATTAATGCAGATGAGAAGGTTCCAGGTGTTATTCTCTCTTATATAAGCCTACATCCAGACTTATTGCCGGAAATCACAAAACTGCAAGAAGAGGATCCAATACTGGTAGAAATCAAAGGCAAGATAGAAGAGAAGCCTGATTTCAAGATGGCACCAGATGGCAGATTGTTATTTCATGAACGGACATGTGTACCTGACTGTCCGGAATTGAAGAAGAAAATATTAGAAGTAGCTCACCGATCAAAATACACGATACATCCTGGAGCTACTAAGATGTACCAAGACTTGAAGAGAACTTTCTGGTGGCCAAACATGAAAAGAGAGGTAGCAGATTTTGTATCTCGTTGCCTCACATGCCAGCAAGTGAAGGCGGAACATCAAAAGCCCGCCGGAAAGTTACATCCACTAAATATCCCAAAATGGAAGTGGGAAGATATTGGCATGGACTTTATTGTGGGATTGCCCAAGTCTAGGAGCGGTTATGATGGTATTTGGGTAATTATCGATCGACTCACAAAATCGGCGCATTTTTTACCAATTAAAAGCCGATGGTCAATCGACGTACTTACTGCCATATATATGAAGGAGATTGTCAGATTGCATGGGGTTCCCGTCTCGATCGTTTCAGACCGAGATCCCCGCTTCACCTCTCATTTTTGGAAGAGTCTACAACATTCTATGGGAACAAAGCTCAATTTCAGTACTGCTTTCCATCCCCAGACAGATGGTCAGACTGAAAGAGCAAATCAGGTTGTTGAAGATATGTTAAGGGCATGTATTTTAGACTTCGGTGGGAGTTGGCACGACCACTTACCCCTAGCCGAGTTTGCCTACAATAACAGCTATCAAGCAAGCATTCAGATGGCACCATTCGAGGCATTGTACGGCAGGAGTTGTAGATCTCCTGTATGCTGGAATGAAATTGGTGAAAAACAACTTCTTGGTCCTGACATGGTAAGGGAATCGACGAAGAAGATTCACCTCATCAGAGAAAGGTTGAAGATGGCACAGTCCAGACAGAAATCATATGCTGATAACAGAAGGAGAGACTTGGAATTTCAGATTGGTGATCATGTATTCCTCAAGGTATCTCCGAGTCGAGGCATCAGGAGATTTGGTATTAAAGGAAAACTTGCACCAAGATTCATCGGCCCATTTGAGGTGTTGGAAAGAGTGGGTGAGGTAGCCTATCGGGTTGCTCTACCTCCTCAACTCTCAGAAGTACACAATGTATTTCATGTTTCTATGCTGAAGAAATATGTGCCTGATCCTTCTCACATCATTGACCACGCCAGTTTGGTGATTCAAAGGGATCTTACCTTCGAGCAAAGACCGATGCGTATTCTTGATCAAGAAGTTCGAGTTCTCAGGAGCAAGACGATCCCTATGTTAAAAATCCAGTGGAATCGATGCTCCGAGCGAGAAGCAACCTGGGAGACGGAGGAGTCTATAAAAGCGAGATTCCCCGAGTTATTTCAGACTGTAAGTGTTGTTGACATTATGCATTTCTTTTACTAGATAGAACTATCCCCATGTAATTGAATTTGGGGACCAAATTCTTTTTAGTGGGGGAGGGTGTAACACCTCTAAAATATATATATATATATATATATATATATATATATATATATATATATATAAAATATATAATATAATATAGTGGTATTATTATTGATAATATTAGCAATTAGCTAGCACATATGTATTTACAAACAACTTATAAAAATTCTTTAAAGGGCTTAAGTTAAAGATCAAAAGGTAGAGTCATTTTAAGTAAAGAGTGTCCACTTCACAACAAATAGTCTAGAGGAGTGGTTAAGAGCCTTACCATTCACCATGAGGTCCAAGGTTCAATACTCACCATCCACACCTACGTACAAAATGGAATTTTTGCAAATCTCACTTAAGCTAATCAAAAACTCTTAAGTTAATTAATTCTAATTGACTAATGCTAAACCTAATTAATTAAGAATCATAGTTAGATGATTATTAAGTACCTAATCCATCTTAGACTAATTAATCATGATTAATTAGAAGATTAATCCATCTTAAACTAATTAATTCTAACTAACAAAAATTAAACCTAAATAATTCATTAGTTGGTAGCATGTCCCTTTCCCCCAGCTTGGGATCGCACCAAGCTGGGCAGGCAGCTCATGGGTGACAAGGCTTTGTCACCTTGTTCCCCTAGTTGTTCCCTAAGCACTATCCTTATAAGATAATGAGAAGAGCCAGAACTCCCCTACCTAGAAGGGTTACGGATGTTGAAGAGAGGGTTGCTGTGAAGCTTCCTGCGCAGAGAAGCTTTGGTGCTGGGAGCTATTTTTATTTCATTATTCTTTTGGTCTTCATCTTAAGAGGTAGGTGTTCTCAATTCCCTTGCAAAATAATAATTAGCATATCTTCATCTCCACAATTGTTTCCACATGCATGCACCAAATTTAATTAAAACATGTTCATAAGTTTTGTTGAGAAAATATTTTAGTTAACTTTGTTAATGACAAACCTGCTCATCATGTCGATTAACCTTGTTAGATAAGGTTATGCACCTATTAATAAAGCATGTTACTTGTACCATGTTAATTAAACTAGCTAATTTGGTAGTGTCGTTATTAATATGATAGTTAATCTAGTGAGCCATATACATGAAAAACACCCTGTTAAAAGATATATACACTATTAGTAAAGCTTGTCCGTAAGCCCCTGACAGTTAAGATTATACTAGTACTCTAGTGAGCCAGCCAAATACATTTAAGACTCCCTGCTGAAAACCCTTGTTGGAAACTAGAAGCAACAAGGGGTCGACCAGGGGTCGACCCTTGCTGCTGGAAATACATGACAACCGAGTCGACCCTGGGTCGACCCGTGCTCAAATTTTGACTGATGAAAATTTTAAAATAATTATATGGAAAAATCCACAAAAATGGAAAACGTATACTCTTAAAATTTTGCTTCCAGATCCTTTCAAAACAAAAAGATAAAAATCTTTTAACCCTGCTATGTATATAAAAATATATATAATTGATTTAATTTAGTCATGCATAATTAACATTAGTGAACTAATAACTACTATACAATGTATTTAACGGTTTACAGTGTATAAAGTTAGAGTATATAGATAGTTGACTGTTAAATAACTATTAGTTATGTATAAATGATATTAGAAATGATATAAAGGGGACAAAACCCTTGCTGGAAGCAACAATGGGGTAGACTAATACATATTCACAGTGTAATTATATTCTGTGAGACAATACACACATACCGTATTAACAGTTTAGTCATTATATATTATATATGTTAAAGTTATATGTTCACAGTATGTTCAAGGTATAGTAAAACCTTACGGCATGTATAGTTTAGTTTAATTGTACTGAGTTATAGTTTAATCAACTTTAATCCCACAAAGTTTAGCTTAAAATATCATTAAAACCCCCTAAATGCTCATTTAGTGATTTTTAATGGCTTGGTCGAAGAAGATAAAGTTGCTTATAAAAATGTGCTCTATCAAATGTGATTTTTATAGATTTTTCCAAGTAGTCTAATTATCACGTGAATAGTGTTTTCCGCATTTTAAGTCAGGATTAATTCACCGATTAAGTTAGGTAAATGATTTTATTAGGGTCAGGCTCAGAAGACAATTGTGTTTACCATCGTGTTTACTAATTAATTACTATTTTTCTGAATTTTTATATGATAGTCAAAATTTTTACTTTTCACCATTTACTGTTACTATTAGAAGCACTATTGTTTAAACTGTTAACATGTTAGACTCATTGTCGCTAACCTGCCAACCTATCAGAAGTGTTACGGTTTAAACTGTTAAATCGTTAATCTGTTAAACTTAGTGTAATCAGTTAATGTTAATCTGTACTATCAGTTAACCTTAAACTGTTACATAATATAGAACTTTAAACGTTTAATATGTTAAACTGATAGTTAACATTAAACATTTCATCTGTTAAACGTTAAAAGTGTTACTGTTTAAACTGTTAAACCATTAATCTATTATAATCATGTTAGCCGATCTGCCAAAATCTGTTAACCTGTAATTAATTTGTTAAACTTAGTGTAATCAGTTCCTATTAAAATCACTTCAAAACGAGCCTAGATCTAAATGTAAATTTTTCTATAAAAAGTTCCAGAAGACAAATTGTTATACAAAATTTCGATATACCATTTGCTATTTTTTTATCAGCTAGTCAAATTTTTGATGAATAGTATTTTTCTGAATGAATAGTAAATTTTAAGTCAGGTGTAATTAACTGGTTAGCTCATGATAATAATTGTATTAGCAATTGGCATAGAATACAAAATTGATCAACATATTCTTAGCAATTTAATTAATATTTTTACGAATTTGTATGGCATAATATTTTTAGTATCTTTGATAACATGTTAATTAAGTACAGTATATCTCCTTAAGTATATTAGTGGTGTAATCTTAGGATAGTGTTGCTAATAATAATAATGTATTAACACCCCAAAAATTATGTACTATCACTCTAGAAATTTTAATGCCTTGGAATTATAATTTTAATATCTTGTAAATATTATTAAGTGCCATTAACTATCTGTTAACTTTACACAAAGAAAATGAACTTCCGTCCAGGAAGGACATTGGACTGGAACACCAGTAACCTTCCCCTTAGGAAAAACTTATGGTATAACAACGCCACATACTATTGTTCAAACTTACATTAAAATTTTATTAATTGCATTAATAAATCACAATTACTTCCTCTATATTTAAAGGTGTTACCATTCGATTACCAGCACCCCTGACCAAGGTGTCTCTTCTGTCAGTTATGCGTACACTTGAAATTAATCCTTTAGTAATGCATGCATTAGTCCTTAGCAATGTTTTACGTATCTGTATCTTTGGATTCCAAATCTGCCTTATACTGAATACCGGTCAAACCTTGAATTCTTTATTGGCTATACTTATTATACATGAGTGGGTGTCAAAAATAAATGACTAAATAATGCTGGCAAATAAGGGCCTGGTCTGGTCCTGGGGGGAGCGCCCAAAACCCGAGGGAAGATCTCTTGCTTGCGGTGTCTAGCATTGCACCGAACCTACATGCAGGATTTAGACATTCCACTGCTCTTTCACTTGACTTGCGTGGCCCGCAAGGGCAATACTTGACTTGTTTAGCCCGAATGGGCAATGATAATTTGAAATGTTATATATATAGCCAATTCCATGTGATTGAATTTACTTGTTTACAATGATTGCTATTCAGATATTACTTGCTATTCCAGTATTTGTTGTTGATATCACTTATTAATTCCCTATGAAATTGAGTTCTTAATCTTTACTCTTCAGTTAAATTCCTTGTGAATTCCGGTCATTTCTTGATGTTATTTGTCGGCATGCATACATCCTTTCATTAATGTAATGTGTAATTCACTTAAATTCTGCTGAGAATTGAGATGTAAATCCTACTGGGCGTTTTTCGCTCATGCTATGACTTTTTAACGTTTTCAGGGAGCATAGCGATCGAACAGGACACCGATGGGGAAGAAGCCGAGTGATGAGAGTAGTTTTAGTATCATTGTAATCGAGGGTGTGGAGTTGATCTTAGCTTGTATCAGTTGTACCTTTCATGTTCAAAATAAATGATTGTGGTAGTTTGATAAATAACTGTTGTACTTTGGTTATGTAATAATAATAATAATAGTCCAATGTATCTTCTAGTTTTTGTCGCACTCTGAAGATCTTGTAAAATTGCCTAGCTTGCTTTGGTTCTATATAAAGACCCGTCGTGTCTCGGGTATCTTCCGCTCTCGGGACGTGACAGATATAGTGGTGGAAGAATTGGGTGTTTCGATCCCCACAAGAAATCCATTGAACTCCAGATTTCTGGTACCAAAAAATCTCCTCTCGAGATAGAATAAGATGCATTTCAGCATTAGCTTTGTTAAGATTCATTCTGTTTTCAGCTGTAGGATAAGCATCATAAGTGGATTTGGCCTGCTCAACTAGAGATTCAACATTCTCTTTGGCCTGGTGAATATTGCCAAAGATCTCTTTATTCCAAATCCTTAAGGCAGCTTTCAAATGTTTTAACTTTTTCTGAAGAGCATTGAAAGGGTGAATGTCCTCCTGAATACATTTGTTCCATTGCTCTTTCACAAAATCTATAAAACCTTGATGAGTGTGCCACATGTGCTGGTATATGAATCTCCCCGGGGAAGAAATGATGGCATTTATGGACAGCAGTAATGGAGTATGATTAGAAGGGCCTCTTATAAGGTGCCTGATAGACAAAATATGATTTGAATTTAACCAATGTGAATTATATAAGACCCTGTCCAAACGAGCACGAATATGTGAGCCCCCTGTTTGGTTATTTGACCATGTGAAATTTGGACCTGAATACCCTGCATCAGCTAAACCAGTAGCAGAAAGGAAGCCTTGAAAATCAATCATAGCAACCATTGAAGAGAAATTACCACCAATCTTTTCCTTAGGG
Source organism: Amorphophallus konjac (assembly GCA_022559845.1). Lineage (NCBI taxonomy): Eukaryota > Viridiplantae > Streptophyta > Magnoliopsida > Alismatales > Araceae > Amorphophallus > Amorphophallus konjac. Next base: position 134,207,597 of record CM040128.1, read on the forward strand.
GATATTATACAATTGAAATCTCATCCTATTATCCATGGGATGGTCACTCCTTGGCTAAACTCCATAAGTGACTCAAACATATCCCTGCGCTTACTAGCCCCACAAGAGGCATATACTGTTGTGAAGTACAAAATAGTAGAATTATTTTCTTTGAGAGCAACAGTCAAGTATTGAGGATGGAGCTCTATAGTATCAAGGCAAATACTAGGCTTGTGGAATAACCAAATTTGAGAAGAGTCACCATTATTTCTAAGAAAAGAATGAAGGTTTATGCAGCGAGCTACTCCCTGAGCACGATTAAAATCAATGTGAGGTTCTGATATAGCAGCAATATAGACATCATTAGCTTTTATATGCTAAGCAAGGCTTCCAACAGTTGCTTTGTTACCGATACCTCTTACATTCCATATCAGAGCTGAGTTAATCATGATCAAACGAGGTTGATGTGTGGGTAGCCAAAACTTTGGCTTTAGCTCTGGTCAAACGGGCATCGCTGAATAGAACTCCAGGGAGAACTAAAATCTTAGTTGACTGCAGGTCTTGTGTATGTTTTGTTTTGTTGTCCTTAGCTTGGCAGAACATCCTGGAATTTTCCAAAGTAGAAATTTTAGAGACTGCATCTGAGCTTATAATTTCTGATTCATTCAAGACTGGGCAATGAGTGGCCTTCTTGATCTGTAAAGCTTCATTAGTTTGTTGGATTGAAGGTAGCTTAGCTGCTTCAGATGATTCCTCTATTCTTGACAAACCTGTGATATGCTTTTTGATTGGGTCATTTTTGCAAACAGGTGCTGAGGAGCCAATGTCTTCTTTATCCTTTAAGTGTTTAGATGTTGGAATATAAGGCTGACTGCATTTTGAATCTTCAAGAAGATCATTATCCCCAGAAATTTGCTTATCTTGGACCATCTCCTCATCAGAAACTAACTCATTAGATAGGTGACACAATACTGAGAACCTGTTAGTATCATTAATTCCCTTTTTTGGACTGGAAGCCTGAGACAGCAGTGGCCTATACTCCTGACGAAAAACTTTTTGAAATCCTCGAGAATCTGCATTGCCCATAGATTGATTTCGATCAACTTTCTTATTTAGTTTCTTTTTACATTCTTGTTCCATATGGCCAATTTTATGGCAATGGGAGCACAAATTCGGCACCCTGTGATAACTGATGGATTGCCAAAAACCACCTCTGTCCATACCAATCCATAGCCGCGCTTTTCTCTGAATAGCCAGATGTAGCTCAACATACACCAAAGCTTCTGATGTTTCAGTCATTGCGAGGTAGCATCATGGATCCGCAACACTGGACCAACATTTCCTGCTACTGAACGGAGCATATCTTCATGATAGAAGTTAACAGGTAAATAAGGAAATCCGATCCATACAGGAGCTGCCTGCAGATCTGAGATGAAATCAAAATCATGTGTCCACCTGAAGAATCTGAATAGAAATCCTTTGATGTATAAGCTCTTTTGAAGAAGAACCTTAAGAAAATATGCTTCACATCCTGACCGGATCAAGATATGTCTGGCATTCATCCTGCTTATAATGCATTCCGAGCTTAAATGGAGACGCTGTGTGATACAAGCTTTTGTCTCTAGAATGGATGGACGTCCGTAAGAGCATTTAGCTATAATTGCATTCTGAAGCTGCAGACAGGAGATCTGAATCTCTTCTTGAGTGAAAAAAACTGCTGACGCTCCCTTATCCGTGAAAGCGGGGGGCTTCACCTGGAGGGGAACTCTCGGCCTATGTTGTGTTTCAGTGAGGGTTTGTGCATAAGATTTTCGGGGAGCCGCCACCATCGTATCTGATCGACTAGCTTCAATGTCCTCAGTGGAGACCAAGATCTCCCCTGCCACACCAGCCATGGCTGGTTGGAGGGGGACGCACCAGGAAGGCGGAAGGAACAAAGGTGGGAAGAACAGGAGAAACGCGAACCAGAGCTTCTCACACTAGAATTCTAGAGAGAGAGAAGGAATCTGACCAAATTCAAATCTTAAAAATCACCCAGTTAGGTTAATCTCTAGAATGGGCCCGATCCGTTATCTCTTAGAAAAACCTATCCTTTCTAGTAGGTTAGCTCGCTGGTAGAGCTTCCTCTCTCCGTTTGATATTACTTTCATCGTTCAGAAGGCAATCAAAGGATATGCCATTGCTGAGCATCTTGCCCATCTTCCTATCCCCTGTACAGACTCTATTCAGGACGATTTCCCTGATGACTATCTCTCTATCTTTACCCATCATCCCTGTTGGTCTCTGCACTTTGATGGTGCACTCAATTCTCAAGGCCGAGGGATAGGTGCCATTCTCCTCACTCCGGAAGGGGTGATGATTCTATTTGCTTATCAACTCCGATTTCCTGTCACCAACAACATCGCCGAGTATGAGGCTCTCCTGGCTGGATTGAAGCACGCCTACCTTTTGGGCGCGCGCTATCTAAACATCATAGGGGATTCTCAGCTCCTTCTGCTGCAAGTTCTATCCACTTACCGCACCCGTGACCCGAAGCTCAAGCCATATCAAGATTTGGTCACTCTTTTGGCTCGGCAATTCCGCAAGTTGATCTACATCCATACCCCTCGATCTCAGAATATTCTTGCTGATGCACTGGCGTCACTCGCTTCCTCTTTATCTTTCCCTCTCAGTCGGAGCACTGAGACTGTCGTCATTCAGAGATTAGACGCACCCTCTCTTCAGGATCCTTGGTATCACAACCTTAGGAAGGCTGTAGAAGCTAGGGCTGAGAAGGAGGATTTAAAGGAAGTGTCTGTAATAGAATTAGAAGATATCTTGGAGGAAGAAGAATTGCCATGGTACCATGAAATCGACTTGTATTGCAAAGATGGATCATTCCCTGAAGGGGAAAATGCCAAGCAGCGTAAGGCTATCAGAAGAGCCGCCTCGAGATACACGATCATTGCTGGAGAATTGTACATGTGTGCTCTCAATGGAATGCTCATGAGATGTCTAGATGATGATGAAGCTTGGAAGGTGGTCGAAGCAGCCCATTCTAGTGAACGAATAATTCTCCAGGTCATCGATCGAGGTACACGATCCACCCTGGAGCCACTAAGATGTACCAAGACTTGAAAAGAACTTTCTGGTGGCCTAACATGAAAAGGGAGGTAGCAGACTTTTTGTCTCGTTGCCTCACATGCCAACAAGTGAAGGTGGAACATCAAAAACCCGTCGGAAAGCTACATCCGCTGGATATTCCCAAGTGGAAGTGGGAAGACATTGGCATGGACTTTATCATGGGTTTGCCCAAGTCTAGGGGCAGATATGATGGAATTTGGGTAATTATCGACCGGTTAACTAAATCAGCCCATTTCTTACCCATCAAAAGTTGATGGTCAGTCGACGTACTTGCTGCCATGTATATTAAGGAGATGGTTCGATTGCAAGGAGTTCCCGTCTCGATCGTATCTGACCGAGACCCGCGCTTCACCTCTCATTTTTGGAAGGGTCTACAACACTCTCTGGGGATGAAACTTAATTTCAGCACTGCTTTCCATCCCCAGACAGATGGTCAGACTAAAAGGACAAATCAGGTTGTTGAAGATATGTTAAAGGCATGTATTATAGATTTCGGCGGAAGCTGGCACGACCACTTATCCCTAGCCGAATTTGCCTATAATAACAGCTATCAAGCTAGTATTCAAATGTCACCTTTCGAGGCACTTTATGGCAGGAGTTGTTGTTCTCCAATATGCTGGGAAGAAGTCGGTGAAAGACAAATTCTAGGCCCAGATATGGTTAGAGATTCGACTGAGAAGATACACCTTATCAGAGAGAGACTCAAGGTAGCTCAATGCAGGCAAAAATCTTATGCTGATAATAGAAGGAGAGATTTGGAGTTCCAAGTTGGTGACCATGTATTTCTCAAGGTATCTCCTGGCCGAGGTATTAGAAGATTCGGTGTTAAGGGCAAGCTCACACCGAGGTTTATCGGTCCATTCGAAGTATTGGAAAGAGTGGGCGAGGTTGCCTACCGTATTGCTTTACCTCCTCAACTCTCGGAAGTGCACAATGTATTTCATATATCTATGCTGAAGAAATATGTGCACGACCCTTCTCACGTCATCGACCAAGCGGATTTGGTGATTCAAAGAGATCTTATGAGCAAAGGCCGATGCTGATCATCGACCGCGAAGTCCGAGTTCTAAGGAGCAAGACGATCCCTCTGGTGAAAATCCAATGGAATCGATGCGCGGAACAAGAAGCAACTTGGGAGACCGAAGAATCTATGAAAAGAAGATACTCAGAATTATTCTAAACAGTAAGTATTTTATACTTTCCACAACATCCTTATACAGTTGAATTTGGGGACCAAATTCTTTTAAGTAGGGGAGGGTGTAACTCCCGAGAATTTTAAAATAGAAATATACAAAAAAAAATATTTTAATTATTGAACTCATATTCTAATTCTATTGGATTAATCATTTAAAATATTTAATTACCAATAGATGCTTTAGAAGATGCCAAATTATATTTTTAGAAATGCCAATTTATATTTTTAATCACTTAGGAAATTAATATTACATTATTCTAAAGAAATAGGAAATATGTTATATAGATAGTGTTTTAAAGGTTAAACATCACTTTTACAAGATGCCAATTCATATTTTCATAATTTAGAAAATTTCATATTTCAACTTTTATATTATATCATTATTTTGAAGAAATAAGGGTATATAGATGAAGTGTTAAAGGATAAACATAATTTAAAAAGTGAGAAAGGGTATATAGGCAATTTTAGTTAGTGTAGAGTGAATATAAAAATCTCCGTTCAAAATAACGACATATGTTAAGTCGTTATTTCCTAAACGTAAATAGTGACATGAATAGTGCCACTTTTTATTTAAAAAGAATTTTTCAAAACAAATTATATGTAAACATAGAGAAAAATGTAAGGGTCTCACCCCTAAAATTTCATAAACAAATTCCCTCAATTTTTAAAGATAAAAATCTTTGAAGTTAACTTGGAAATCTTAACTTATGAAATACACGACCCCCTCTTGGGCGTCATTTCATTTCCGACAACTATCCCGATCATTCTATCCCTCCAGCCTATGTAGACTGTCAACCCACTAAATACCCCATAATTTTGGATCTTGTCTCCCATCCTGTCGACCCTAAGGTTATAAAATACACTCTATTTTCTCCCTATTTGGTTAGTTCGAAGGCTAGATACGGGAACAAGTTCTGAAGAGTTGCAGAGGAAGGGAAGGGCTGCTTCTTCCTCTCCTGTCAACTCCTGTCACTTCACAGAGGTAGGTGTTCTCAAATTCTTTCTTAACTAGTAGTTAAATAGGTTAATTGATGCATGTTTAGAGTTCGATCAACTAGTCAACCATGCTATATATATATACATATAATCTGCTTTACCATGACCAAGAATAATACCATGTTATATATATGTTAATAGCTTGTTACATACTATTAGCATGATTTTTTTTATGAGTTTGAACTTAGTTTATTAGCATGATTTCAGGACCTTTTTTTAACATATTTTTATCATATTAGTTTTCAGTCTTAATAATCCTATTTTAAATCCCCTGTTAACGGCTTAACACCCAGCACAATTGAAATTGGCGCCCCTGACCAGGGCGCCAATTAGCAAATTGAAGACTTCGTCGAAGTCTTCAATTAAATGAAGACATGCACCATGTCGTCAATTCGATTTCTGGAATTTTGGGTAATTGATAATTCAACACACTCAAAAATCCATAACTATAAAACTAAAGCACGAAATTTTTGCATGAACATGTTTCTGGAATCCTGACATTTTTCTCAACATATTCATGCCATTACTTCCTGATTCGGAGTTTTTTCACACTGATGAATAGTGCACACTCAACTAAAAATGGCGCCCCTGATCAGGGCACCAATTTCAGAATTGAAGACTGCCCGAGAGGGCGTCAATTAATTGAAGACATACACCATGTCATCAATTCCGTTTTCTGAATTTCCAGAAATCAGTAAATCAACTCATTCAAAAATCTATAACTAATAAACTGGACCTTGAAAATTTTGACAGAATATACTTCTGTGACACTGAGATTTTTCTCCATCTGACCATGTCTTCGGATTCTGATTCGGAGAAACTTTGGAGAAATGAACAGTAATCATTGAATTGAAGACGGCCCTTAAGTCTTCAATTTCAGAATTGAAGATGGCCCTTAAGTCTTCAATTACTAAATTGAAGACGGCCCTTAAGTCTTCAATTTCAGAATTGAAGACGGCCCTCAAGTCTTCAATTAATTGAAGACTGCTCAGAAGGGCGTCAATTTCGTTTCGTGAGGAATTAAAGTTATAACATTAGAAAATTCATATCTGTGAAACCAAAACTCAGTAATTATATCTGAACATGTTTCTGGACTCCAGAGGAATTATACTAAGTATTCATATCCTTACTTTCAAATTTCGAGAAACTTTTTTGAAATGAATAGTGCTTTGAGTCACAAAACGTATCTGCCAGGTGAAAATCACTAAATTGAAGACGGCCCTTAAGTCTTCAATTTCAGAATTGAAGACGGCCCTTAAGTCTTCAATTAATTGAAGACTGGGTAAAGGGGGGCCAATTTCATATGTATATATATATATATATATATATATATATATATATATATATATATATTTGAAAAATCAAAATTTTGAAAGATTGGGCAACCCCCAGGCGCCAATTACTGAATTAAAGACGGCCCTTAAGTCTTCAATTTTAGAATTGAAGATGGCCCTCAAGTCTTCAATTAATTGAAGACTGGGTAAAGGGGCGCCAATTTGATATCCACATATATAAATTTTTAAAAAATTGAAAATTTGAAGGATTAGCAAACCCTCAGATGCCAACTCAGTAATTACAACTTCTGATCTTGATCTGTCTCAAAAATTATGCAAACACAACCCTAATCCATACTCCTGCATATGATGAGTTCTTGAAATTTCGTTCCATGAAAAATCTACTTGTGTATACCCTACATGGTCAAACCTTGAATCTCTTAAACTATCATTTGGGAGTGTAGGAGCTAAGTGCCATGCAGGGCAAAGTGCTACGTTGTGGGAGCCACCTCTTGAGGCCGTACGGCGCAAAGTGCTACACGACGGGAGTCATCTCTTGAGCCTGTAGGGGCCACCTCTAGAATCCTCCATAACCAAATGACTAGTTAATCTCGTCTGAAATACTACGTTTCTAAATTCTTGAAATTCTATATTGGCTATAAATGAATGTGGATGTCAAAGGTAATACATGAAATGCTGTGCATATAGGGCCCGGTCTGGTCCTGGGAGGAGCACCGAAAGGTACTTGTGCCCATGGGAGTTTATTGACCACGGTGTTTAACATTGCACCGGAGTACTTGCTTGACTTGAGACACTCCACCCCTACTCTCTCTCTCTCTCCTTACTTGACTTGCGTGGCCCGAAACGGGTAATACTTGACTTGTGGCCCGAGAAAGGGTAAAATACTTACATGATAATAGCCAATTCTACTGATACGTACTTGACAATACTTGCTTGAATTGAATTTTTACTTTATATACTTGTACATGAGTTCCTTCTTATACCTGCGTTCATACTTGTACACGAATCCCCGCTTGCCCGAAGTGACATTTACATCTGTAAATTCTTGAAATACTACTTGTCAAATACTTGAAATCTTGTTATACTCTCTTTATACAGTTCTTGATCTCTTAATGTTCATCATGCCTAGATTTACCTGTATACCTAATTTTTTTATTATACGTACATCATGCATAGTCATACTGAGAATACATGTAAATTGTAAATCACGTAAAGATTGCTCGTATTTGAGATGTAATTCCTACTGAGCGATTCGCTCATCCAGTTACTTTCTAACATTTTCAGGTGATTCGGATAGCGACAAGAATGGGTTTGAGGTCGAGTGAAGAGTGCTAGAACGCCATCCATTTATCATTAGCTAGTCGAGTCTTTGAATTTATTTGAGTCTACCTTGTATTCCCAGTTATGTCAGTTAGTGGTATAAACTTTGTGTTAAGTCATGTAGCCTAATGTTTGGCTTTCTAAATTTGGAAATTTGTCATGGACTATCTTTATTTCCTTTGATTAATCAAATAAACATCACTTGGACTACTGGAATTTATTAGATTTTTAGTCATTTGCACACTCTGAAATTTGGTATGTTAAAATTCTTATCGCTCTAATGACACGATCTATATAGACGCGTCACGCATCTGAGTATCTTCCGCGCTCGGGACGTGACACTTAGACTGGACGTGTTCTTCTTAGTTTTTCCTATAAATAGAGGACCCCCTCCCACGAAATCAAGAGCTTCAAAATCTTCAACGAGGAGGGGATACTCTGTCCAATTCATTTCTGAGCTCGTGAGTTTTTAAGGGGAGGTTCTGCCGGTTTTCCAAGTGCATGCGCACTCAAAAGAAGAAGGCCCTCTTCCCACCACATGTCCACGCCATCCTTACGCTGCCAAATCTCTCCTCGAAGCCCGCCATCGACGCTCCCAATAAGCTTTTTTTCACTCCATTCTCCTTTCATTTTATTTTCGTTAGTCCCATGCATCATCTCGTGTTGCTGTATCTCTCTTCTTAAGAGAACTCCACATTTCTGCATTTCTGCATAAATCTTCATTCATCACATCATCGTCCCACCCTTTACATCTAAAAGGGGCTTAAAACAACACCAAACAGGTGTGTAGTTGTTCATGATTTCATTGTTTTCATCGCAAGGGATTGATACTACAATGCTTTTGTTCTGATCCACTTCGTGTTTGTTCATTTTCTTACTAGGGTAACCAAGAGAAAGCCCTCTTCATCGGCCGGCCGAGGGAAGAAGAAGAAGGAATTCACACAATCTCTCGCTTCTGACGTATACTTGCGATCACTTCTCTTTCATTTTAGGGTCCTTGACCTCTGGCGATCACACATCATCAACACACACGCACTCACGCGTGATTTCTATTTCTTTTCCACAAATTTCCTGTTTAACCCCACAAAGAGTAACTTCCCGTAATGATCTCTTATTGCGTAATTCCACATATTTCCTGTTAAAACCCACAGAGAGTAACTTCCCGCAACGGTCTCTTATTACATAATTCTACATATTTTAATTTCCTTTATTTCCATTCCTGTCAAAACCCGCGGAGAGTAACTTCCCGCAGTGGTCTCTTATTGTGTAACTCTGCATATTTCCATTCCCGTTAAAACACGCGGAGAATAACTTCCAGCAGTGGTCTCTTATGGCATAATTTACGCATATTTCCTTATTTAAACCCATAGAGAGCAACTTCCCGCCGTGGTATCTTTCCGCGTTATGTTTTATTCCTTTCCCGTAACGTCGTTCACATCTTTTAGCGATCACGATGGGACTTCTTTTTGTTTTCTTTTGGTTACCCGTTTGTTTTCGGCACCCACATGTGCCCCTCCTTTTGGCACCCGCGTGTGCCCCTCCTTATTGTGCCATTGCGCACTACAGTTGTGCTCCCGGCAACACTTTTATTTTCATCTCTCGTGCACCACATGCACTCCCCCATAGTCCCTTGTGATTTTCCTTGAGAGGTTGCATTATTTCGGAAAGAAGAACGGGCTAAAGTAGTTCATTTATTCAGTTGATTGCCATATTTGGATGTGTTGGAGTTGTGGAAGTCCTTCTTTATTCTTCCTTCTGTCATCCCTGGAAGAGCACTTTTCTGTCAGAGAATGCGTCTTCTTCCCAAGACACGTATTCGTATACGCGTCCCTATCGACAGATGCCTATTCAGGAGCATCACTGTAAACCCCTTAAAGCCCTTGTTTAGAGGCATCTTGACAAGTGGACGCGCTCTTAAAAAGGCTTCCCCGTGATTGGACGTGTTTTCCACATTTCTATTAAATTTGTTCAATCTTATTTTGTTCTGCATATTTCCTATTCTCCATGTTCTGTTTATGTCTTTGTGTATCTCTGTTATACATCAGCATTGCATACATTAGCATCTCCCCCCTTTCTTTTATATTTTTAGGAAATTACCCTCTCTCGGTGAAGGAAGGACTCCCCGTTCGAGAATTTCTCTCGACAGACTAGAATCTTCTCTATCAGGCTCTCCGTAAGTCCCCGATAGTGAAGGATTCCCTCTTTGTTCACTAGGCTGATTGTACCATTAAAGTTCTCCAGAGATAGTTGACCCATTCATGGTGAGGCGAGTGACTTTAGTTGGCACGGCGATGACCGAAATTGTAACTAGGGTCCTACCTTTTTGTGTGAACTTCTAATCTGTTAAAAACCACCTTCTTTTAATAAAAATAAAAAAAGGCGTAAAGCATCCCCTAGAGTGTTAATCTCTGCAATTGGTTTGATAGTGCATGTTATTGCATTCCGGTAAAGTGATAAAGATGGCGGAGTACAGTTATGATGACTTTGAGGCTGGGGCCTTTGACTATGAGTCCCATATGTATGGCCAGGGCAATGATTCATATGAAGGGTACCACTCGGACCATGGCCACCAAGGTGAGCCACATGTCCATGCTATGGACGCAGGTCCTTCCTACGAGCCCTCACATGAGGTGCAAATTGCTGTCGGGGAAGCATCCCCCTCCTAGGACATCTCCTCCATGTTAGGTGTCATTGCCACCACACAGCTCAGTCATGAGCAACTTGAGGCCCTTCAGGCCATTTTGAAGGGCAAATCTATCTCTCCATCTCCCCAGGAGCCGACTCAGGCTACCACCCCCATTCAAGATCTGACACAGGCTATTCCTTCCCCATCACCCCACGGGCAAGCAAGTCAGCAGCCTCCCTTCTTCTGATTTCCTTCACAGTCTATGACCCCAACCATTCCTCAAACACCAATCCAGCCTGGTCTATCCACTGGAAGGCCCCAATACCCGTCCCATTTGAGGTTCCCTTCTCAAGCCTCTGGAAGGCTCGTCCCTCCTCCATGGCAAGCGCCACCCTCACCGACCGATACGCTCACCCAGTCCCGCCTCACTAAGCTAAATAAAATGGATGAGTAATTTCAGGATTTGAAGAAAACGGTGGACGTAAAGTCCACCCCTGAGGTATCCTTGCCGGTCCTCTCGGTATTCCATCTCTTCCCTTCTGAAATGCCTACATACCGTAGGTACGACAGCACTGGCAACCCTTTTATTCAACTCAAGGACTTCATGTACGAGTCCTCTTTCTGGCAGAATGATAAAATATCCCTGGCATATCTTTTTAGGAGATCATTGGATGGCCCCACACTAGAATGGTTCTATTCCTTAGATCCAAGTGAGGCCAAAGATTTTGATACGGTCCAAAGAAAGTTTCTCCAGAAATATCGGGACTGGGTTGGCCCATACCTTTCCATCACCAATCTTGTGGCTGAGAAGATGAGGACGGATGAAAATTTCGTCCAATATGTTAATAGGTGCTCCCTGGCAGAAAGGGTAAGAGATACCCTCTCGGAGTCGGAACAAGTCAAAATGATTGCGTCTAATTCCACTCCTCAGTTTAGACACATTTTGGCCATGAACAGGCTTACCACAATGGAAGAGCTATATCAGAGAGCCAGGTATATCCAAACCCAGTTAAAAGACTGTCCACTCATGCACATGTTCGAGCAGTCAAAGCCGAGGGTGGTGAGGAAGACAAATGTCAGTGTTCAGGGCAGAGTGACGAAAGGGGTCGTCACGAATGAGCAAGTGAGTGCAGTTGGCAACCCCAACCAGCTAGCCAACCCAAGGCCCCCACAAGCACCACGATTCCCCTTCCAGCAAAACTAGCAAGGTCCACAACCTTATCGTCCTCTACCACAAAATGGCCTCCACCAGAACAACATGCCTCAGCCCTTCCATCCCCAGCAACAATATCAGCCACCTCCTCAGTACCACCAACTTCCACCCCCTGAAAATTACGACCCTACTCAACAACAAAGAAGGCTGATCGGCCCTAAAAGAGCCCAATACCCACCATTGCCGAAAACCTTATCGGACGTCTTCAACGCTCTTATGGCTGCCAATGCACTCACTCTGCCCATGGAGAAACCTATATGGCCCCATAATGTCGACACCTCCAGATACTGTGTCTTCCATAGACAACCGGGCCATACGGTGGAGAAATATTTTCAGTTTAAAGATTACATTTTTGACATGAATGATCAAGGTGGAATTGACTGGGATGAAATGAGGTGATATATTGCCACTTTGAAGGCCAGGAGACCTCCCCTTATGCCCCAGCCATAACAACAACAACAACAACAACAACAACAACAACAACAACAACAACAACAACAAGAATAACACCAACAACAATCGCAACCTCAGCAGGTCCAACAGCAGCAGCCAAATATGGGCATCATTCAGAACCCACTCCTGGAGCACCACCAACCCAACAAACAAGTCAACCCCATCTCCTCCTTCCAGGAAGTTGGAAGAGGTCAAGGCTGGCATACGGAAAGCACCTCTGTTCTCGCCACCAACCATGTCACCAACCAACCCCCTCGCCTTATCCGAGCAGCACCTCTCTCTCCTCGACTTGTACCACAACCTACTACTAAGCCTTCATTCCCACAACCATCACACCCCCTCATCTGCACCCCTACCACTAACTCCTCGCTGATCCACCAACAAAAATTCTCCACACCTCCACCTGTACCCTCAAAGCCTCTCATCATCCCTCGTCTCTCTACCACGCCATCTATCATAACTACACCTCCACCTGCACCCTCAAGGCCCCTCATCATCCACCACCCATCCGATGTCCCATCTACTTCCACCACGCCTCCACCTATGCCTTCCAAACCTCTCATCATTCATCGTCCATCCGAGGCTCCATCTACTTACACTCCACCTCTACCAAACAAACCCTTCATCAAGATCCCTCTACCCATCATCACCCCTGCTCCACCAACTATTCCTTCACCACTACCCCTTAAACCCCTTCTCAAACCCATAAACAATCCCATAGAGGTGCAGAAGCCGCAGACTATTGTGATCCGGAGTGGAAGAATCTTCCACCGGGTTTTCCCCCAAAATAGTTAGGCCCAAGAACAACCCCAGCCAAAAAGAGGGACTGAAGAGCAATTAGAAGAGTTCACCCCTGGGACTCTGAAGCATTTGGATAAAACACCTGCCCGGATCTCTGTCCTTGAATTGATTAAGAGGTCCAAATCTCATCAAGAAGCTTTAATGGAATATCTTCAGAAGGTCATGATAAACAAAGACCTCCTTGTGGAAAAGATTTCGATAGTGCTGACATCGACAAGTACACAACCGGCCATCATGTTTCATGATCACAAGCTTGCCCCCAAAGAACCTCAGAAATATGCATTGTGTATTGCGGTAAAAATCAATGGGGTGCCGGTGGACCCATGTTTGGTGGATATGGGTGCATCAATCAATGTGATTTCCATGAGCACCCTTCAATTGTGTGGGGCTGACATAGAGCAGATAAGCTCTTTGCCAATCACAGTCACAACATATGATAATAGCAAAAGGCCGCCGAAGGGGATGATTACTCTCAATGTGGAAGTGGGTCCTGTTGTGGTTCCTACAAAATTTCACATCCTTGACATGGACCCGACATTCAAGGGCATACTGGGCCGTCCTTACATAGAGGCAATGAACGTCGTCCCATCTACAAACCACCACTGCTTGAAGTTTCCGTACAAGGGACGGATTGTCAAGGTGTTTAGCATGCCCATCCTTCCTATGGTGGATGCTATTACCACTTCTTTGCCCTCTGTTTGGCTGACCCACAAGCCCATTCTTTCATTGCTGGATGTATGTGACCCTTGCCACGCCCCGTTGGCACAAGAAAAGCCACTTTCCACACCAATGCCACGTCTTCCTTCTCGCTCTAAAGGATGGAAAATTATAATGAACATGGGCTACCAACCGGGCAAAGGCTTAGGGTCGCAATCACAAGGGATGTTGAAACCAGTGAAGAAGACAAAGTTAATCCTTAGAGCCGACTTAGGCTTTGAAGGGCCAATGGAAGCACATGGAAAACCCCTTGAATGGTCATTGTATTCTCATTTCAAGAAAGGGCCCATTGTTCAAATGGGGGACTACTCACAAGAAACACATAGGGGGTCACAGATTGCATATTTAGCTGGGGGATGCTCGAGGGGTCTCAAGAGAGGAAAGGTTGACGACCCGGAGTGCGAATATTACAAATGGTTTGACATACACGATATTTCCATTGCACTGCAGCGGATATTCTTGCCTTCACACCCAGAGGGGCAACCTTTGATCTCCGATATGCCAGGAGGTCCCATAATTGTTGCCAAAACTCCAAACCACCCTCGCCAAGAGGACGTTGCCATTGACGGATCGCTTTCTGTCATTTTCTCCATCCATTATCTTCAGCCTCCATTGCTGACTATCTCCTAGGCCAGACAGTTGTCTGATGATCTTCCCATGTCTCCTTCTTTACTTACGTTCATGCGCTGGTTTTTTAACCCGCATGAAATTTTCAATCATGATCTGCTTTATGATCCCCCAAACTTCTTAGCTATAATTCCCATTTCTTCTTCTTCAATTGCTTTCAATTGTTTAGTTATTGAAAATGAAAATGAAAAAACATGCAATTTTCCAAACTCCTCAACAACACATTTCTTTTGAGGAGACATCCTACATTTCCCACGAGTGTGCCCCGACTTACGGGCCACTCATCCAAGGTCCCTTGAGTGACCTCCTCTACCCCTCCGCTAAGGGGTCTTTTCATGTACATTCTTTAGCCTCTTCTTCTTCTGTAGGATAAGTCAGTCAGGTTAGGAATAATGAGTCAAGGGTAGTATCCAATAGAAAATCCAAGGGTAGGCAAATCCCTCGTCAGTTCCTTCTGGATCTAGCCGATAGGTGTCAAGCATGCCTAGACATTCCTCAGCTATTAAAAAATCCCATCCAATTGCCAGAGTTAGAATGTGAGGAGAGTTTCACAATTGATGAAGGGTATGGAGTCTATGAGATCACAGATGAACAGTACCTTATGGAAGAAGGGGATGAAGAATATGAGGACGTGGCGGACGACTATGCTAGTGGAATGAGAAGATTTGATGAGCCGTCAGCCACCGCAGAAGAATCCACCAAGGAAATAAACTTGGGAACCGAGGAAGACCCTAGGATAGTCCTCATAAGTGATAATTTGCCATCATTTGAGGAAGAGGCATTGATCGAGGTTATCAAGGAATATAACACTACAAGAAAATGGGAAATACCGACGTAATTTTTCAACGGCAATATATTCGTCGGGAAGACGTCGGAACTATTATAACTTTCCAACGGAAAATATTCTGTGCAAATCCGTCGGTAAATACGGCCTAATTTTTGACCTATTATTTCGTCAGAATTACGTTGGATTCTATGCAAATCCAACGGAAATTCTGTCTCTAAAAAGAGACAATTTAAATTTCGTCAGAATTACGTTGGTAATTACCCACTGATTTTTGACAATAAAATTTCCGTCACTAATATTTACATATATTTATGTCATAATTATCATAAACGAACAGAAATATGTGTGTAAATTTTGACTTATTTATGACTGAATAAGATTCTGTCAGAAACACCTGGAATAGCTTATGTTTAACCGTAATATGTGTATATAATAAATAATAAAAATAAATATATCAATAGTTTAGCTGGATAATATTCGAATTCAAATTCGTATTAATTAGTGGATAATATTCTAAATCGTATTTATTATTTTGTATATGGATAATATTAGAATTTGAATCAGACCGGATACAGATATTATAATATTTGTTTCATAAAATATCCATTCGTAATAATATATATCATATAATATATATTTATGTAAATAATATATTATAAAATATATAATATAAAAAATAAAATATAAAAAGTATGATAAGATGGAAGATTGTTACACTTCCCGAAATTATAATAACTACCCCATTTTGACTATTTGACTTCTAAAATTAAAACCAGCCATAGTGAGACCCTTCGTCTTTAAAAACCTCAACTCATGGGTAGTTGGCATAAGTTGGGAGAGACCCTTCGTCTTCCATCGACTTTAGGTCTTCCACCGACTTTAGTAAACAAATACGAATACTTTACCAGCAACAGGAGTGCAGGACAGCAGGACTACAGGAGGGAGAGATGTGTGCTAGGAGCCACCATTTTTTCTGTTTGTTAATGCCTCTCTCTCTCTCTCTCTCTCTCATTTGTCACCACTACAACTATTTTTCACGTTTAGACACCCATTTGTTACCCTTAGAAGCACTTGTCACCCTTACGACCTATTTGCCACCCTTACGACGTATTTCTTACCCTTAGAAGCCATTTGTTTTTCCCCCATCCCTTGCTTTCCCCCCCTCGCCGCAGACCATCGCAACCTTGTCCACGTGTGCCCACGGGTGCCCTGCACACCCTCCCTCTCCTCCGGCAGAGCACTACTGCCCCTCTGGTGCCGTACCGTGGCAGCCGGCCGCTGTTCCAGCCAGACCCGCCCACCGGCTGCCGTCCGACACCGTTGTAGCCGTCGTCCTCGACCGTCCATCGCCATTCCGCCACCGCTGCCCGCGCAGGGCCTCTATAACATCACATCCAAGGTGTCATTGCCATGGTTTAATCCCTCATGTCATGATTCCTAATTTCATCTCTCCATTCACATGTTGGATGTATTTTTATTTTGTTTAATATATTTTTTTAGGATGTACAAAAGTGGAAAATAATCAATTTTTAAGGGAGATGATGTCAAAATTTTTTAGAATACTCCCTCCATTCAAACCATAATTTTGAAATAAGCTCTTTTCAGAAGTAAGTATCATGATCTCTCTCTTCTGGAGAATCACACCAGCCTGTATGTGTAAACCTTCTTGGTTTGTCCTAGTATAAAAGTAAGACTAATGGCTTGGTGAGATACCAAAGCTATTGTTCGTGCTTTTAGACCAGGACAGACGAAGAAGGTTTATACATACAGGCTGGTCGATGTTGATTCTCCAGAAGAGAGAAATCATGATACTGGCTTCAGAAAAGAGCTTCTTTCAAAATTATGGTTTAAATGGAGCGAGTATTCTAAAAAATTGGTGTCTCAAAGGATTCTAGTGCCGAAACTTTTCAATTAGACGAGGGTGACACTGTAGAGTTGGTTGCTTCTAATCTTCATCTAATCGAATCTACCGAGCCACTTCGGTTGTGTATAGAGGACAAAGTGGAAGAAGTCGATCTAACTTAGCTAAATGAAGCAATTGTTGGGCAGGAGGAGTCGTCTGAGAGAGGGGATTCTTCTGCAACTGGTGATAGTGGAGGATGATCCAACGGATATCTATTGATTTGTAATTATAATTATAAAAAATGACACATTTGAATTAATGTAATTGTAATTTCTTTTATTCATTGAGTTATATGTTGTATGGATTTTATCGAGGGATGTGTGTTTTTTGTTGAGTTGTGTAGGGTGTGTGTATAATTATAGTTTTAAAGGGTGATAAATGGATAACAGAAGTAAAAGATATGTTTCGAAGCGAAACAAAGGCGATGGCTGGCGAGTGATAAGGGTGACAAATAGATGTTGTGAGTGACAAATAGCCATTAGCAGTGACAAATAACTCTGTAACGGTGACAAATATCTCATGGCAATGAAACTTGAAGAAACTGAAGTTCGTTTGAAGGGTTTAACCGTGTATGAGTTTCCTAACTCTACCAACACAGATCTGAAACTTTCTTAGTCATCAAACGACACTGATTAAATGAAGCGAAACGTTTATATTATTTTTCTATCAATTTTCACAATTAGGTGGTTTTATATTATTGTTATAGTGTTACATTTATTAATTATCAATTTTATGTTTTTTATCAATTTTATAATCAATTTATTAGTATACTGGTACATTTATTAATTATCATTTTTATGGTATTTGTCATTTTAATAATTATTTTACTATTATTATGCTGTTACATTTATTAATTATCATTTTTATGTTTTTTCTCAATTTCAGTTATTTCATTATTATTTCACCGTTACATTTATTAATTATCATTTTTAATTTTTTTGGTTTTTGTCATTTTCATAATTCTTTAACTATTATTATGATGTTACATTTATTAATTATCATTTTATATGATTCTTATCTTTTTCATAATTGTTTTATTATTATTATTGTGTTATATTTATACATTTTCAATTTGTATAGTTTTTTGGCATTTTTATTTATTTTATTATAATTATAGTATTATATTTATTAATTATTACTGTTAGATAGAAAGAAGAACAAGTTTTGAAGTTTTGGAGACAGTAAGTCAGATAAGCCAAAATCAAGTGCGACGGCTAACACCGCATACTGGTGACAAATAGTCATCTGTGGTGAGAAATAGGTTTCAAGGCTAACAAATGTCTCCTAAGGATGATAAATTGATAACAGAAGTAAAAGATATGTTTTGAAGCGAAACAAAGGCGACGGTTGGCTAGCGATAAATGTGACAAATATATGTTACGAGTGACAAATAGCTGTTAGCAGTGACAAATAACTCTGTAATGGTGACAAATAGCTCAGAAAAATGGGAAATACCGACAGTATTATCCGACTAAAAAGTTTTCATCGGAAAGACGTCGGAATGATTCGACTTTCATGGTTTGTTTGTTATTTTCTTTCCTATGTAACAAATTATTTTATTTATTGATTATCATTTTTTATGGATTTTTTTATTGTTATATTTATTTTCTCTTTTGGGTTCACCTTCTGTATGTGAGAGCAGCGAGCAAAATGAAGGATAAGGGTGATGAATGTATATTATTGGTGACAAATAAGTTGACAGAGACAATAAATGCACATTAGTGGTGACAAATAGGTTGACAGGGGCGACAAATGCGCATGAGGGGTGACAAAAGGCTCTTAACGGTGAAAAAATGTACAAAGGTGATGGCTCCCAGGGGCAAAGGCGGACGGCTCCTGCATGCTATAAGAGTGAAGGATGCCTATTAGTTGTGACAAATAGATCAACAGGGGGGACAAATGTGCATGAAGGGTGACAAATGGATCCTAACGATGAACTATGAGCATGAAGATAAGCCCTACTAATATTAGAACCATCGACAAACCTTGTTACTTATAGGGGAAGAACTCCCCTTCATAAAGGTAACCCCTACCTACGACAGATGGTATCCTTCATTTGACGGCAACCACATCACATAAAGATCAAGCATCCATCATGCAAAGAAAGGTTGCAGAAAAAGAAATTATATTGATAGGGGAAGAGGGTACAAGTGGTTACTCGTCCTCTTTGGGACGGAACCTTTCAGGTTGGAGGCTCAACACCCCCTTGTTACAAAACAGGCGGTCCACCTTCGCTAAGGCGTTCTGTCACCCTTGCAGGTACCCCTGCTTGTATTCCTCCGAAAAGTCACCGCCGCTGCTTTCCCCTGATGGCTAGTTTGGCACCGGCAGGGCTTCCTTTCGGAAGCACAGCCTTTTGGCGGGAACCTGCTCTGACGAAGAATCTGACTTCTCAGACGACGACATCTTCACGAGAGTGTCTTTGACCGCCAAAGGAACTCAGGATGTCCTTAAGGTTCCCCACAGAGTCTCTATTTATAGGAGGGAGATGAAACCCCTAGAGGGCAAAAGAGTCTGCGTGCCTCCCCAACTTTGTGGAAATCAAAGCGACGGGACGGCGAAGATCGTTCCATCTCCCCCAACTTTTCTGACTCTCGGTCCTTCCTTTTTCTCGGTCATGAGATCGCTTGGACCGAGATTCCTTTCGTCCAGATACATCAGTCGCATAGTAGACGAGAGGCCGGAGAGAGATACTGCAACGGATAACACTGCATAGTGGTGATAAATAGTCATCAGTGGTGACAAATAGGCTTTAAGGCTGACATGTCTCGTAAGGGTGATAAATCGATAATAGAAGTCAAAATACGTGATGAAGTGAAACAAAGGTGATGTCTAGCGAGCAATAAGGGTGACAAATAGCTCATTATAAGTGACAAATAGCCATTAGATGTGACAAATAGCTCTGTAACGGTGACAAATAGCTCATGGCAGTGAAACTTGAAGAAACTCAAGTTCGTTTGAAGGATTTAACGGTGTCAATGAGTAAAATGTCCAGTACATTATTTCCCTATGCAGACCAAGCGTAGTACACTTTCTTACCTACAACAATAGTAATAACAAAGCAACTAATATGAAGAGGAGCAACAATACTAGAGTACATAATAGAACAACAACAATACAAGGCACATTTGACTTTTGTGTAGTCTGTTGGCGTAGTGCCTGGTTCTTTGAATCATACTCAGGCCCGGGACTTGCATGATATGTAGGCATGGGCCTTTCCTGTAGTTGAGGATGATCAACATACGTATGTCTGTTATTGCCAACCCCATTTATAGCAGCATGTGCTTCCCCTATCGAGTGAAAACCCTTATAATGAGCTCCAGGGTATCCATTCACTTGGACAAAGCATTCGGGCCAACTATAATATACACCGGGTTCGCGACCAACCCACACTACATAGCATTTATAACTTCCCATTTTTTGAACCTCAATTCTCTTCATGTAAGGTGTTATAAAAGACAATAGGTATGATAGACATAATAATTGCAGCAAATTTAATATGAAGTCCAATCCATAAGAGCAAGTTTGTAGATCTGAAAGCATGTAGGTTTAAGGTTACACTGCATGCAGCATGATATAGTGGGGTAGGGAATTTAAGTCTGCTAGTTCAAGTGCATGAACAAGCTTTATGTCATGTGAATTAACACCCAATCAACCCTAAGCAATAGTATGCCTTAATGTGGTGGAATAAAATTTGAACATATTTACATGCTTTCCTGGCAAGTAATAACAATATGGAAGTCCATTTCCGTGTGCTCTTATCAAAGCAAGGTAGATGTTAGGCCCAATATAGTGTACAGAGCATACGCAAAGCATGGTAGAGGTCCAACGAAAAATAATACTTGTGCAGAGGTTAAAAACAAAACAACCACTGCATCCGTTTAATATGAAACTACCTAGACCATATCATATACGAACATATGAAAGGCCTGTAAAATGCATAAACATGGAAGAGGATTAAAAAAAGTAAGAGGGCATCTGCAGCAGGAACCAGTGACGACAAGGGACCAAGGAGGACGCAGAGGAGACGGGCTCTTCTATTGGGGAAGCCACCGCTACGTGCACTGATGAAGGGGATGACATTGCAGAGGAGCCTTAAGAACTTAAAATAGAAGAGCGGGTGTCAATGTAGGGTCACGAGCAGGATCGGTGTGTCGATTTAACACATCGCTACAATGGAGGTGGTAACATAGCCCCTCGGGAGCAGAAAAAAGGGGAACGTCGGGGCATCCAACAACAGTGGACCAGTGTGATAACATCCTATGTCCTTGTTTACGTTGTAAAGATAAGATATTTCATTCGCTATGGGATGTGCAAGCTCATTTATACATGAAAGGGTTCACGAAAGGTTATATGAATTGGGTGTGTCATGGTGGGGAGTTCTGGTCGTATGAGCCCGGCAATGTTTCAAGCACAAGTACCTATCAAGACATGGTACTCGATGCTGCTGGCCCTAACTTTAATGTACAAGGGGAACACGTGTACAACGAAGAACCACCAAAGAAGTCGGCTGAAAGATTTTATCAGTTACTTCGGGATGCTGATGAGCCGCTGTGGGATGATTGTGAAAATCACACTCGGTTGTCTACTGTCTCACAGTTGTTGAATTTGAATTCCAAATTTCACCTTAGTGAGAGTTGTTTTGACCGTATGCTCCTCCTTATCAAGAGTATGCTGCCTCGAGATGAGAAGCTGCCTGTAAATTTTTACCGTGCAAAGAAGATGGTCAATGAGTTAGGGCTTGAATACCAAAAAATAGATGCATGCCCTAATCACTGTATGCTATATTATGAAGATAATGTAGATAAAAGATCATGTGATATTTGTCAGCATGATAGATTTAAACCTAAGAGAGGGGACAATTCAAAGCAGAAGGATGTGCCTTACAAGTAACTGTGATACTTCCCTCTCACGGCCAGATTGCAGCGGATGTATATGTCGTCAAAGACAGCTTGGCATATGATATAGCACACGGAGAGAGTAGATCGTGTAGATGATATAATTAGTCATCCCGCCGATGATAAAGTCTGGGCTTATTTCAATCGTACGTATACTGCTTTTGCTCACGAGCCACGCAATGTTAGGTTAGGTTTATGCACAGACGGCTTCAACCTATTTGGAGGCTCAGTGGCGTCTTACTCATGTTCGCTAGTGTTCATGACGCCGTACAACCTTTCGCCGGGCATGTGCCTGAAGCTAAAGAACATTTTCTTAACTTTGGTGATTCCAGGTCCAAAAAATCCAGGAAAAAATTGGACATATATCTCAGGCCACTTATTGATGAGTTGAAAAGATTATGGAATGATGGAGTTGTTACTTATGATGCGTATAGAAAACAAAATTTCATTATGAAGGCTACATCGATGTGGACAATAAGTGACTTCCCTGCATATGGAATGCTATCTGGCTGGAGCACACACAGGAGGTTGGCATGTCCTTAATGTATGGCTGATACCGAATCCTTTGTCCTGAAATATGGTAAGAAATCATGCTGGTTCGATTGTCATCGACGGTTTCTACCAATTGACCATCCTTTTCGAAGGCAAAATGACTCATTCATTAAGAACAGAGTTGAAATGGATGAAGCAGACTTGGAACAGATGTCTGGTCGACAAATGGCGGCACAGGTGCAAAACATACTAGATATAGTGCAATTGTCAGGTAGTACACGACATCTTCATGGATTTGGAGAGGATCACAATTGGGTGAAGAAAAGTATCTTCTAATAATTGACTTACTGGTCAGCCCTTTTGATACGGCACAACCTAGATGTCATGCATGTTGAGAAGAATGTTTTTGATAATGTGTTCAACACCATCATGAACGTGAAAGCCAAAACAAAGGATAATGCCAAGGCACGAGCGGACTTGAAGATACTTTGCAAACGACCAAAGTTGGAATTACGGTCGGTACGGGGCAAAGTTGTGCAACCTAAAGTAGCTTACATGTTGAAAGACACATAGATCAATGAACTGTGCCAATGGCTAAAGCAATTAAGATTCCCTGATGAATATGTGTCTAACATAGCCCGTTGTGTGAATGTCAATGCGGGAAAAATATATGGATTGAAAAGTCATGACTGCCATGTGTTCATGGAGAGACTTCTGCCCATTACATTCCGTGACATATTGCCAAAGCCTATATGGGGAGCATTGACTGAGTTGAGTCAGTTTTTCAAGATTCTATGTGCATCAGAACTCAAACTTGGGGATGTGCAAACTATGGAACAGAATGTGGTCACGACGGTATGCAAGTTAGAGAAGATATTCCCCCTACGTTCTTCGATTCCATGGAGCACCTGATTATCCATTTTTCATACGAGGCCAAAGTTGGAGGACCGGTACAATTTCGATGGATGTATCCATTTGAGAGGTAATCAGTATGCATTTACTGATTATTTGACAATAGTTACATGTGTCTGTCATTGTCACTGTATGTCATTGTCATATGAATTGTTGTCATAGGTGTATGCATGACCTGAAAATAAAGGTTCGCAACAAGGCTAAAGTAGAGGGTTCGATTACCGGGGCGTATATTATTGAAGACATTTCGAACTTCTGTTCGATGTACTTCGAACCCAAAATTCAAACTCGCTGCAATCGACCTCCACGTAATGATGATGGAGGAGAGGTGGGTCCGTCCGACCGGTTGTCCATATTTAAGTATCCAGGACGTGCATTCGGACATTGTTCGAATCGCATATTAGAGGATAGAGAGTTGTTGGCCGCAGAGATATATGTTCTCCAGAACTGTGCTAAGATTGAACCTTATGTTGAGTGAGTCATCAACTCCGCAGCTCCCAAAAATTTATAAGCATCTTGACATTCTTCCTCCCATTTATGGTGATGTTTCATTCATCATTGCAGGCAATTTGATTTAGAATTAATTACTCAATGTCCACACCTCAATGACATGGAGGTTCAAAATGAACGAGAGAGATCTTTTGCCAGATGGCTTAAAGGTCAAGTAAGTGTCAATCTACCAATTCTACAAAGCTTTAGGTGTATGCACGTATCAAAAGAAAAGTAACGTGATTTATATTCATAGGTTGAAGAAGGTTATGTTACTGATGAAAGAGTCCGGGTGATAAGTTATGGACCTTCGTAGGTCGCGCATGCCTATCCAGGATTTTTTGTGAATGGTTATAGATTTCACACCAGAGATTATGGACGAACTAAGTCTACGATGAATAGCGGCGTATGCGTGAAAGGTAGTACATACAATGAAAATGATCTTGATTACTATGGTACTCTTGAGGAGGTCATAGAATTACAGTATCTCGAACAAGACAAGCATATATTCCTTTTTAAGTGTCATTGGTTTGATCCTCATTCAGTTCGAAACGACGCAATATATGGGATTGTTGATGTCAAACATAGATCAAAATTGAATACCTATGACCCGTTCATTTTGGCCGCACAAGTCCAACAAGTGTATTATTCAAGTTATTAATCATCTAAGAATAAAGATTGGTGGGCAGTTTGTAGGGTAAAACCAAGGCTTGTGCCTAATGATGAGTTAGATCTGATTGAAGCTGTCTCAAAGGATTTTAGTGCCGAATTTTTTCAATCAGACGAGGGTGACACTACAGAGTTGGTTGCTTCTAATCTTCATCTGATCAAATCTGACGAGGCACTTCGGTTGTCTATAGAGGACGAAGTGGAAGAAGTCGATCCAACTGAGCTAAATGAAGCAATTGTTGGGCAGGAGGAGTCCTCTGAGGAGGAAGAGTATGAATCTAGTGAGAATGAGGAAGATGACGAAGATGAGGCTGAGTTTGATATATCTTCAGCATCTGAAGATGAAACAGATAATGATTGAATATTTTGTAAGAAATTTAACATATATGCACTTCTTATCATTATTAATTGCCACCTCTCCTCGTAATTAGTTGTGGACTAATATGCACTACTTTAATTGTTGTCAATAATTAAATGGTTTGAGGTCGTACCGGATCTTCGAGGAGAGGTGGTTCCGGGAGGGGTTCTACCGGTATGTTTCTTTAAATTCTTAGATAAATTAGTAGTGAATATATGCACTTTATTTTGGTAATGATATTTTATGTCTCTGCACCAGGTACACAGAGTACACTGCCCCCACCACCTACTGCGGGTCTGTTTATTTAAATTCTTAGATAAATGAGTAGTGAATATGCACATTATTTTGGTAATGATAGTTTATGTCTCTGCACCAGGTATACAGATTACACCACCCCCACCACCTACTACTGGTATGTTTATTTAAATTCTTAGATAATGAGTAGTGAATATGCACTTCGTTTTGGTAATGATAGTTTGTGTTTATGGCACAAGGTACATAGATTACACTACCCCCACCACCTGCAGCGGGTTTGTTTATTTAAATTCTTAGATAAATGAGTAGTGAATATGCACTTCATTTTGGTAATGATAGTTTGTATTTATGACACCAGGTACACAAATTACACTGCCCCTACCACCTGTTGCGAGTCTGTTTATTTAAATTCTTAGATAAATGAGTAGTGAATATGCACATTATTTTGGTAATGATAGTTTATGTCTCTGCACCAGGTACTTAGATTACACCGCCCCCACCACCTGCTACTGGTATGTTTATTTAAATTCTTAGATAAATGAGTAGTGAATATGCACTTCGTTTTGGTAATGATAGTTTGTGTTTATGGCGCCAGGTACACAGATTACACCCCCCCACCACCTGCTGCGGGTATGTTTATTTAAGATCGTTCATCAATGAGTAGTGACTTAGCACTTTATTTTACTCACGGTATTTTAAATATATGCACCAGGTACATAGAGTGCATCACCCCCACCAACTGTTGTGCGTATGTTTATTTAAATCCTTAGTGTTTCGGCTCCATGTTTTGATGCTGTCAAAATTTAGATCCATGTATACTCTTCAAGTGGATAGTCAATGTGTTTTTTTGATGTAGAATCATCCATGGAGCTATAATAATTTTGTGTGTGCAGTTTACTTCTAAATTGCACAAAGACCAGGTTGACAGTTGCACATAGAATATGCTGAAAGCCAGTTATTTTCTCAAGAAACGAAGAAACGTCAATGTGGTAACGTAGTCAATGCACAGTCAATGGAGCTAAGACAGTGGTCAACCCAAGTCTGTGTAGTCAAAGTCTGAATTCTTTAGAAATGATGAACAAATCTATTAAGATTCATACAAGGGAAGGCAATAAGATAAGGCAGACAAATGACTCATTAGTGGTGACAAATAGGGAGGTAAGGCTGACAAATAGCTCTCTATGGGTGAAAAATAGGTTGTAGCACTGAATATGTGTGAAGTGTTGAAGCTGCATGAAGGGGAAGTCCACTTGTGTTTAACCTCCAGTAGAAGAAGCTAAGGACGACAAATGCACACATAAGGCTGACAAATAGACTGCTATGGGTGACATATACCCTCTTAAGGGTGAAAAATAGGTGTCAAAGGAGACATTAGCTTAAGTGCTTAAGTGTTCGACGTATGTTCTACGCAAACTCTTGTTAACATATTATTCATTATGTTTTAAAATTGGGTAGCGCCAGATTTTTTATTTTAATTTGGGCATAGTTTTTAATCGGGAGATATATTCACCACCCCTCTATATCCTATCCTTCCACACATCACTTAGATAAATGAGTAGTGGATATGCACTTTGTTTTGCTCATGATATTTTTTGTTTACAGGTTTGAGTGCCTCTACATTAGGTCTATAGAGTACACCGCTTCCATCACATTCTACTACTATGTTTATTTAAATTCTTAGTTAAATGATAAGAATTCTATATGTTTACTTTTTGAAATTTTTTATTTAATAATGAGCTAAATTCTGATTAACTACTTCTATTTTACTTGTAACAGGTATGTCGGGTACACCACCTGTGATAGTTGGCTCGTCCGCCCACTTGGGCACACAACAGGTAGACGATGCTGTTAGCCATCACGAGGGCGAGCAGGTGGTGTTGCAAGAGGGACGCAAGCCATGTTGGGTCTCTAGGTAAATATTTAAACTCATGAATTATGTTCGTTATCTATCCATCAACTATATATATAATTTTTAGGTATCATTTTAACATTTGTAATCGCAAGGATAAAGTAGAGCCCAGTGAGGCTTCTCGTTTTATTACCAACATTATTGAGCGACATGTGACCGGCCCATATAAATCATTTCGAAAGTTTCCTCAAGATATCCACGATCGATTGTATGACGAGTTCCTGGTATATGATTTAATCTTTTAAATTACATATTTCCCAACTCCACAATTTCAATCGACTAACCTATAAAATTTGAATTCTTGACAGCAACGATACCAGTTTGTGAGGCGAGCTGATGCCGGATGAGCTCGATGTGTATGGGAGGCCACAGGAACTGTAAATTATAAGCATCATTTACACGGCTGTCGGGAACGTGCCAAGGCTCTAGCCGAGGGGAGCGAGGACCGTGGCCTTTGGAAGGCACACGGACCCACATGGATGAGGAGGGAGCACTGGGAGGACCTTCGTGATAGATGGGCCGAGCCTAATTGGATGGCCAAATCCGCAAAAGACAAAGCCGCACGTGCATTACATCCAGATGTGCATCGCCATACTTCTGGATCTGTTTCTTTCGCGACCCAGAAGGAGAGATTGGTAAGTAATCATCTTAATTTTATTATAATTTATTTCTTATATGTCCCTATTTATTCTCTATAACATGTATAACAAGAAAAGAAGAGGGGTGGTACGGTCTCGTACCGTGATTTATTTGCTACAGTTCACCAAAAGAAGGGGACAGATCGGTATGTTAGCGAGAGAGCTCGCTCGGTAGTGGTAAGATTATATACATACACATTTCTTTTCTATTTCTATTTTTAAATATGATTGATTAATATGACATTTACAATATTTTTTATTCAATTTGTAGGAGTCATATGATAGGCATATGACTGAAAAGTATGGGGACGAGGAGACGCAGCGGCCGTAACTAGATCTTGAGGCATGGGTAGCAACAGCCGGCCCACTGAAGAAAGGACGAGTATACGGTTTTGGGCAAAGCTTGGACACCAGCCCGATTCTAGCATCTTCTCCGGGCTCAGTTTCGTCCTACCCCGGTAGCACTTCCTTCTCTACTCCCTCCATCGGCACTTCTACGAGCCAGATTACATCTATCGTCGAACATGCGGTAGACCTAGTCGTGGAACGTATGGAGGCATGCTTTACT
The DNA here is from genome assembly GCA_022559845.1 of Amorphophallus konjac. Taxonomy (NCBI): domain Eukaryota; kingdom Viridiplantae; phylum Streptophyta; class Magnoliopsida; order Alismatales; family Araceae; genus Amorphophallus; species Amorphophallus konjac. The sequence continues at coordinate 134,235,820 of CM040128.1, forward strand.
CGGGTGGTTGCTAGCCTTCTGGCCCAGGCAGGGATTTTGTCTCAGGGAGCACCCTCGAGCACACCACAGCCCTCTCATGTGAGTATTTAATTTAATTTTTAATTTCGTAGACTTTAGAGTTATAATAAAGAAGTATCTGTGATACCAATGTTGTGTGCTCTATAGGCAAAGTCGGAAGCAACTATATGAATATGTGTGCGCACCAGGATCTAGAGGGGGGTGAATAGATCCTATAAAAATTTTAACCTCAATTTTTAAGCCTAAGATAAATTAACACTCAGCTATCAAACCATGAGCTCAGATGATATCTGTGAGAACAATATAAATGAAAGTGACAAGAATGCACTAACTAAGAGAATGTTATCTCACATAATCCACTCAGATCAGACAGATCTAACAAACTACAATACAACCACTTAGCGTATAGGGAAGATATGTTCTTACGCAAACCTATGAATAGAGGAAGATGATAAGGGCCAATCACACCAATGTAAATCACGGCACACAGAATTTTTAGGTGATTCGATCTGCCACATAGATCTACGTCCACCCCACACTCAAACCTGAGTGTGGCTTCCTCTTGCAACAGCATAACCGCAGACTCAGTCTGCAAACAAACGTTGACTTACAGCTTGACCTAGAAGAACACTCCCCTCTCTTCTTCTGATCAAATTAGAAGGAACCGTGAGTAACACCCAGTTACCCACAACCAGAGGACCAGTCCTCTCTTCCTCTGAAGCATAGAGGGAATCATGCTCTTCAACCAGTTTGATCATTCTTCAAATGTCATAGCCATGAGTCACTTTACACCACTGAACAGTCATTTCACACTGCTATACAGCCATTTGTCTGCTTTGTCCACCCATTTTCACCCTTAATCCGCAGCTAAAAAGTCTTCTTTCATTCTGTGAATTCTTTTGTCAGAAGTCGACTTGTAAGCCCTTCCGAGTCGACTTGAGGTTCTTGATTTTCAGGTGTTTCACACTTGTTGCCTATTATTCACCTTTGCACTGCTATTTGTCACCATTGTTGCCTATTATTCACCTTTGCACTGCTATTTGTCACCATTGTTGCCTATTATTCACCTAGTCCATCTATTTGTTACCCTTAAGGTAGTATCTGTCACCTGTAATGCACATTTGTCAGCCTTAAGGGATATTTTTTACCCTTATTCTTCAACGGGTACAAAGTCTATCTTAAGGTGATATATCAGCTTGTTTCTTCAACGATTAGAGGCTTCTTCTATAGAGTTGCTTCTAGGGCTACTTTGACACTGCCATGCTTATGCTTACCTTAATTCTTTAGATATTACAGTTCTTCAAACATACATTCTTGAAGCATATAGACATAACAGTTCAAGCATTCATAGCATTGACATTACAACTCTTCAAGTCTTCATATGAAAATGTTGTTCAAGGCATTAGAAAACATTGGGACATTAGCCAGCATACATCAATTTCATGATATAAAAAACCATTATCATAATTTGATTCATAGTGTTAGACATCATCAAAACCACAGGGCACAACAATAACATTACTACTTAGTTCAAAGAATTCAACTTTGAGAGTGAAAGAAATCATCTTCATGTTATCTACTTTCGAATTTAGAAAATCAAAAAGATATTTAACTAGATTTATTAATAATTATATTTATTTAAATCTATTTATTATTAATTTTTTTTGATGTAGGATCCTCCTGCAGTCGGTGATGGTGGAGATGCTACGAATGATCAATGAGGATGATGCAGTGGATATCAATTGATTTTTTTAATGATATTGTGAAAAAATAATACATTTCAATTAATGTAACTGTAACTTTTTTTATTCAAAGATTTATGTGTTGTGGACGTTCTTTATTGTAATTTACAATAGGATTTTATCATATTGTGTGTTGTATATGTTGTTTATTGCGTGTTTTATGTTGAGTTGTGTCGATTGTGTTATATAATTGTAGCTTTAAACATGTTTTTAAATTTTCAAAATATATAAAAAAAATGTGGAGAAAGTTTTCGACAGACTTTTGACCAACTAACAATTCGTCAGAACGAATTTCACGCACTTATTTCTTGACGTATTTTTTTTTCAGCGCAAATCGGTCGAAAGGTTCAGACGTATTTTCGACCAACTAAATGTTCGTCGGATCTAATTTGAGCCACATGAGTTCCGACGTATTAATTATTCGTCTCCAATACGTCGAACATTAATGACGTCTTTTAAACCCAAGGTAGTTTCGTCGGAACTAATTTGATCCACATTCGTTCCGACGTATTAATTATCCATCTCAAATGCGTCGAACATTAAGGACGTATTTTCGACACAATAACAGTTCGTCGGAACTAATTTGACCCACATGTTTTCAACGTATTACTTATCCGATTGAAATACGTCAAAAATTAACGACGTATTTCCCACCAAAATGACTTTCATCTGAACTAATTTAACCCAAATGTTTGCGACGACATAATGTTTCTGTCAGAAATACGTCAAAAACTTTAGACCTATTTTCAACTAAATTATGTTCCGTCGCAATAATTAATTAATTTCCATATTATTAATTACCAACATAAATAGCCACCATAACTTTGACGATATAGTTTCATCGGTAATTTCAGACGAATTGGCGACGCGATTGTAATACGTTGGAAATTTGCGATGTAAGATTTCCGACGTCCATATTTGGTTGCAAATACGTCAGAAATACATTGAAAATTTACTTTGCGACATATCTCCGAAGTATTTGCGATGGCAAATGGACGTTGGAATTTCCCATTTTTCTTGTAGCGTAAGGACATGTTCGCATGGAGTTATGAGGATATGTCGGGCGTAGATTCCACCCTGGTTGAACATTGTTTAACCTTAAAATCAGGGTTCATCTCGGTAAAGCAAAGGTTAAGGCGTTTTCACCCTCAGATGGCTTTGAAAATGAAGGAAGAGGTCGACAAGCTCCATAAATCCCAGTTTATTAGAGTCGTCCTTTATCCCCAATGGGTGGCAAACATTGTCCCGGTCATGAAGAAGGATGGGAAGGTGAGAATCTGCATTGACTTCCAGGACCTTAACCGTGCATGTCCAAAAGATGATTTCCCCTTGCCTCACATTGATGGATTGATTGACAACACAGCAGGGTATGAGACTCTCTCATTAATGGATGATTTTTTAGGATACAATCAAATTCATTTGGCAGAAGAGGATCAGGAGAAGACATCATTCACTACACCTTGGGGAACATATTGTTATGTGGTCATGCAGTTTGAGTTAAAGAATGCTGGAGCTACTTACCAAAGGGCTATGATGGTAATATTTCATGACATGATGCACATATATTTGGAGGTGTATGTGGATGACTTATTGGTAAAATCAAGAACTAGGGTAGAGCTTACAGAAGTTCTGGCAAAAGTGTTGTAAAGATTAAGGGAATTCCAATTGAATATGAATCTGAAGAAGTGTTTATTTGGTGTTTCATTGAGTAAGCTGCTTGGTTTCATTGTGAGCAAAAGGGGCATTGAGATAGATCCCAATAAAGTTAAGGTAATCAAGGATATGCCACCTCCGAAGAATCTAAGAGAAGTTAGAGGTTTAATTGGGAGGTTGTAATTTATTCGTTGGTTTGTGTCCCAGCATTCACAAAGGTGTAAACCTTTCTATGAGTTGACCAAGCCGGGAATTGAGTTATGTTGGGATTCTAAGTGTCAGGAAGCTTTTGAAGGATTGAAGAAATATTTGGCTAATCCACCTATCCTTATACCACCCACACCAGGTAAACCCCTAATTCTTTACATCTCAGTCCTAGATGACTCTGTGTGAGCTGTCCTTGCACAAACAAATGAAGAGGGCAAGGAAAGGGCAACATATTACTTGTCCAAACTTCTCAACCCATGTGAGTAGAAGTATGTAGCTATGGAGAAAACCTGTGCCGCCCTCGTTTGGGTAGTACAAAAATTGAAACACTATTTTTTGGCTCACGAAGTCCATTTGATTGCCCGAATGAACCCTATCAAGTTCCTCTTGGAGAAATCCATCCTCACTGATAGGCAAGCATACTGGCAAAGCTTCATATCTCAGTTTGACATCACCTACATTCAGTAAAAGGCGATTAAAGGCTATGCCATAGCCGAGCATCTCACTCACTATCCTCTCCCCAAATTTGACGCTATCCAATCAGAGTTTCCAGATGAAGAACTAATGTCCATCAACCAATCGGCTAATCACATGTGGACATTACATTTTGATGGAGCTTTGAATTTCCAAGATAGAGGTGTCGGCACTGTCCTCCTATCACCTGAAGGTGTCACCATCCCACAGGCTTTTCAGCTCGCATTTCCTGTCACCAACAACATAGCTAAATATGAGGCTCTTCTAGCTGGCCTAGAAGCCGCCCATTCTTTTGGTGCCACTGAGCTACAAATTGTGGGTGATAGTCAACTCATTCGCTGTCAGGTGCTCACCAAATATCACACCCTTGATCCCAAGCTCAAGCCCAATCAAGAGCTTACTTCTACCTATGTTAGGCTATTCACCAAGTTGATCTTTGTCCATGTCCCTCGTGACCAGAAAATTCTGGCTGATGCCCTCGCCTGTCTAGCATCATCATTAACCTTCCCTCTAGGTAGACATTTTGAGTCTATCACCATTCATAGGCATCTTACCCCTGCTGTTCAAGATGTTGCCTTTCTGAAGATTAAGGAAGAATTATCGAGAAAGGTTCAAGAGAGAGAAGTTATTGAGAAAAGGAAAATCATGTTGGTAGAATTGGAAGAAGAACTGACAGATGAGGAGAAGCCATGGTTCTTTGAAATTGCCAAATATTGTAAAGATCATTCCTACCGCGAAGAAGCCACAGTGGAGGATAAGAAAGCCATAAGAAGAGTGGCATTGAAGTACACAATAGTTGGAGTAGTGCTATATAGGAGAAGCCTTACTGGTGTTCTTTTAAGATGTCTTGATGATGATGAGGTCTGGAAGTGTGTTGAGGAGGCACACTCAGGTGTGTGCGGTGGCCATGTGAATAGCCAGATGCTTGCTAAGAAGATCCTTCGGCAAGGCTTCTACTGGCCCACCATGGAAGAGGATTGTGTTGTTTATGTCCGTATGTGTGCTAAGTGTCAACTTCATGTCGAAAAAATTCATTCCTCATCTTTTTCACTCCATCCAGTATCCTCACCATGGCCTTTCTCCATTTGAGCTTTCGACATCATTGGTCCTCTCGGTGATCCCAACTCCCTCACCAAGCAAAAATCTTTCAACCTTATTGCAACAGAGTACTTCACCAAATGGGCCGAAGCCGAAGCTTACGTGGGATCAAAGCATCAACAGTCTGCAAGTTCATCATGAAGAACATCATCGCCAGATTCGACATTCCAAGCACAATCATCACTGATAATGGGCCGCAATTCATTTCTCAGGATCTTCAGGACCTCTGCAAAAGGTACAAAATTGTATTGCATCATTCATCACCTTATTATCCACAAGGCAATGGCCAAGTAGAGGCCACTAATAAAACACTTATCAAAATCATAAAGAAAACCTGTGAGTTTAATAAATTCTAAGATTGGCCAGAAAAGCTTATCGAAGCTCTATGGGCCTATCGCACTTCAACCCGTACTCCTACTAGACAAACCTCGTTCGCCCTTACTTAGAGGATGGAGGCAGTAGTCCCGTATGAGACTCTAATTCCTTCTCTCAGGGTACAATAAGACAAGAAAGTTTCAACTAATGAACGTCACAATTCACTCCTTGCTCAATTAGAACTCTTAGACGAGAAGCGACAGGTCGCACCCGAACATGCACGCATTTACCAAAATAGACTCACACATTTTTATCAAAAGAAGGTCATTGAGAGAAGATTTAAAGTCGGTGAGATGGTAGTGAAAAGAGTTTTTGTGAAGCCTAGTGGGCCGCGTTCTAAACTCCAACCTAATTGGGAGGGTCCATATGTGATTTAGGCTATGTATCCTGGCAACGCTTATAGGCTGGTCAATGCTGAGGGGATCGAGCTGTCCCACCCTTGGAATGGGCTTTATCTTAAGAAATACTACCCTTAGTTAGGTTTAACAATCGGCATGGTACGAGGACCGACGGAGTTAGAAATTTATTCTTCGGTCTTTGTAGTCTAACTCAGGGTTAACCCTCCCCCCCCCCACACACACGCCGCTCTCGAAATCAAATGGTAAGAAATCTGAGGGAAGCTAAAGCCAGACTGAGGGTGTAGGGTGCTACCCATTCTCTCCTTCTCTGTTCACAATGAGGGAGCGGGACCTTGGGCTAGACTACCTAACCTAACCACCAATTTAGTAGGGGGAAGTCTTGACACAAGGGGCGAGAAAAAAATGCGATACACCAAACATGTGTCGGGAGGGGCAAAGTCCCCGCAATAAAAAAAAATCTTGGTCATGTCCCAAAAGGGGCAAAGTCCCCACAAAGAAAACCCTAGTCGTAAGAATGTCTCTCCAAGATGACAAGGGAAAGAAAAAATAAAATAAACCCCCACTAGCCGAGGGTCGAACCCCAACATGTGAAAGGGCAGGGGAGGGACATCTTCCCAGGTCTCTCGAACCCTCTCGTGAACTTCCTAAACACATTCTTTCTTCCTCTCTAAGTGGTATGCCCGAACCCGAGGGATGGTAGAAGCGGACTTAGGAGGATGCTACCGAATGTGTCACGTCCCGACGTAAAATATCGAGGCTCGACGAGTCATAAACATTCGTGTCAATCAGAGCATATATAATAGGGGATCCAAACATAATGTAGATGATAAGAAAATGATACTCTTTATTCCATCGATATAATGTTTTACAACAACGCCGGGCCTTAAGAGGAATAATACAACTTCCAATACATTAATTCTAGCAAGAGCAACAACTTTAAACCTAGGTCACTAAGATAAACTTGATCTCTCATTTCACTCTTGCTCGTCCCCGTTTGTTTGGGGTTCATCATCGGAACTACCTGCAATGTTAACTGAAAACGTAGGGTGAGCTAAACGCTCAGTAGGATTTATATCTCTATACCAGAAAACTTAAAGTAATTAACATTTTAGGATAAAGTTACTGTGCTATGCCGAGAAATGTAAATAAAACATGAAACATGAATAGGGGAGAGAGTAAAGAAATGCAAGTAATTGGAAACACAAGTAGACAAGATATCAAGAGTAAGATGCAAGTAGAGAACGATCATGTAGAAAGTATTATCATGGAACTGGCCATTTCACGCAAGCATGTACAAGTCAAGTATTTCACGTAATACAAGTACTTCATGTATTCAAGCAAGTCAAGTATTTCATGAACTGTGGAATGTCATAAATGAATCTAGCAAGTCAAGGACTTCGGTGCAATGCCACACCAGATCAATAATAGCTCCCATGGACACAAGTACTTTCGGGCACTCCCCCCAGGACCAGACCGGGCCCCATTAACGCCAGGCATTGTTGTTATGGATAATAGATCTCAAGTATATTTAGACATCCACATAATATGTATGGCCAAAGAATTTCAAGGTAAAGCTCATGAACTAAAGTACAGATCTAGCAAAAATTATCATTCAAGGAACAAGTAGTATAAGATTACAAGTAGTTGTAAGAGAAGTTCAAGGATTATTTAAGGTATCATATTTTACGACATTAAGTTGATAAGAAATTGGATTATCGTACAAGGCACAATCAGCCTTTACGAAAAATCTCATAAAATAGGTTTAGATCAAGTTTTTCACAGTCGGGTGTTTAGCTAGAAAATCAAGTAATCATGGTCAGGTAAGAGGTGGGACAGTGGGAGGTTCTCCTCGTATTCGCGAGGGCCTAATTAAATAACCACTTATCCATGTTGACACCTGTTTTATGTCGATAAGTTGAGTCGTTCCTCTTACTCCCATTTTGTTGATGCCTCGAGTTGTCCATTACTCGTTGGGGCTGTTTTCAGGCATGCTTTGGGCCCGTTTTATGGGTTACCTCCCTCCTTGGTTAGGTCCGAGTTGGTTCAGGGCTTAACGGGCCTTGGTTTTGGTTGATTGGGCTTTTCTTTGAATTTCAACACCCATGTACATGTACGGTTCATCCCGGGCCGCTCAATTCATGTGCGGTTGACTGTGGACCGTCCATCTATTTTGGAATATTTTGGTTAATTTTCTGAATTTCTGCCGACAAGAATTTATGTGGTCCTATTCTGGCCGTTCAACTTGAAGGACGGATGGGTTGTGACCGCCCATGTATCAGAGTCCTACGCTTGAGGGTTTTCTCAGATAATTATCCAATTAATCTATTTATCACTGACAAGGCTAGAACGGTTTGTCCTTTGCCGCTCAACCTTTGAACGGTCTCATCTGAGCCGTTCATCTATGAGAGTCTAACGGCGAAGGCTTCGCTCAGTTCAGTGGATAATTTGGATCATTTTCTATTTATTTTGAATTTCCACCGATGGGGTTGGACGGCCAGGAGGTAACCGCACATCCAGTTGAGCGGTCTATCGTAAGACCGTTCATCCGTTCAATTCATGAATTTCAACAGATTTTATCTCTTTATCCGTGGTTTTATTCCTGACTTCTCCCATCATTTTCTCTGCAGATAATAAACCATTTTCAGTGCCGTTTCGACTGAATAAAAGATAATTCAATTATCTTGCCTTTTTGTTTGATAATCTCGGCCTGAAAATGCCTCTAAACCCTAATTTCGAGCTAAGACCCCGGGTGCTCTATAAATAGACCCCGAAGGCCGGCTTGAAAAGGGGGGATATTTTGGTCGACGGCGAAGCCCTGCCGAATCCTGGAGCGACCTATGACCAAGGAGGGAGGCCTTCTACGTCCATACAGGCCTCCGGTCCAGGGAGTAACCTTCAGTTTGAGTCTTTTTTTATCTTTGATAGTCCATCATTCCCTTTTGTGTTGAATGCATCATTCCCCTTGTTTTTCTTCATTTGCACTATCATTCACACATCCTCCCACATTTTTTGACGCCCTCAGGGGTTTAAAACTCCCCAGGTATCCCCCACTCCATTTAGTTATGATCATTCATCTCCGTTTTAGCATATACTACACTCTATAGTTCTAACTTGGGTTTTCTTTTTGTGTTTACACTCTGTTTCGCAGGTCAGCAACTTACTAACACGAGGCCCATCCCCTCTGGCCGGCCAGAGAGGGTGGAGGTTGGATCCCTTTGTGACTTCTGGCTTGATGGTCTTGTGCGGCTCTTCCAGGACCGTTCGATGGTATGTGCGGTGCATCTTCGACCGTCCTTCACCTCATGCGGTTATTTCTAAACCATCCATCACCCAGTAGTCCTACGTCCTGCGTCCCCTGCAGCACTGAAGAACGATCTATCGTGTGGCCGTCCAACACCACAGGCGGTTCTTCACGGGCCGTTCATCCCCTACAGTGATGATTTTGAGGCGAGTGTCTCCCTCTTTCCAAAGTACGGTGTGTTCATCGCGTACGGCGCCTTGTTGGCGATCACGGTTCTTTACTCTCTTATGTTCTCTTTCTACTGTCCTATTTTATTTTTCATATCGATTTATTAGAAGGAGAGAAGAGATCTTTCAAGCCGGTATTGAAGAGAAAGAGAGTAGAACAAAACATATCAACAACCCATTTTTTGGCGATCACGGTGGGACACCTAGTGCCCATCATGTTAGTGACTTGCTGACCTTTTCTTTTGCTTTGTTAGTCCTTTTCTCGAAGTGGTTTCAGGTTGATCATGGCTACCGGCGGTGTCTATCCTCTGGAACTTGCGCTGCTCTCCATGAGCCATCCAAATGATGTGCGGCGGTAAAGCAACCGTTCTTCTCTGTGAATAGTTCCATCTCTTCTGCAAGCCTACTGTCGTGAGCGGTCTCTCACCACCCGTTCATCTTCCATACGGCCTGTGTTTGGCCGTTCATCTTGCTGGCTCAGGTATGCCTCTGCCTTTATGCTGTTGGCCGGATTACTATCACGCGGTTATTTCAGGTCCGTTCTAGCGCTTATGCCGCAGTCAATAGACCGCCCATCCTGGTACGCTTCTGATTTCTGTCTCTTTCATTCTATCATTTTATGATTCTCCTGTTACTTTGCCGTTACTCCCTGGATCATACGGTCCACCCCAGACCATCTATCTTGTTGTGCGGTCTCCCACAGACCATCCTTCTGATGCCACAGTGCACCCGAGGTTTCTTTGATTGCCATATCTATATTGTCTTTGTTCTCCTTGGTGCCATTTACTGATCTTCCCCTGGTTATATGTTGTTGCTGCCTATTTGCTCTCATCCTCGCATGTTTATTTTGGTCATTGGTTGCTAGTTTCTCGGCTAGATCTTGCATGCACTCCGGTGCACATGGGACTCATGCATTTCATTCACATCTAGTTGCATTCCTACCGAGGTAGAGTTTCCTCTCATCTCCATATTCCTTGGAGCCGACTAGGGGACCTTGCCAAGGACCTCCGTAAGTCCCCGTGAGCCGTGGATTCCCACACGGACGTCGGGCAGGTTGTACCATACCACCTCCCAGTCTAAGGTCTGCATTCATGCGAGAGAGAGTCCTTTAGAGTCTGCCAGTTCTCCATTCTCACCCTGTTTAAGTACCTTGTGATTAAGTGAATTCCCATTTTAATTAATCCACTAAGGTCCTAAAAGAGAACTTATAAAAATCTTTGCGCATCACTTGGAATCTGTTTGGGTAATTGGCTGATTCTTTTCTCATCTCTCTTCTCCATTGTATGTTGCATAGTGTCGTCATTTGCATCCTTTTGTCAGATTAGGCTTATTTGGTCTAGTTCATCTTTGTGTGTCTCCATTTAGCTACATTTGTCTTAGGTTCATTCCCATCCTTGTATTTATTTGAAATTCACTGTATAGAGTCTCCATTCTCCCCATGGAGCACTTCTCCCCTGTACCTTATTCCTATACTTCTCCATCTTCTTTCCCCCGCATGGATTCCTCTTCACATGCGGGCCCATCTCCTTATTCCTCTGTTGGACCTTATTCTCTTAACGGGCCTTCTTATCCCACCCGTGCTGGGTCCAATCAATCCTCATTCCCACGCACGTAATCCGTCCAGGCCCATGCATTCCTCCATTCCTGGAATGGGTTTTCCTTCTTCTTAGGTTGGGTCCCCTTATCCGACCCATCATCACTATCCTGGTCCAAATTCATCATCTCTTGCTCAGGCTGGCTCATATCCTTCTCGGACTCTTCCTACCGAGGAGATGTTCGCTCGTGCCCAACGCCAGCTTGATGAATTGCAACGACGAATCAATCCTCAAACTTCTTCGGATATCCCACTTGCCTTCCATGGTCTTCAGCTTCCACCATGTTCATATATTCCTACTTATCATCGCTACGGTGGAATCGGTGACCCCTATGTCCATTTGAAGGATTTCCTCTATGAGTCGGCCCAGTTCCAGCATGATCCACGCTTGATGGCCTATTTGTTTGGCCTATCTTTAGAGGGCTCGGTCAAGGATTGGTTCTTCACATTGCCGCAAGAGCAAATAATGAATTTTCACGCCGTTCAAGCAAGATTTATCCAGCAATATCAGGACCAGGTTCGGCCCAGATATTCTATGGTTGATTTGGCCCAAGAGAAGATGAAGCCTGGCGAGGAATTCTCCACGTTTACCGATCACTGGCGTCGCCTAGCCGCGCAAGTCCCGGGGCATTTTCCGGAGGGTGAGCAGATCAAGATGGTTATTTCTAACGCAACGCCCGAGCTCAGATGTATCTTATCCCTGAATGATATCACATCCTGGCAACAGCTTTACAATCGAGCCCGCTTTGTTAGCCAACAACTCCTAGTTTCCTTTGACCATGAGTCTCCTCCACCATCACCTTCCACATATCCCTTCTATTCCCCATCCACCATGAGTCAACCCTCCATTATATATCCCTCCATGAGTTGGCCCTCCGCTGCCACACACCCATATGCCTCCACCTCACATCCCTCCACGAGTCAGCCTTTCACTATTTTATCTCACCACACCCCTCCACTTCCGGTCAAGGAAACACTACACCCAGAACGGGTAGATGTCGTCCATTACATTCCTACGCCCTCCACGCCTCCACATCATTTTAGCCCTCTGCCTTCACCTACGCAATTCCCCTTACCTACGCAACCTCTGCTACTATCCCCATTACCTTTTCATACCCCTCGGCATCCACCTTGCCCGAAGCAGGCTTCTCACTCTTCGTTGCCAGAATCTCTTACAGATGTTTTCAGGGCTTTGATGGCCACCCATGCGTTGCAGCTCCCTCCGGTTATGCCTTGCCAACCCGCGGTCGGGAATTTGCTCCAGTTCTGTGAGTTTCATCATCAACAGGGGCATCTGATTGAGGACTGCCCCGAGTTTTGGGAACTCGTTTACAGTTTGGAAAAAAAGAAGATGATTGATTGGGCTATCATGCGCCAAGTTATTTCAGATCTCAGCAGCAAGCAGCAGCAGCAGCAAGCCGTGCCACCAAGGCAACCGTCTCCACTTCAAGGCCAGGGGCACCCTGGTGTTTCTTCAGTTGATAAGATACTTGCTCCGTTAGCCACTTCTTTCTCTATCCCATCTCCTCTACCACCTTTACCTACCCTAGCCTCCGCTCGGGTAACTTCTCCTTCACCCTCTGTTTCAGCCACCACCCATGTCCCCAATGCCTCTCGACGTGTTGTAAAGACACGCCGAGGAGCGCCACCACTCGCCACTTCCTCCACTATGTCACTACCTTCCTCTCCTCCTTCTTCCCCACCCCTACCTTCACCTCCTTCCTCTTCACCTTCACTATCTCCATCAACCCCATTACCCCCTTTGCCACCATCTTCTCCACCCCCATCTTCGCCGCCTCCATTGGCCACGTCTCCATCATCGCCTTCTCCATTATCCCCATTGCCGTCACCACCACCGTTTTCATCACCTCCTCTCACAACGATCCATGTTCCATCACCTTCACAACCATCCCCGCTACCGATGCCGCTCCCTTCACCATCATCGTCTGAGCCTGGGCAAGCTACCCCTATGCCCACACCCCCGCCATTGCCTTCATCTCCACCTACGCCACCATCTTCACCTTTGCCCTCTCCTACACCTCTACCCTCCAAACCTTTACCCCCACTAGAGCCTATCATCGCCGTTATCTCTCCACTAATAGCATTACCTTCACCCACACTTTCCAAGCCCTTTACCTCCGCTTCCCCATCTCATTCTACCCCACGGAGCGGGTGCGCGCTACCTTTGGTGCCCCTCAGGTCTAGTCCCCAGGGAGATAAAGAGCCTAGCCAGGCTTTGATTATGCATTACAAGCTTCAAGATTTCATTTGCCGCATGCCGGTTCGAGTCCTGGTCCCTGGCTATTCTAAGGATAACGAGCCTGCACTTGCCATGAAGACGGTTGCTGAGAAGAGTTATTTAGCACTGGTGCCAGTTCCTTCAAAAGCGAGGCCGGTAACGATCTCTTTGCTCACCGGAGAATTCACTATTGATGTTGTTATCACCTCTCGCTTGATTGCTATTCAGTTCACTGGCCCAGAAGAGTTTTCCACCCAGATCGTGCTAACCCACACGGCCGCCAAAAGTTTAATGAATTCGGCATTCAAGGGGCAATTGGCCGTGTCTTCAAGATTGGCCAGGGGCATTCTGCGTTTTCTGTCTCATCTCCCTCGGCTTATTGGTGAGGCGGCCACATCAACGCCGCGTATCACCCTCCCTCAGTTCTGTCCTACGCGTCTAGCAAGGGAGTTATGCTTCATGCCCAACTACCGAGTGAAGATGCCAAAGCTCCATGTTCTAGTGCCGAATGACAAAACTCCATTGCTTCCTGATGTTCATCCCAAGGAGTTGATTGCCCAAGAATGTCCACCTATGGTTAGCACCGGGAGTCTAGGGGCAACTGTCCCGATGAAGCTGCATATTCGTAATCAGGCCAGGCCATCTGCCAGGTGGGCCCGCTATTTGAGAAGACGTTACAGATTGAGGAGCCCGAGAAGCCAAGTCTGCACCATGCGGGTCCATCACTAGGCAGTTTCTGCTAAGAAGAAGAAGAGGCGGCGACATAAGTTCAAGGGCCGTCAGTTGTGCATTTTGGGGTCCCCTTCCTCCTCTCCTTCTTCCGTCCATTCATCTTTTCTGTTGCTCAGTTCTTATCCTTGGGTGGTGTACCTCCCACCAACTGACCATATTTCCACCATCTTCTCCTATTCTCACCATTCTAGGCCTCGGCCTATGTCCCCCTCTTCCCCTGAGCCAGGGGCATCTTCTAGCTTTCCTTCCCGGACACGTCCGGATTTCACTTCTCGTCTTTTCCCCCGGCCTTATTGGGGATTCCTCGCGCTCGTTCCCCGACATTGTCGGGTGGTGTCCATTTCTTTTCTTCGACCTTGTCGGGTGTTCATGCATTTTCTTCCCCGCCTCTGGCGAGTGATCGCTACTCTTCTTCTCCGACCACGTCGGATGATCATTCTCCTTATTCCTTATCTTCACAGCTATCTTTTCATCATATTTCTGTTCTTTCCTCCTCACCCTTTCAGGGTCATTACCCTTTTTCATGCTATTTTTCAGGCTTTATCCCGCCTTGATCTCAGTTAATCCTTGTTTATTTTGTATCTGGTTCCTTGTTAGCAGGGCCTCAGTGCCTTAACGAGGGAGTTCTAGCCCTCGTCTCTCTTCCTTTTCATCCCTTCTTCATCCAGTATGATGTCTGTCACTCCTCTGTGTCGAGGAATCTAATCCTTTGCTCTCCTTTCATCCTTTATCCTAGCAAGCATGGGATGCAAAGCTACTCACGCTCCTCAAAGCTCGATGATCAAAATCGCTTCAGGATGTTGGTTTCCACGCCATGGATCTGCAAAGGTATCTTTGTTTTGTGCAAGAACGTGCTTTCATTTCCATTATTTCTATTGTTTCTGCACATGATTCCTTAACATGATTGAGTGGCTTTAGAAGTCTTTGTTTAATTAGATCTTAACTTTGTGTCAAATAAAATGAGTAGCTTCTGCAGCATCTTAGGCTGGTGATAGCTTAGCGCTGGGAGTCTAGTTCCTTTCCCCGATTATTGAGGTGACCTTTGAGTATGGATTTTTTCACACACTACACGGCAAGCCATAGCCGATCTCTCTGAGGCGCACCGTTGCTGCTTTGGCCATACTTTGGATATGCACAAAGGTCTTTTCTCTTCTCTGCTCGGCCAAGTGTAGGGGCAAGAGATGGATGGATGAGATGACCAACCTAGGCGCTCCCTAATACGGGAGAGGTCTCAAATAGGGGCAGTCTTGACTCTTGAAAAGTGAGCTTTCATGCTATATCAGGCCAATAAGGGCTACCAAAATGAGAAAATGAATCAATATGCAAAATTATGAATCAAAGGCATGGCAAGAGTGGTAGTACAGTTCCCCGCGGGACATCATGAGCCCGACCGCATGCGTGCCTGATAAATATAGGTCTAAAAATCAAAGACGCAAAGCCCCGCCGCAACAGACCTACTCTTTGAGGGGTAGTGCCCTAGAAGGAAGTCGAACCCTGATGTCTCCCATCCTACATAAGGCTTGTCTCCAATTTTTCTTCTGCTCCTCCCTCTTAGGCTAGGTTATATCCCGGGTATGGCCTTCGTAGGGGCACCGTTCTTTAGAGGCAGTTGGTTGTGGTAAGCCACCCTCACATGCACACCCTACTCAAGGGAAGTATTTAATGAGAGGGGAGGGACGACGATCCCTGGCCCGTAGTTCGAACCTGTCTTTAGGTGCTGTGGATTACTATTCAAAAATACCAAAAAAATGAGATATTGTCAAAAATCCAAAAAAATGAGATATTGTCAAAAATCTAAAAAAATGAATGAGATATTGTCAAAAATCCAAAAAAATGATGAAATATTATTCAAATCCAAAAAATTAAATATTTTCAAAATCCAAAAAAAAATCAAGAAAATTGAAAAATCTAAAAATATTTATCGTTTATATTTTATCTTGAGGACAGATACGTAATCCGTTTGCTAAGTGTGCAGGTTACAAATACTCAGACATTCCTTGCAATATCTTTTTGCTCTGTCTCCTGTCCACATTTTTGATCTGTTTTTTCCTTCTTCAATCTTATCTCTCGATCTGTTCTGAAGCTTATGTCTTTCTCAACTTTTGTCTGCAATGATCATATCTTTATGAGAGGGCTTTGCCTCACGATTATGAACCTGGCGGTTCTGCATCATTCTGATCTTGGATTTTGATTGAAGATTACGCTTTGTCATGTCTTTTGTCCCGCTGTGTCCTTGACTCGTGACCATGTCCCACCATGTTGTCCCACACATGTTGTTTTATTCCTCACCCCATGTTGTTAGTTGTTTTGCGAATGTTAAGAGTCATCCTTCCATGTTCCGTGTTTTGTCCCAACCGTGTGATCCGTCATATTCTTATCCCAACCATGTGTTGTCCCGCCGATTGTTGTCTTGTCACACCGTGTTCATACATCCGTATTGTCTGTTTATGCCTTTGCCTATGTGCTTGTTCGTCTTGTTGTGTCATTTTCTATTCACCATGTTATGTCATGTTGTTCGTCATTTTGTTAATCGCTATGTTTATCTTGTTTGTCTTATACATAAAAATCCATAAAAATCTGAAAAAGAAAATTCAAAAAGCTTGCCGTTTCGCCTGCACAGGTAAGTCAGATATGGCCTTCTATCCTTGTCACCCTTATTGCATTATTATATGGTACTATAATATATTATCTCGAGAACTAGTTGGTTATCTACGTGTTCCAGGATCTGATGTTCTCCTTCAACAAAAGTAATGATGATCCAGGTTCACGTGTTTAATCTTCAGATAGGCCGTTACGTTGAGATGTCCCGGGGAGGATGGTTCTATCCTGCACACCGTGGTTGCGGATAGTGTCTTGACTCTGATTTTCCCAGCTTAGCAATATTATTCTCGAGTATTTTATATTTTAATCTTTCTTTGCATTTGTTTTAACGATTTCTTTTATTTTAGCCCAGCATGCATCATACGCATCTTTTTGAGCTTTCATGACCCATGGTTTGCCTACAGAATGCCCCGTCAGTAATGGTTAAATGTGCATTCAGTGTTTGAATAAGAGGAACTAATTTCACTCTGAGTTGGAAGGTTCTCTTTGGTCGATTCGCTTGGTTTGGTAGATTAAGAGGTCACCGTCAGGAGCTTTAGCATGTTTCCTTTATTTTTGCTGCCTGCTTTTGGCCTCCTCATTGGACCACGGGATAGTGTCCCCCATCAGGTTGGTCTTATCGATTTGTTCCATTTCGTTTAGTTTTGTTCCTCCAGACTGGTGTCGCTTTTTACGTTTGGTTCAGAGTTTTTCGGAAGATTCTTATTGCTTGTTGGTAAAAACGGGTGTCGTTTTACCTTAACGCCCGCTTTTCGGTCCACTCCGCTGCATCTCCGCTTCATCTCCATGTTCCATGTCACTTCCGCTTCACCTCCGCTCGCTCCCCTACAAAGAGGACGTTAAGAAGGGACATCTGTTGACACCCATTTTATGCCGATAAGTTGAGTCATTCCTTTTACTCCCATTTTGTTGATGCCTCGAGTTGTCAATCACTCGTTGGGGCTTTTTTCAGGCATGCTTTGGGCCAGTTTTATGGGTTGCCTATCTCCTTAGTTAGGTCCGAGGTTGTTTAGGGCTTAACGGGCCTTGGTTTTGGTTGATTGGGTTTTTCTTTGAATTTCAACACCCATGTACATGTACGGTTCATCCCGGGCCGCTCAATTCATGTGCGGTTGACTGTGGACCGTCCATCTATTTTGGAATATTTTGGTTAATTTTTTGAATTTCCGCCGACAAGCATTTATGCGGTCCTATTCTGGCTGTTCAACTTGATAGACGGACGGGTTGTGACCGCCCATCTCTCAGAGTCCTGTGCTTGAGGGTTTTCTCAGGTAATTATCCAATTAATCTATTTATCACCGACAAGGCTAGAACGGTTTGTCCTTGGCCGCTCAACCTTTGAACGGTCTCATCTGAGCCGTTCATCTATGACAGTCCAACGGCGAAGGCTTCGGTCAGTTTAGTGGATAATTTGGATTATTTTCTATTTATTTTGAATTTTCACCGACGGTGTTGGACGGCCAGGAGGTAACCGCACATCCAGTCGAGCGGTCTATCTTAAGACTGTTCATCCGTTCGATTCATGAATTTCAACAGATTTTATCTCTTTATCCGTGGTTTTATCCCCGACTTCTCCCGTCATTTCCTCCGCAGATAATAAACCATTTTTAGTGCCGTTTCGACTGGATAAAAGATAATTCAATTATCCTGACTTTTTGTTTGATAATCTCGGCCTGAAAATGCCTCTAAACCCTAATTTCGAGCTAAGACCCCAGGTGCTCTATAAATATCCCCCGAAGGCCGGCTTGAAAAGGGGGCAGATTTTGGTCGACGGCGAAGCCCTGCCGAATCCTGGAGTGACCTACCACCAAGGAGGGAGGCCTTCTACATCCATACAGGCCTCCGGTCCAGGGAGTAACCTTCAGTTTGAGTTTTTTTTTTATCTTTGATAGTCCATCATTCCCTTTTGTGTTGCATTCATCATTCTCCATTTTTTTCTTCATTTGCACTATCATTCACACATCCTCCCACGTTTTTTGACGTCCTCAGGGGTTTAAAACTCCCCAGGTATCCCCCACTCCATTTAGTTATGATCATTCATCTCCGTTTTAGCATATACTACACTCTATAGTTCTAACTTGGGTTTTCTTTTTGTGTTTACACTCTATTTCGCAGGTCAGCAACTTACTAACACGAGGCCCATCCCCTCTGGCCGGCCGGAGAGGGTGGAGGTTGGATCCCTTTGTGACTTCTGGCTTGATGGTCTTGTGCGGCTCTTCCAGGACTGTTCGATGGTATGTGCGGTGCATCTTCGACTGTCCTTCACCTCCTGTAGTTGTTTCTAAACCGTCCATCAGCCAGTAGTCCTACGTCCCGCGTCCCCTGCAGCACTGAAGAATGGTCTATCGTGTGGTCGTCCAACACCACAGGCGGTTCTTCACGGGCCGTTCATCCCCTACAGTGCTGATTTTGAGGCGAGTGTCTCCCTCTTTGCAAGGTACGGCATGTTCATCGCGTATGGCGCCTTGGTGGCGATCACGGTTCTTTACTCTCTTCTATTCTCCTTCTACTGTCCTATTTTATTTTACATATCGATTTATTAGAAGGAGAGAAGAGATCTTTCAAGCCGGTATTGAAGAGAAAGAGAGTAGAACAAAACATATCAACAGTCCACTTAAAGCATATACTTGTGGACCTCTTTCCTTAGACACCGTTCTTCCTTGAAAATCTAGCGAGCTATGTGACTTGTTGAAAACACGGTAACCACGGTAACACGGAAATCGTTAAACTTGTATATCAAGATTATACGACTAAACCCATGCAGTTTTATCAGATAATATCTACTCCGTTTAACATGCTGGATAGGTAATATAGTCATGGAGACCAAGGATATCATGAAGATAACAAGAACTAGGAAGGAAGCATAATCTCATGGAATAGAATCACTATCTTTCATATCTTTAACTTAATCATGTGTGAATGTAAATGATATGCAAAAGAACATGACATATCTAACATGCTGGGTGATATATTGGTCCAATTAGAACCTGAAAACATCACGATCGGGCAGATGTTGCAAAACAGGATGAAGTGGACAAAACAAGTTTCTGCAGGGAGAAGGCAGTCCTCGGTGGACCGTTTTCTTCAGAAGGCGGTCCTCATAGGACCATTTTCTTCAGAAGGTGATCCTCTGGGGACTATTTTCTAATATATATATTACAGATGGGAGAGAGAGGGCAGGTGGCGGTCTCCTGGTGACCGCTACCATCAGGTAGCGGTCTTCTGGAGGCCACTATTTCATTTTTTTTTTTAAATCCCAATGGGCAAAAAAAGCTCTGAATGATGGTGGTCTGTCGGGCAATTGCCCCCCTTTTGGCGAGCACGGTGATACCCTTCAATAGAATGCTTCTAGCATCCTTAATACTAAATAAAAATTGGGGAAAATGATACCAATGGAAAGAGCACTTGCAAACGTACAAGATGACATAAATTATTGAAGGTTTAGCCTGACAGAAACCTACCTTAAATCGAATTGAAGAGGAAGAAGAAAACAGGACGAAATGCTCAAGAGCTCCCTTTCTCCTTCAAACCACACCCCCAAATCGCCTCCAATCTCTTCCTCAACATAGCAAAAGCCTAAAGGGTGGTTAGAGAGGCTTAGAGGGGCCTATTTATAGAAAAAACTTGGCCAAATTAGTCAAGATTCCCTTCCCCAAAAATCAAAATTCTCCACCTCCGAATTTAATGGTCTAGGAAGAAAATTCCAACTTTTCCACTAACCTAGCCATAATTGGGTGGGAAAACGTGAAAAAAATATCTAATCCATGGTGGCTATGATGTGAGGGTTTGAATTTTTTGACAACCTTCTAGAAATTGGACGAATTTAATCATAAAAAGGGTATTTAACATGTGTTACGAATTTTAGCCCTATTTAACCCTTTTTAGCCTATTAACCAATAATCCAGCCCATTATGGGTTATCCAATGGCCCAATTATTAATCATAAGCTATTATAGAAAGTTTAATTAGGTCTCCTATAATTTTTTTGAAATTTAAAATATTTAATTTTAATTTATTTCAAGAAAAACTCAATTATCTAGTTTATTTTATATAATAATAATAATATAATTTACTCATTTCATGAATATTATAATTACTTGACTCAAATTAAAAATTTATTTATTTTGGGTTTCTACAGAATGAGATCCTGAGTGGGAGGAATAGATCAAGCACATTAACCCCATGTTAAGTTATTTAAGAACATTTTGTGAATGAGTAAACACCCTTGATCCCAAAACCATGCCAGTTTGTTATAAGAGTAGATGCCCTTCGTTCTACGCATCTTTTAGAAGGGGCCATGTCGGGCTGCAACAATTTATAAAAAAAACAAATAAAAAATAAACAAAACAAAATAATAAAACATATATTTTTAAAATAACAACAAAAATATATATTGTGTGATTGCATTCGTGTCCCACACTTTTAATTTCTTGTTGACATTTGCATGCTTGCATGTCGCATTACATTTCTTTAGTTTTGCCTTAATTGATAAAGGCTTGGCCCTTTGACCCGCTATCAAGATTGGTCCTAAAGCAATCACTCACTTATTGAGTAGGGGGCCAAGTCAGAGCAGAAAAGGTAACTTGCTTGTCTAAGTGACATATGCAAGGTTGAAAGCATGAAAGGAGCAGAGAACAAAGACCAAACATTCTTTTTATTCTTCTGGAAACCCCCCCATAATTGAGAGTGAGTACATCATGCTACTCTAAGCCTCACCCTCTTTCCCAACATTGGTCTCCCCACCACCCTCCAGGCCAAGGTCCTTGGGAAGTATTATCAAACCATGTGAGGCGGTACTCTTATCACCTTGCATCTCCTTCTCAGTCTCCACATTTGGCTATCATTCTAAGGGGGCAGCAAAAAAAATTGCTGACGCGAAAATCGTGCTCACGTGCGCTTCGGTAGCGCTCCTCACTGTCTCTCAACCACTGTTCGGCAAGGCCGAGGCTGGCTCGGAGCTACAGCAATTGGTCCTCCAAGGTCCTCTTCTCCTCTCTTTCTGCCAATCTCTCGGCTCTTTCTCTTTCTCTGTCCCTCTCTTTCTCTGCTCGCTCTCTTTCTCTATCCTTCCTCTCTAGCTGGAGGGAAATCCTCAACTCCATGACATCCCGAGAGAGGTCATGGTCTGAACGATGCCGTAGTTCCTCCTCCAGCTTTGCTATCTTCACCTTGCCTTGGCCAGCGCGGGCAAGCACCTCTTCCATCTCTCCTATCTGTCATACTCACCATTGTCAGGAATGTGGCATAACATGGACAATGGAACTTGAGTGGTGAAATGCTCACCTGTGCAGAAAGCATCCCCTCTGCCTCCGCGGCACGCTGCATGGTACGAGCAAGTTGCGCATGGAGCAAGGTAACTTCTAAGGAAGGGACCCACAGACTAGAGGAGGCACCCCCTTCCCCCACTACTGATGACGCCACGTCGAGATGGGCGCGCTATAACACACATGAGGTGGCAATTAGTGGCCGAACATGGGGAATCTAGGGTCATTGATCAAGATCATAATTAGGAGCATGCATAGTATATACACTCACCAAGGAATTCAAGACTACACGGGTGTCAGTCAACTCTTGTTCCATGTCTGCTAAGCGAGCTCGCAAGCTTGCTATCATGGCATCACGGGTGTCCTGCATCAATGACATACCGATCAGCATCACATAAAAAAATTACATTTACCTCCACAAGCCCCCGAGGCTAGAGTCACTCTATATATGTCACCCTATAGAGGCACAGATATTCCTCACTGTCCTGCACGTGCAACTTCACGAACGTGTCACCCCACTACCAGTCTTCATATTGTTCAGGGAAGCGCACCTGCCAGTCAACATGGGCTTCCCTCCCACGTGTTTTTCTCCTGATGCGAGAGGGTGCGACCACGTCCACCCATTCCTGGGGAAGCCCTAAGGTCCTCATAGCCAATCGCAGTCAAAGCGACTCGATCTTATTCAAGCAATGGACCCAAAGGTCCCGTCCAAACCGGGCACGGCTTGTGATAACCCACGGCTGGTCGGCATTGACCACTCCAAAATAAGGTCTCTAAACCACCTACATTAGCAGGCACGCATCTTCTTAGTCATTTAAATAAAAAAATGATGATGAACAAAAATATATCCTACCATCGCTGCGGGGAACTCTAGTAGCTCGTGCCTTAATGCCATTAGCTGGTAGGATAGAGGGGCGGAGCTCAAGATAGGATTCCATCTTCGGGCCAATTGCACTGCCGCCAAACGCCAGTGTCGAGCTCTCCCCATTGGGATGTAGTAGTAGCTCCACAGCTGCATCATCACATATCATTAGCATCACATGAAGTAGTTTAATTGCATGTAAAAAAAAACCTTTACCTAGAGGAACAGTGTAAAGCCACTCACAGTCACCTCTCGATCTGTCCCTTGAGACAGACCGGCAAACAAATGTGCCAGCAGGGCAGCTCCCTAGGCATACTACCCTACTCTCTCGAGGTCTACTAGAAGCTCCAAGAAATGACAATGGATGTCGTCTCCTTTTGAACCTAGTAGCAGCCTCCCTAGCAGGAGGAAGAGGAATCTCCTCAAGTCTCTTTTAGACCTCTCCCAGTTGCTTGCATCCACACAATACACAGCGCGAGACTCCCTCTCTGTCCTCTCCATGAATTCCTCCAAGGATTCGTCACCATGCTGACTAGAGTCAGTGAGTCCCAATGCCTCCGTGAGGGATGTCCTAGCTAATGACATGTTTTTTCAGTCCTCTAATGCCAGTCCTAGTAGCCTCTGAGCGCCCTCCCGATAATCGGGTTAGGTGACCCCAGTTACTGCCTCGCCATTCACTCTGAGGCCAGTAATGCGGACCACATCTTCCAAGCAAGGCACCATATGCCCCTAGGGCATCAGAAAGGCCCGACTCATTGGGTCCCACCACTCGTGCAATGCTTGGATAAGGGCAAGGTCGAGCTTAAACGGCTCAATCCGTAGGAAGGCCCTAAACCCCATTGTATCTATCCGGGCTTTCTGGAAGTCCGGAAGACCCTGATATAAGGCCACCACCAACTCCCACGAAATTTGGGACCTCATCATGCCATGTGGATATGTGAAAGCAATGTACAAGAGATAAGTGAGCGTGCATTGTCGAAAAAAGAAGAGAGGATGAAAAAAGAAACATGCGCAGATTAACTTACAAGCTGTGATTGGGTTCTCTCACTGAGGTGCCCTTCCATATCGGAGAGCCTCTTGGAACCACTGTTGGATCTACTTCTCTTTGAGGAGTGGGAAGATTCACCATCTATCATGAAACTAGACTCACCCTTCATTATGGAACTTAAGAAACTCTTGCTCCTTCACCCTCCACTATTGTTGTAAATATTTTTCAGAAATGTGGGGGGGCATTCACACGAGAAAGAGGACTAGAGGTCGTCGTCGTTGAATTCGGTGGTGGATTCTCCTTGAAAAGGAGGGCTGCAACGAGACACGATCCCCCATTTCGGGGTGAGGTTTTATCGAACATATCACATGGGAATAGCATAGAAGAGAAGAGGCGTAGAAGAGAAGGGCCGTACAAGAGACAAAACAAGTGATAGAAAAGAAATCATTTCATATATATATAACTATCATGCTAATTTAATGGCTGCGGAAGATTCTGTTCTGAAGGCTGAATTTATGTATGACACGAACCAGAATCAGACCACCTTTGATCAGTTAGAGGGTGCTAAGTCTGAACTGTCTTCCAGACTGATTCAACAAGAATGCTACTGGCGGCAAAAATCCAGAGTTAAATGGCTAGCTGAGGGTGATAGAAACACTAAATTTTTCTACATGAAAAAGGTTGCTAATAGAAAGAGGAATTTGATTCCTTACCTGCGGACATCTGCTAGAAACCTGACTTCTGATCATGAGGAGATGAAGGGCATTGCGGTTGCTCACTTCCAAAAGGCTTTTACTTCGCAATACCACCATATTGATGAGGAATTTGTCAGTAACATCCCCCAGGTGGTTACTACTACTGATAATGATTATCTTTGTGTAATTCCTTCAGAATCTGAAATTCAAGATGCTATTTTCCAAATGTCACCGGACAGTGCCCCTGGTCCGGATGGATTTTTGGGAGCTTTCTTCCAGAAAACGTGGAAAGTTACTGCCAATGTGGTCATTAGTGATGTTCAGGAATTTTTCACATTTAAGGTGATGTTGCCCATGTTTTTAACAGCTACTACCGTTGTTCTTATTCCCAAAGTCAGTAATGCCTCTGACATCTCTGAATACCGGCCAATTAGTCTTTGTAACTTTGTTTACAAGATTATGTCAAAAATTATTAGTAACAGACTGTCAGCCATCCTGCCCCATATTATATCCTTTGAGCAGTCTGCGTTTGTGAAAGGTAGACTTATTGTGGAAAACATTGCATTAGCTCAAGAGCTGATCCATGAGCTGGGCAGGAAAACAAGAGGTGGTAATGTGGTATTTAAACTGGATATGGCTAAGGCATACGACCGTATCGAGTGGGACTTCATGTTTGCTGTATTATCCAAATTTGGTTTCAGCACTGCCTTTATAGCCACTATTAAAGCCATGATTGGGAATTGTTGGTTCTCTGTTCTTATGAATGGTGATGCAGTAGGCTTCTTTATATCTTCTAGGGGTGTACGTCAAGGAGACCCCATGGCTCCAGCCCTTTTCATCATAGCAGAGGAACCCCTTAGCAGAGCTATCCGTTCAGCCCAATCTGAGGGCCGGGTGGGATGGTATGCTGGCCCCCAGAGATGCCCCAATATATCCCATCTCTTATTCGCAGATGACACTTTAGTTTTCAGCAAGGCCACTGCTGCTTCTATCAGAAATCTTATGGACATTATCAAAACCTATGAGAGAGCATCCGGTCAGCTTGTTAATATTGGGAAGAGTGGTTTTTTCACCCACCCTAAGGCAAAGGAGTCTACTGTTAGAAGGATTCAGAATATCACTGGCTTTACACATCGCTCTTTTCCCCACAAATACCTCAGATTTCCTTTAATATGTGGCAAATCCAAGAAAGTTCATTTTGCGGGGATAATTTCTTCTATCCAGAAACGGATTGAGGGGTGGTATGCTAGTCACCTTTCCCAGGGAGCCAGAGTCATCCTACTGAAACATATTCTCACTTCCATTCCCATTTACTCTGGCTTCTTCTCCATTGCATGTTGGTATCCATAAATTATTAGATCGTTCATTTGCTAATTTTTTCTGGGGTTCTTCCTCTCAAGGAAATAAAAGGCATTCGAAAACCTAGGAAGCCATCTGCAAACGAGTAAACCAGGGTGGTCTTGGTATCCTGTCCTTGAGGCAAATAGAGCTGGCTTTTAGAGTAAAAATGCTCTGGAAGGCTATTCACTCTAACTCAATATGGGCTGATTTTTTCAGAGCAAAATACATTAAAGGCAGACACTTATCTGAGGTGGATTTTAAGGAGATGAAAGGGCATTCCAGAAGGAGCTGGACTAAGGCAAAGGAGTTGATCCTGTAATATAAAAGAATCATTGTGGGGGACGGCTACTCTGCTAATTTTTGGCTGGACAATTGGATTGGTGATAGACCTTTGGCCTCCTATATGTCTAACTGCAATATTCCCAACCAGAATTCTACAGTCAGGAATATGATCATGAACCCTTCTTCTAAAGATATTATGTTAATTGATAGGATGCTCCCTCCAGCTCTCAAAACAGCAGTTTGGCATACTACTTTTAATCAACATCAAGATAAGGTGGTATGTAGTCTCTCTTCCTCGGGAGAATGTTTGATTTCCTCAACATATAAAGGTACCTCCAGTCTTGTTTCTGTTGTGGACTCTATCCCTTGTGACCTGATGTGGTCTAAGTGGATCCCTACAAAGATTTCTATTTTCATTTGGAAAGTTTTCAATAACTGCATTTCTACTGATACTAGAGTCAAATCTCTGGGAATTCCCCTACCTTCGAAATGTCACTACTGCAAACTCCCTCATGTTGAGGATATGAATCACTTATTTATCTATAGTGAGTGGGCTTCATTTATTTGGTCTTCCTTTCAAAGACATGGCTGTCAATTCAGAGGTAACTCTATTAGGAACCTGATTACTAACACTACACAGGAAATCAATGTCAATTCACTGTTTGGTTTATTCAAACTTGTTGCTCTTGGCTATGGCTTGTGGGAGACTTGGTTGGCTAGGAATTCTGCTCGGTTTGAAGGAAAGATTATATCTTCTCAAAGCCTTTTTCAAAATGTTCTTTTCCAAGTGAAGCAGGTTATCAATAATGCTCATCTCTGGGAAGGTACAGCTAGCAGTCGCAATATTTTAGCCAATCTTCGCATTAAAGTAACAGCTCGGGCCACCGCATTGGTGAAAATAGTCAAATGGTTATGCCCCCCTTGGCCTCATCTTAAACTCAATACTGACAGAGCTCATAAGAAGACAGGTCAGTCCAGTGGTGGTGGTGTCAT
Source organism: Amorphophallus konjac (assembly GCA_022559845.1). Taxonomy (NCBI): domain Eukaryota; kingdom Viridiplantae; phylum Streptophyta; class Magnoliopsida; order Alismatales; family Araceae; genus Amorphophallus; species Amorphophallus konjac. Next base: position 134,262,804 of record CM040128.1, read on the forward strand.
CCGAGACTTCCAGGGAAATATTTTACTAGCTTTCTCTCACTACTATGAGCATTGTAATTGTCTTGTTGCTGAAGCCAGGGCAATGATGGATGGAATATTGTATCTTCAAACAATAACCTCTCAGCCGGCTATGATTGAGAGTGACTCTCTTATTCTAGTGCAAGTGCTTAACAGGAAGGCTACATGTCTGTGGGAAATTTTACCATATGTCAGAGAAATTTGGAATAGCACTCCATAACCTATGGAAATCTCTCATATTTATAGAGAGGGAAATATTGTTGCTGATTCTTTAGCCAATTTTGGCCGCTATTCATATTGTAATTCTTTTTTAGCTCGCAGCATGATCTTCCCAGTTTGGCAAAGGGTGCTGCTAGATTAGACAAGCTAGGGATGCCTAGCATTCGATTGATGTAATGATTTATCTATTCAAGTGATCAATAAAATACCCCCCTAGGTGTGAGTTGGCATGTGACTTCTGAATTGGAGTCACACTCTTACTCACCTCTAGGTAGGGCTTTATATCAAAAAAAAATCTCTCTAACTCTCGCCACCACCCTTCTGATCATCTCTCTCATCTTTCCTAGGACGGGGATCCCTAGGAGGCCTCATGGAGCTTTGCGAGGCGGCACTCCTCTCATCCCGCAGCGCCCGCTTAGCCTTGGCGGTGCGTCGCTCCTCTGCTGAGGAGACTATAAGGCTGCCAACAGAAAAGGAGCCAGATTGTCGAGCACGTGCTGTTCGCTCTCGCCCCCTTTGATAGCGCTCCTCACTATCCTTCAGCCTCTACTCCGCAACCCCAAGGCTGGTCCGGAGTTCCATCATCTGGGCCTCTAGAGCCCTCCTATCTCCTCTCTCTCTCTCTCTCCCTCCCTCTCCTCTCTCTCCCTCTCCGCATCTCACCTCGCCACCTGTAGGGCAATCCTCAACTCTAAGACGTCTTGGGGCAGCTCCTCGGCATTGCGGCATCGCAACTCCGCCTCCAACCCCGCTACTGCTATCGCCCGGACGTCATGCTCCTCCTCTACTCGGGCTGCGCGAGCTAACACATCTCAGATCTCCACCACCTGTCAGAGCCAACCACTTCACGAAGTCAGCCACATATGATCAAAATTCAAACCAAGCAAAATACTCACCCAAGCCACGAGCTCGCGCTCGGCCTCCTCGGCACGTGCCACTGCGTCGGCGAGCTGCTCTTACAGGGAGGTGACCTCTAGAAGTGGAACCTGGGAGCTAGAAGAGGCTCCCCCAGTCACCCCTGTTGCGCCCTGCTGGGCACGTTGCAAGAAAGGTACGATGACAGTCAGTAACTAAACATCAGGAATCCAGGTGTGCAAAAAAAAGGAGGAAAAATTGTATGCGTCCTTGACCTCGGACGTGTACAATTGTACGCGTCTACTCTTCAAGACGCTTTAACTAAAAAATGAAATTAAAAATGCATGAAATATTAAAGAGTACGTGCCTTTCTGTCCAGACGTGTAATATATATATATATATATATATATATATATAGCAAAAAAGTGAAAAAAAATGTATACGCGTCTTGTTGCTAGATGCATACAAAAAAATAAAAAAAAAAGAAAAAAAGTGTGCTTCTTCTTACTTTGTCTTGTGTTGTTTCGAATCATTGTTTGGTGTGCTGATCTCCCTATACAGTTGAATGCCATTTTGTTTTGTGAGATATTTCTGTCTCTGCTGTGCTAACCTTCGAGTGCACGGTCCAAAAAAAAAAAGAAAAGTGAAAAAAAAGAGAAAGAGGGCTTCCACTGTCCGACCTCGTCCCACCTCTGGTCACCACGGTGATTGAACCCCCACCATGTCATGCATTTTATTATATGTTACCTACACTATTAGAGTATGTCAAAGACCTTACGGCTTAAATGAATCTGAAATTTGAGTTCTCTTTAACAAAAATAGTGATAATTTTAGAAGAGTTTGGGTCGTACGGATAGGCCACTAAGTTGTGGTAGTTTGGGGATGATGGTTTCATTTGGTGAGTCAGTGTGTAGATAAACGGGCTCCGGCTCAGTATTGGCTCATGGAATCGATATCTTGACCCATTCTTAACAACTCAACAATAGTATCCTTGACTATTGTCTATTTTTAGTTTATTTTAATTTTTCATTTAAACCCAGTATGCATTCATGTAGGACCTTGATATCATTGTGGAAGATCATTCACTTAATTCGATTGTGAGAGCCACTATGCTTAAATTTTTAATATGAGATATTCCATTCCTATATGAGTACTCAGTTTCCTTGAGACTACCTTGGGCTATTTTTCTGAAAAAGACCATTGTTTGGATTTATCCTTAACTATTCCTTTTCTTTTACTCCATTGGACCCACCTTGGCCGTAGCACTTCCACATTGGTTGGAAACCGCTCCCCAATGGTGAAACCTATAGGTTCACGACCCCAGGTACTTCCACACACGGAAGTTGGTCCATTTTCCTAGTCGTGCCTGAGTGCACATTATTCCCATCCTTGTTTGTTTATCATCCAAACAATCGTCGATTTCGGAAAGCCTCCTTCAAGGTTGCTTCATTGAAACTCCTGAAAAATTCCAACCGTGTAATGTTGAGTGTGTCTCATCACACCTTGGCATCTACTTTTCAGTCCATTCTCACTTCATTTAATTACACTTCATTTGCTTCATTCCACTATGTCTCACTCCCCTACAAAGCAGATGCTAAGGCGGGATAGCTGTGGACATGCCATTTTTGACATTACATTGAGTAAATCTCATATTACATCATGATGCCCCAAAATGGCTCTCACATTTGAGTTATTTGAGTAATTTTAATATTTTTCTAATAATTTCCCATTTTTAGAATTTTTCTCGGGAAAAAACTTAAACGCGGCGGGCCTGGAAGATGCCTTCTTCAAATCATGGCATCTTGACCAGACGCGTCTTCAGTTAAATAAAAATCAAACCTTCATTTGACCTGTCTACCTGATGGACGCATTATTTAAAAAGTGTCATCCTCCTAAGACGCGTTCGTTAGTCAACATTCAGCGCCAACTCCGTCATTTCATCTAACAATTTAGAAAGAAAACGTCTTGCTCACCAGACATGACTTTAAAAGTCAAGGTTAGGCACCGAAACCACGGGCTTTCGATACTTTCGGTGCCTTTCGGCACTGTATCTGTGAAAAAAAAAGGCGCATCTAACACCCCAGATGCATTTAAATAACGCGTCCGAGATAGTGGACGCGAGTTACTCAAAGAAACTAATTTTAAATTGTTGAAAGTGCCTGGTCAGCGGGACGCATTCACATGAACGCATCTCCTAGACTGGACGCGTTCTTCTCCATTTTTCCTATGAATAGAGGACCCCCTCCCACTAAATCAAGAGCTTCAAAATCTTCAAAGAGGAGGGGATACTCTATCCAATTCATTTCCAAGCTCGTGAGTTTTCAAGGGGAGGTTCTGCTGATTTTCTGAGTGCCCGCACACTCAAAAGAAGAAGGCCCTCTTCCCATCGCACGTCCACGTCATCCTCACGCTGCCAAATCTCTCCTCGAAGCCCGCCATCCGCGTTCCCAATAAGCTTTTCTTTACTCCGTTCTCCTTTCATTTTATTTTTGTTAGTCGCATGCATCATCTCGTGTTGCCGTATCTCCCTTCTTAAGAGAGCTCCACGTTTGTGCATTTCTGCATAAATCTTCATTCATCACCTCATCTTCCCACCCTTTGCGTCCAAAAGGGGTTTAAAACAACACCAATCAGGTGTGTAGTTGTGCATGATTTCATTATTTTCATCGCAAGGGATTGATACTACACTGCTTTTGTTCTGATCTACTTGATGTTTGTTCATTTTCTTACAACGGTAACCAAGAGAAAGTCCTCTTCATCGGTCGGCTGAGGAAAGAGGAAGAAGGAATCCACACAATCTCCCGCTTCTGAGGTATACTCGTGATCACTTCTCTTTCATTTTGGGGTCCTTGACCTCTGGCGATCATACATCATCAACACACACGCACTCACACGTGATTTCTATTACCTTTTCACATATTTCATGTTTAAACCCGCAGAGAGTAGCTTCCCGCAGCGGTCTCTTATTGCGTAATTCTGCATATTTTATGTTAAAACCCACGGAGAGTAACTTCCGGTAGCGGTCTCTTATTGCATAATTCTACATATTTCTATTTCCTTTATTTCCATTCCTGTAAAAACCCGTGGAGAGTAACTTCCCGCAGCGGTCTCTTATTGCATAATTCTACATATTTCCATTTCCTTTATTTCCATTCCCGTTAAAACCCACGGAGAGTAACTTACCGCAGCGGTCTCTGATGGCGTAATTTCTACATATTTCCTTGTTTAAACCCGCAAAGAGCAACTTCCCGCCGCGGTATCTTTCCGCGTTCTGTTTTCTCCCTTTCCCGTGACCTCGTTCACAACCGCGACCTAGTCTGGCCGTTGAAATTTGAATTTTAGTCAAATTTCTCTCTGAATTATCCCCTATTTATCTAATCAAAATAGGGAAATTACCCTAATACCTCTCTAGGGTTGGGCTTGGGCCTAAAAGGCTTAGAATTGGGTCCTATGGCCGATTTTAAGTGGCCCTATTTGTCTAATTAGTAACTGGGCTTTTAAATCAATGGGTTTGAAAGGTTAGGCCCACTTAAGCCTATTTAATGCTTATTAAATATTTAAATAATCTATTTAATTTTAAAAAATCCCAAAAAAATCTAAGATAAAATCCAGGGTTGCTACACCCTCTCCCACTTAAAAAGAATTTGATCCCCAAATTCATTGCACGAGTTTATGGAGGGCGTTCACTTAAAATTAAATAGCTCTAGGTATCAAATAGGACAAAAAATCGGATGCGAATTAGGTTAGGGTAGTACCTTTAACCACGCTACCATCTCTCATAGGTTCATCACCCATGACAGCATTGATACGACCCTGTCTGTAGATATATTTCTCCTCCCGTCCGTTCTTTAATGCCTTCCCATGCCTATCTTACCACATCCAGCATGGGAAATGAACAAAGATAGAGGGAAAGGGAAGAGTGGAAACCTGTGATCGCCACCAAGGTGCCGAATGTGATGGACACGCTGTACCTTGGAAAAAAGGGAGAGACACTCGCCTGGTGTGCAGCGCTGCAATGATGTACGGCTCGGGAGGAACCACCTATGGAGATAAACGGTCGAAGTGCAGACCGTCAATGAACACTGCAAAAGATGCTGGATGAGGTATTCCTGGCTGACGAACGGCTCCAAATCGACCGCAGGAAGTAGAAGAACGGTCCAGATTGCACCGCTCGTCTCCTTGAACGGGTAGTTGGGAACTGCGCAATGCCACCACGCCAAAAATTGCAAAGAGTTTAACCTCCACCCTTTCCGACCGGCCAGAGAGGATGGGCCTCGCGTTAGTGTGCTGCTGACCTGCGAAACAAAGTGTAGAACACAAGAAAACAAAACCCAAGTTAGGAACGTGGAGTGTAGCAAATGCTCGAATGAAGGGAAATGAACATAATTAATTAAATCGGGAATACTTGGGGATTTTTAAACCCCTAGGACGTCAGAAAACATGGAAGGGTGTGTGCATGACAGTACAAACAAAGAAAAATGTGGGTGAATGGACGTGTAAAAACAAGCATGCAATGAGAAGAAACGAGACTATCAAATGCAAAAGACTCAAGACTAGGACTACTCCCTGAACTGGAGGCCTGTGTGGACGTAGAAGGCCTCCCTCCTTGTTGCTAGGTCGCTCAAGAATTCAGCAGGGCTTCGCCGTCGACCAAAATCTCCCCCCTTTCAAAGGTAGCCTTTAGGGTCTATTTATAGAACCCCCAAATGCTAACCCTGAAATTAGGGTTTACATACATTTTTAGGTCGAGATAATCAAATAAAAGATGAAGATAATTCAATTATCTTTCATCTGGAAGAAATGGCACTCAAAATGGTTAAGGATTCGCGGAGAAATCATCGGAGGAAGTTTGGGATAAATCCATGATGAGAGAGAAAAAATATGTTGAATCTTCAACAAACGAGCAGATGAACGGTCTTACGATAGACCACTCATCAATATGGGCGGCCCATTCTGGGCCGTCCAACCCTGTCGGTGGAAATTCAACAATTCACAAAATAATCCAAATTATCCATTGAACCGGCCGAATAGTTCACCGTTGGACTCTCATAAATGAACGGCTATGATTAGTCCGTTCAAGAGGAAGAGCGGCCGAAGGCTGCCGTTCTAGCCTTGTCGGTGATAAATAGATAAATTGGGTAATTATCTGAGAAGACCACCAAGCGTAGGATTCTGGGAGAAGAACGGCTACTAGTAGTCCGTCCATTATTTTGAATGACTAAAAGGAGACCGCATGAATGCTTGTCGGTGAAAATTCAGAAAATTAACCAAAAATGTCCATGAATGTATGGATGGCCCACAGGCAACCGCAGAATGATTGAGTGGCCAGGGATGAACCGTACATGTATATGGGCACTTGAAACCCATAGAAAAGCCCAATCAACCAAAACCAAGGCCCATTAAGCCCAGAATTGAAGCAATCCCAGCCAGGGAGGGAGGCTACCCATAAAACTGGCCCAAAACATGCCCGAAAATAGCCCCAATGAGCGATGGACAACTCGAGGCATCAACAAATGGGAGTAAGAGGAACGACTCAACTTATCGGCAAAAAAACGGGTGTCAACAGATGTCCCTCCTTAACGTCCTCTTTGCAGGGGAGCGAGCGGAGGTGAAGCGAAAGTGACATGGAACATGGAGATGAAGCGGAAATGAAGCGGAGTGGACCGAAAAGCGGGCGTTAAGGTAAAACGACACCCATTTTTACCAACAAGCGATAGGAATTTTCTGGAAAACTCTGAACCAAACGCAAGAAATGATTAAACCAAAAGTGACACCAGTCTGGAGGAACTAAACTAAACGAAATGAAACAAATCGATAAGACCAACCTCATGGGGGACACAATCTCGTGGTCCAATGAGGAGGCCAAAAGCAGGCAGTAAAATAAAGGAAACATGCTAAAGCTCCAAACGGGGACCTCTTAATCAACCAAACCAAGCGAATTGACCAAAGAGAACCTTCCAACTCATAGTGGAATTAGTTCCTCTTACCCAAACACTGAACGCACAGCTAACCTTCACTGACGGGACATTTCGCAAGCACACAATGGGGCATGAATGCTCAAAAGATGCGTATGATGCATGCTGGGCCAAAATAAAAGAAATCATTAAAACAAATGCGAAGAAAGATTAAAATATAAAATACTCGAGAATAATATTGCTAGGCTTGGAGAATTCGAGTCAAGACACTATCCGCAACCACAGCGTGTAGGATAGAACCATCCTCCCTGGGACATCCCAACCTAACGGCCTATCCGAAGGTCAAACGCGTGAACCTGGATCATCATCATTTTTGTTGAAGGGGAACATCAGATCCTGGAACGTGCGAGTAACCAACTGGTTCTCGAGATAATATAGCATAGTACCATATAGTAATGCAGTAAGGGATGCAGGGATAGAAGGCCATACCTGACTTACCTACGCAGGCGAAACTACCAGTGAAAGGTGATGCTGCAAAGAACCCATGAACAGATTTTTCAATATTTCATCATGGAATAAGCATTCAAGTCAAAAAGAAATCAGCCTTTTAATCACATAATGCAGCAAAGTAGGGTTTACAAAGCAATTCCATCATTCAGCACATGAACGGCCAAGTCCGAGACCACTCAACAGTTAAAACGGCCAATCTGGGGCCGTGCATCCATTGCCAGTTTAAATGAGATTATGAAACTACACGGCCCATATGTAGGCCGTTCAATCGTAAGCACGGCCACATTCTAGCCGCTCAATGGCAATGTACCGTTGAAGAAGAACGGTTGAAACACAACCGCTCAAATTAAGGACGACCTATCGCGAGGCCGCATAACTTCTGGGGTTTTGAAACAAAAAAACCCCTTCGTCTCCCTCCTCCCCACCGTAACCGGTGGAGGAAGGGAACGAAGGGCTCACCGCCTACATCCTCCATCTCTCTACCTCTCAAACTCTCTCTCCTTCTCTCGTCTCTCAATTCCCCCCCCCCATCTCTCCTTCCTAATCCGGACCAAGCATCAATCCACCCGCGACCGGGCGACAGGCGAGGAGACACCACCACCGACGGCCGATGAAGCGCCACCGCGGCCGGTGGAGGCCGCCGCGGAGGATACCACCGGAGGAGACGGAGGCCCACAACCCGTCCTCCCCGCGGAGGAGGAGGCGCCGCCAGAACCCAAAGGGGAGGCCAGGGCTGCCGCGGTGGCCGGAGAAGAGATAGAACCGGCAGTGGAGGCGTCCACCGCGGTGGTCAAGCCCACAAAGGACCCCGAGGTAAGCCTAAACCCTAGCCCGTTGCCATTTTAATTTGTGCATGTTAGATTCAGAAGTTTATGGGGGGTTTAGGCTACTTAGGTGCCGGTTAGGGGGCGCCATGGGGCGCTCCTGCCGGCGGGGAAGCCCTCACCATCATCTAGGAAGATGATAGTTGGGCAGTTTTCAAAGAACCGTATAAACCATAACATACGGCTCACATAGAGCCGCCCAAAACCCAAACGGCCCAGGGGTGGCCGTACAACACTAGAACCGAATCAAAGAAAGACGGTGAGAGGTGCACCGTACACACGACGAACGGGCCACATTGGTCCGTTCAACACCTTGCTAACTCAGAACAATACGGTCCTCATCAGACCGCCCAGCCTCCAAACGTCTCAAAGAGTGGCCGCCTAAAACCAAAAAACCAGGGAAAGAACGGTGAATGATAAACCGTTCAACATAAGGACGGCCAATACTGGGCCATTCAAAACAAGGAACCTCAGGACTGGAACGGCCCATATGAAACCGTTCAGGAGGAAGAGTGGTCCAAAGGAGACCGTCCTTCTGACAGAGAGTTGAGCTATGCCTAAATACATTACTCAATGCATTAAAATGAATGAATGAATGCAGGGAAAGCACAGGACCTATACCTCGTGGCTGCAGGTCAGGGTGGTGTATTTGGCACTGTCGGACTTTCAGCGGGAGCGGTTGACTGCCATGGGGTTCGCCCCATTCCTGAGCATCGAGGTGTGTCGGTTCAACACAGCTCTGCTCTACACCCTGCATGACCGCTGGGATCCAGTGAGTCGTACGTTCCTCTTCCCGTGGGGACATATGGTCCCCACGCTGGAGGACGTGGCCCGACTTATTGGCCTTCGAGTGCACGGGCTGTCGGTTAGCGGGACCACTTTCCCCGACTACCGGGTGATGGCTCGGGAGCTGCTGGGCTTAGAGCTACAGCGCCCCGAGAGGCAGTCGACCCTTCTACCCAGGGCTAGTCTCCAGGATAGCCTAGGCTTACGAGGTGCGGGAGTTACAGTTGGAGAGCAGCCGGAGGAGCACCTGCAGCGGCTGGTGGAGCTGGCACGACCGAGAGTAGCAGCGGAGTCGGGAGCAGAGGCAGATAGGGTGTTACGGTGATTCCTGATGCTGATGTTCGGGTGACTCCTCTTCTCCCCCAGGGTGGACGTGATGAGCTGTCGGTTCCTTCCTTTCCTCGAGGAGCTCAGCCACGTGGGTGACTACGCGTGGGGAGCAGCAGTCCTCGCGTTCTTGTTCGATACACTGAGTTCGACGGCCCGTCGGACGATGCTCGGGGGCTTCTCCCCCTTACTCCAGGTACGACTCCTATCCTAGACTTAATTATGCAATTCTATATGTTTCATAACTGCTGATACGGTGCTATGATTCAGGTGTGGGCCTATGTACACCTACGCGGGCTAGGCAGAGGTGAGGAGACCCATCCTGGGCTCCTGTCGATTGCACGGAGGTGGACAGCACCTCGAGAGACTACAGCCCTGAGACGACAGGTCCGAGAATTGCAGGATGACTTGGACGCTCTACTGTTTGCCTCGGTATGCTTCTAAACTTAGACTCTTTAATTGAATGCAATTCTAGATGATGACGATGCTGATGCGACTTTCTATTTTTTGTAGGTACGGTGGACACCTTTCACAGAGGAGGGCCAGGAGGGTCAGTCTTGGGTGGTTGGCGCCCTCGCCTTTGCCGGACGAGATGTGTGGCTTCACTGCATGAATGTGGTGGAGCCACTGTACTACAGACTGGTGATGAGGACCATCGAGATCCATCAGCCAACGATGGAGTTCCCGGTGCCTGAGAAGGCGGGGGAGCGCGTGACGAGGACTACCCGGGGCCCGGCGGCAGCATTTGATTGGACGGCGAGGAACGCTGCACAGGTGGCCGACTGGACGGCTCTTGGGCGAGTGGTGACCGTCCGAGCAGAGAGCGACTCAGCGTACTACACCGCATACGCTAGACACTACCGGGACCAGATGTTCCGGGGTGCCCACCGACCAGTATGACTTCTCAACTCAAACTCTACTTATTATGCTTATGATTTCTATATGACAATGTACTGACACTTGGACCTATAAATGCAGATTGACCTTGAGGGATGACTTGCGGAGCTGCAGGGGCTCCTGCACTCCACCATCAGGGAGCAGGACGAGGCCCGACAGGCCCTGGCCTTACTGGTGAGTTTTCTAAACCCTATTCTTCTAAATTATGCGAATGCTTATGATTATGGTTATGCATGTGACTGACCTGGAGTTTTGGATGCAGCGTGTCGAGGGGGCCCAGCGATAGGGGGCCGATGCTCCTTCTTCTTCTTCTACCCAGACTCCTGCAGATCGGGTCGAGCAGGAGGCTGACTTCACTCGGATGGTAGCACGGGCCAAGGCGGCAGAGGTGACGCTCACCGAGAGGGTACGCAAAATCATGACACTTTCCCTTGTTTATTTATGCTTATGAAATGCAACTGACTGACAATGATATGTGCATGCAGACGTCTGAGCTGACCCATCTTAGAGCAGAGCCAGGTAGTGGCTAGGGAGGAGGTGGCCCGTGTACGGGAGGAGGCCGTACAGAGCCGACCAGCCGACACCCTCGAGACGGCCCTTCTGCGAGCGGAGCTAGAGCGACTCCGGGCTGGAGCGGAGGAGCTGGTGCGGGTCCGAGCAGAGCGGGATCGGGCTCTGATCGAGGCGTCCGGGCTGAGTGGAGAGCTGCGGGCCTATAAGGAGATGAGCCGAAGATCACGCAGCGGGACTCCGAGCGATAGCCACGGCACCCACGGCTCTGTGAGGAGTTACTTCACGGGTTCCTCCGGTCACCGGAGGAACGAAGAGGATGAGCAGCACCGTCGACGTCAGCGTGATGAGGCAACTTCAGCGATGCCTCCACCAAAGAGGCACGAGGGTGGTGGAGACAGTGACGGGGGCCACGGAGAGGGACAGTCCTGACTTTTGTACTCAGGGACCGACTTTTGTACATGATATGATATGATAGTGATATGCCTTTCTTTGTTTTGATTTTGTGGTGAATGCAAATGACTGACTATGACAACGACACGAGTGAGACGGACACTAGCGAGAGAGAGAGACGACGCGAGTGAGTGAGTGAGGAGAGAGACACGACAGAGTGAGAGAGAGATGACACGAGTGAGCGAGAGAGAGCCAAGCGTGAATGAGAGGAGTGACGACAACTGAGTGAGATGAGTGACATCAAATGAGTGAGATGAGTGACGCCGACTGAGTGAGAAGAGTGACGCCGACTGAGTGAGAAGAGTGACGTCAAATGAGTGAGAAGAGTGACGTCAAATGAGTGAGAAAAGCGACACCAAATGAGTGAGAAGAGTGACGTCAAATGAGTGAGATGAGGGATGTCAAATGAGTGAGATGAGGGATGCCAACTGAGTGAGACGGACACTACTACTAGTGGCACAGGTGCACAACTTTTGAATGAAGGCCTCAGGTCAGTAGAAAAGTTTCAATCGGGCCGCCAAAGGAGACATACGGTCATTCGTTAGACCGTACAGAAGGATGATAAACGGTCCTTTGACCACCGTTCAGAAAGTAGAACGGTTTAAAACCAGTCGCTCGATAACAAGAACGGTCTGACTTAGGCCGCTCAAACTTCAGCATTCGAACCCCCTGGAAGATGATAAGCGGTCCTTCTGTGGCCGCTCAATAAGATAGGCGGTCTATCGTGAGACCGCCCAAATGGGCGTCCTGCGAATTTGAATGGGACCCTCCTGGAGAGTCCTAACCTGAGGGTAAACCACTTTAGCCCAATCCAAAGCTATCTTATCCCTTCCTAAATTTATCCAATCTCATTCCTAAGGGGTCTAGGCCTCTAACCAAGCCCTATAATTAGGAAGGGGGTCCAAATTCGTGATTCACACACCCTCCCTCTTCTAAGCCTTGAAACCTTTGCCATACTTCACCAAACCATCATGAAGAGGGCCCTAGAGGGGAGTTCCATGGAGGGAGCATCTTTTGAAGGGCCAAAGCCGGCCAGGAAGGAGCGGGAAGTGCTCCAACGACTGACCGCGATCCCACGACATCTCAGCTCGAGCCCTCTGAGAGAGGTAAGTTAATCGTGATTTCCTTCAGTTCAAATCTTTCATTTACTTATGTGCTCTTCTTTTCTATCTCTTTCTTTCGTCCTTCCACCTCAGCTTCTCCCTGGTCCTAGGCGATATTCCACTTTGAAGTGGCTGGCTCCCATGGTCCGCGCCTTGCCCCTAGGAGTGACATCTATCCTGAGATCTTGGCACTTACAACCTCTCCTAGTACTGGGTCAGAACTACCCAAAGCTTTCCCTTGATTGGCACAGCATCTCAGCCTTAGTAGAAATCTGGCACCCCCAGACCCACACATTCATATTTCCATAATTTGAGGCCACTGTCCTACTAGAGGACGTAGAGACCTACTTCTCTTTACCCAGGTCCAAAGTGGGGGAGGAGGACTCTGTGTGTCACACTGTTGCCCCTGTAGATCCTAGGCTTATCTTGGGAGGGTTCATACCAGACAGCAGGGATGTCCACACTTTCATAGGCCCACGTCAGATTCACCTTGTTCCTCTTAGCCAGTGGGTAGTTGAACATTGCAGGAATCGATGTGGGTGGGATGAGGCTATAGCTAAGGCCGCGTCCATCTGCTTATGCGGGGCTATCTTGTTTCCTTCAGTTGACCATGTGCTAGAGATTCCTCTTCTTAGTACCATCAGCGGCCTATGGCAGGGACTTTCCATCTCCCAGGCAATCCTTGCCTACTTGTACGAGGGCCTCACCTCAGTAGCCTTAGGAGGTCCCATGTTTGGCTCTATGATCCTCTTAGAGTGCTGGATGGGTGTGAGGATGAAATTCATCTACAAGGAAGATGTCACTTCAGCTAGTAGGATCTTTGGGAGCCACCCCCTCTTCTTCATAGGTGGCGTATTCGGATTCTCTCCACAGGTAGAGTGCAGGACAGCAGAAAAGAAGACCAGGGACGAGTGGCAACTGCACATCAACAGGTTGTCCCTGGATTGGTTCGTGATGCACCCGGACTTCCTCCATGACACCACTGTTAGAGTTCCAAGGAGGCGGGGCTTGGACTTGAGGCTCGTGAGCCACACCGCACTGGCGATGTACAACCCGCACCGATGCTACCTACAGGTTGGACTACCCCGGATTGTTCTACCAGCACTACCCCACCTTCCCGCACTCCAGGCGAGGAGGATCAGTACAGAGGAGGATGAGCAGGCGGTCAGGACTGCCCTGATCATGTGGGAGGTGAGCACCCTACCAGCAGAGGTTGCAGAGATTCCGGCGACACGTTAGGCCTATGTTAGAGAGCTGAGAGAGATTCGTCCCCGCGGGGATGCCCAGTGGAGGACTGAGTGATTTTCTTTCTTCTTCATGATGATGTAGAGATTTATGCTCAGAAAGTTTGATATGAATGAATAAAGCTAATGATTTGATTTAAGCTGAGTTTGGGCTTTGCTGGTGTGAATGAGTGAGTTGGGATGTGATTTCAGCATTTACGCGGTCACACATAGACCGCTCAGAGATTAGGACATCTCTCTCGGAGCTGTGCATCAGATTTATAGCAGGTTTGGTAGAAGGGAGTTGAGCGGTGTTGATTTAAAAACGTGTGAATGGGTGGACAGTCCGACCAAGACCGTTGAAATAAAATGATTGACAACTAGCCGCGTGAAGGCTGAAGTGCTGAGCCTTGAGCTTCAACATGTCCCTGCACACACACAAACGCAAACAGAAAAGACAGATTAAATCTGTTTTAGGCTTAACCCCTTGCCTGTAGCAAGTTAGGAAATAACCAGTTCTTGGTTTTGGTCAAGGGGGTAAGCCTTATTAAATAGGCAAATGAAATGATGATGAATGCAATGGATGCTATGAATGCAAATCATAAAACCCTTTTTTGTAATTTTAAAATTTTAATTTTTATTGGATTTTGGAATGTTTGATTTTTTTTTAGATTTTTGAAATATTTGATTTTTTTTTCGATTTAAAATATTTGATTTTTTTCGGGTTTTGAAATATTTGACTTTTTTGGAGTTTTAAAATATTTGATTATATTTTTTTATTGGTTTTAAATATTTAATTTTTTTTTCTTTTTCAGGTTTTGAAATATTTGTTTTTTTTGTTTTGAAATATTTGATTTTTTTGGATTTTAAAATATCTGATTTTTTTGGAGTTTTGAAATATTTAATTTTTTGTTGGTTTTGAAACCAGCTTAAACTTAACAACGGGGAACCTCCCATCTCACTAGGGGTCTCCCAAGTCCAACACGTGCTAAAAGGGACCGCCCGTGGTCGGGGCCAATTTCGCTTAACGGTGTCTCTACCGAGGCCATACCTGGGGTGGGATCCATTCCTTGGAAAATAAAACAAAATTTAGCAGAAAAGCTGGCGGTAGGTATAGAGATTTTTAGGGCTTGAGTTCTTCTCACGACACCCCCTTTTCAAAGAATTTGGTCTGTTGCGCCAGGGCTTTGTGCCCGTCATCGAACCTACATCCGCTCTAGACACGCATACGACCGGACTCATAACGTCCCATGGGGAAACTGTATCGCCACTCTTGCCATGCCTAGTTTTATCATTTTGGGGACTTTCAAGCTTTTGAGAGCTTCGAGCTTTGGGTGAGCTTTTAGCTTTGATTTTTGCCCATTACTTTCTCCATTTCTTTTCTTAGTCTTTTTCTTGCTCTTTTGTACTACGGAATAAGGTCATAACAGACTGCCCCTATTTGAGACCTCTTTTATCGGGGGGTCTAGATCAGTTCTTGCCCCCTTATTCACCACTTGCCCCTATGTTCAGCCGAGAGAGAAGAAAAGCAAGGATCTTCACTCTCCCCTAAGCGTGGCCAAGGAAGAAACGGTGTTGCGCAAAATACGAAAATCGAACCACGGGGGGTCGTGTAGTGTGTGAAATGTTGAACCGGGGATCCCCCTTTGCGATCAGGTGAAGGCACACCCCGCCGCCGAGCTATCGCTGGCTTGACTCTATGGATAAAAGCATTTTAAATATAGCCCATTCCACGGATTCGGCAATTCCTCACGTTCCGCGTTGATTAGACGATACGCATTACCTGGATAGACTTCCTTAACTACAAACGGCCCTTCCCAGTTGGGTTGCAGCTTAGACCTGGGACCTGCGGATCTGATAAATTTGTGTTTCAAAACCATGTTACCCACTTCGAATTTTCTTTCAATAACATTCTTTTGGAAATACCGCGAGACACGTTTTTGATAAACCGGGACGTGATTGGCCGCGTTAAGCCTCTTATCGTCTAAGAGTTCCAGTTGGACTAGCAACGCCTCTCGACGCTCGTCGAGATTAAGTTTTTTGTCTAGCTGCACCCTTAGGGAAGGAATCAAGATCTCGTACGGGAGTATCGCCTCCATCCCATAGGTGAGAGCAAAAGGGGTTTACCCCGTGGGAGTACGGACGGAGGTGCGATAAGCCCATAGAGCTTCTATCAGTTTATCGGCCCAATCAGCAAATTTGTGTGATTTGCATGTTTTCTTGATGATTTTAAGAAGGGTTTTGTTCGTGGCCTCAGCCTGGCCATTACCTTGGGGGTAGTATGGTGATGAATGATGCAGTGATATATTAAATTTCTTACAGAGGTCCTGGAGTTCTTGAGAAATGAATTGAGGCCCATTGTCGGTGACGATATCACTTGGCACTCCAAACCGCGAGATGATATTCTTCAGGATGAAGCGGCATACTGTGGTGGTTTTGATCTCTGCATAAGCTTCAGCTTCCGCCCACTTGGTGAAGTATTCTGTAGCCGTCAAAATGAAGGACTTCTGCTTGACTGCGAAATTCGAGTCACCTAGAGGTCCGACGATATCAAAGGCCCACATGGAGAATGGCCAAGGAGCAGAGAGAGGATGGAGAGAAGAAGCAGGATCATGGATCTTGTCAGCATGGAGCTGGCATTGAAGACACCTACGGACATAGGTGGAGCAATCTTCTTCTAGGGTTGGCCAGTAATAGCCATGCCTAAGACTCTTCTTCGCCAATGCCTGCCCATTTACGTGCCCTCAACACTCACTGGAGTGAGCAGCTTCTGCTATCTTCCAAGCCTCATCGTCATCCAAACATCTCATCAGAACTCCATTGAGAGCCCGCCTATACAATTCTCTAGCAACAATTGTGTATCTTGCGGCGACTCTTCTAATGGCCTTACGCTGCTCGACGTTTGCCATCTCGGGAAAGGAACCATCTCTGCAATAATGTTCAATCTCATAATACCACGGCAATTCTTCTTCTTCTATGATCTCCTCATGCTTAGTTAACGAAACTTCTTTCACATCTTCCCTTTCTGCCTTCCTTTCTACAGATTTCCTAAGGTTGTCAAACCAGAGATCCTGAAGAGAATGAGCGTCTAGTCGCTGGACCACAATGGTCTCAGTGGCGCGACTGAGGGGGAATGAAAGAGAAGAAGCGAGTGATGCAAGTGCATCATCTAGGATGTTCTGAGAACGAGGAGTATGAATATAGATGAGCTTTCGGAATTGCCTAGCCAAGAGCGTGACTAGATCTTGATATGGCTTAAGCATGGGGTCATGGGTGCGGTAAGTTGACAGAACTTGACGCAGCAGCAACTGAGAGTCTCCTATGCTGTTAAGGTATCGCGTGCCCATGAGGTAGGCGTGCTTAAGACCGGCCAGGAGAGCCTCATACTCGGCTATATTATTTGTGGCAGGAAAAGAGAGTTGATAAGCGATAGGGATGGTCACTCCTTCCGGAGTGAGGAGAACGACACCGATTCCACGACCCTGGGAATTGAGTGCACCATCAAAATGAAGAGACCAGAAAGGAAGATGAGTGATTACTGCCAAGTGTTCATCAAGAAATTCATCATGGATTGAATCAGTGCGAGGGATAGGAGAATGAGCAAGATGCTCAGCAATGGCGTATTCCTTGATCGCTTGCTGGATGATGAAGGTGATATCGAATTGGGAAAGAAAGCTCTGCCAGCGAGCTAAACGGCTAGAAAGGATAGATTTTTCTAAAAGATAACGAATGGGGTCCATTCTAGAGATCAGCTTGATCTCATGGGCAAGAAAATAGTGTTTGAGCTTTTGAGCCACTCATACTAGTGTTGCACAGGTCTTCTCTATGGCAGTATACTTGGATTCAGCGGGATTAAACAACCTTGAAAGATAGTATGCTGCCCTTTCCCTTCCTTCATCATCCACCTGAGCCAAGACAGCTCCTAGGGAATCCTCAATAACAGAAATGTATAGGATTAGGGGTTTCCCAGGGACGGGTGGTTGCAAAATCGGGGGATTAGAAAGATAGACCTTAAGATCCTCGTAGGCCTTTTGGCATTGTTCATTCCACTCAAATTTAGCTCCCGCCATTAATAATTCATAGAATGGGCGGCATCTTTGCGAATGTTGAGATATAAATCTCCAAATGAATTGTAAGCGCCCAATCAAACCTCTGAGCTCGGTGATGTTCTTAGGCGGCGGCATCTCCATAACGGCCTTTGCTTTATTCGGATCGATCTGAATCCCCCGTTTACTAACTATAAACCCAAGCAATTTCCCTGATGCAACTCCAAACACGCATTTCTTTGGATTCATTTTCTACTTATACTCCCTAGCCCTTTGCAACACTTTGGCTAGAATGGCGGGGTGTTCTTCTTTGGACCTCGACTTTACCAGAATGTCATCCACGTAAGCTTCTAAGTACACATGCATCATGTCGTGGAAGATAGCTATCATTACCCTCTGATAAGTAGCACCTGCATTCTTTAATCTAAATGGCATAACAACATAGCAGTATGTGCCCCAGGGCGTAGTGAACGAGGTCTTCTCTTGATCCTCAGGAGCAAGACGGATTTGGTTATATCCAGAATAACCATCCATAAATGAGAGGGCCTCATACCCAGCCGTGTTATCAACTAATACATCAATGCGAGGAAGCGGGAAATCATCTTTCGGACATGCCTTATTCAAGTCCCTGAAATCAATACAAATCTAAATTTTGCCATCTTTCTTCATCACTAGGACTATATTTGCCACCCATTGCGGATATAATACAACTCTAATAAACCTGGCCTTGTGCAATTTATCGACTTCTTCCTTTATCTTTAAGGCCATCTGCGGGTGGAATCTTCTTACTTTTTGCTTAACGGGTGTTGCCCCTGGTTTAAGAATCAATCGGTGTTCAACCAACGTGGGGTCAAGACCCGGTATGTCCTCATAAGACCAGGCAAAAGAATCGATGTACTCCCTCAATACCTTGATTAACTCCTCTTCGACCTGAGGAGGGAGATTAGCAGAAATAAGTATGGGCCTGGGATTCTCTTCTATTACGAAATTAATTTCTTTAATGGGTTCATCCACTACCGAGGACGGTTCGTCAAACCTCCTCAAACCTTGTGCGTACAAATCGGCAGTGTCATCCACTTCGCTTTCCTCATCATCGGTTGGATCCTTCTCGTCTACAATCTCATATACTTCCAATCCGTCATTGCTCCACACCCCATCCAAGTCCTCATCATTCTCTAAGACAATTACGGTCTCTACAAACTCCGGGCACTTAAGGAGGGCATGGCATCTTTCGGCCAAATCTTACAGAAACCTATCAGGGATGGATTTAGAATGACGCATCACAGGGTGCGCCGCAGACGTGGATGGGCTGACTAGACTCGAACTAGACTCTACCCCAACTGACTCGACTATCCTAGGAGACTCTGCACACTGTACATCTAACCTAGGAGATAAGAAGTCTAAAGGGAAAGAAGCATGGGTCTCGTGCCCCTGGGGAGAGGACGGAATGAAAATAGCATAATCTTCCATTGAAACCTCCGTTTTAAAATTGGCGTTTTTTTTGGAGGTCGGAGGTGATCACGAGACAAGAGGAGGAAGAAGACGGGGGAAGAGGTAGTTGCATGGGGAACAAATCAGGGAAGATGCAATCAAAGAATGGATCAGAGGATCGAAACCACATCTCATGGAGTTGGGCATTGGGGGGAGGAGGAGTAAATAAAGTTGAAAGATCAATAGGTGGGCAGCGCCCACATGCACACGGCAAGAATAGAATTTCAGGCGGTCTCTCCGTGAAGTACAGGTCGACCAGAATTGGAGGGGAACGCGGGACAAACCCCAATTGTTGAAACAAAGAGGCAAGACGGGACGGGGACAGAGAAAAGGTAGTGATAGAGCTCCCCACTTCCCATGGCCTCTGGCAGACTAGCTGCGTTGGAGAATGCTTCACCAGCTGCATCTCCTTCTTCCTTGGATGGTCTTCTTCTTCACTGAACAGCTTTTCAAAACAAACACAAAAATCATCCATATCACCCACCAGCCCCTTCAGCAGCGGCGGTGGGTCAGAAACATCACAGGCGGCATCAACCTTCACATCAGCACATGGTGGTGGCTTCTTCAAAGTGCCGGGCTGCAACGGGCCTTTCACAAAATGTTGTCGATAGTTCCACGTTAACGGCCCGGAATCTCCAAGTATCGACATTGCTGAATCACGGTAGCCAAGGCCTCGGCGGCCCATCTTCCTACCTTTAGAGATGGGCTTGGTCCATCCCTGTAATTGTGCATCGAGACCCAGGCCCAGCTAATAACCCAATTTCAGAATCATGTGCCACCATTTGGAATCTCTAATCTTGGACTTAATCTTGACATTTATTGTTGTAGTGGCGGGCTTGCGTGATGCATATGCCTATGAATAATTGAAGTCCATTACTGAAAAAACTGGTCTATTGCTTGGCCACAATGTAAGGAGAATCTTATCTGTAATGGCATCAACAGATTGGACGGTGGAGATACTTTTCACTTTAACCACCCGGCCCTAGAATGGGAATTTCAGGCATTGGTGGGCGGTCGAGGGTACGGCATTCAAACTGTTTATCCATGGACGACCCAGAATTGCTTTGAACATTGGGTCTATGTCCAATACATAAAATTCCACGTCCATAACCAAAGGCCCTAGCTCGGCCTGTACAGTCACGACCCCGTGACAAGCACGCCTGGAGTTGTCATACGCTGCTATTGTGGTCGGTGTTGGCTTAAGCATGTCTTCTGAAATGTTGCAGGCATGGAGGGTACTCAAAAAACACACATTTATCGATGCTCCTATGTCCACGAGGGCTGACTCCACCGCCACCTTATTCAAAGAAATGGTGATACAGAGTGGCATCTGCCGTGCCTCTGGGAGAGCTAGTTCTGACTCAGAAAATGAAATAGAAGGCCCCCTTGTAATTGTTGCCAACACCGTCGGTAAACTATCCACCACCACATCTTCATTCACCATTACTTTCTACAAAAAAGTCTTGAAGGCATCCTGGTGCAGCGGCGACCTTTTGATCAACTCCAAAACTGAAATTTTGGCCGGCATCCGGTCCAACTGCTGTAACAAATCATACTTCGTGCCTGGCACAGGGTCTGCATCTTCAGCTGTGGAGGGAGAAGCCTGAGGGCTAGGTGCGGGTGCACGAGTAGAAGGATAAACTTTGTGGAATGGATTCCCGCTCCGAAGGGTGTAATGTCGGGCCGGCACGGCCTGAGAGGGACCCTTGCTTGGCCCAGTGGGGTAGGTGGAAGGGGTAGAAGTGAGAGTGAGGATGACGGTGGTTGGTCTAATGGGCCCTGGTGAAGAGGAAATGGGCGAAGGGTTAAATGGAGGGGTGATGATGGAGGGTATGGTGGGTGATGGCGAAAGGACTGGCGATATGGAGGGGAATGCGGTGGGCCTGATGGGTGATGCGGAGGGAATAAGGGGTGGAGTGGTGGTCAGAACGACGGGCCTGAGGACGGAGGGGATAGCAGGTGCAGAGGAATGGTTGTTGTGGAAGGCCAAGAGGTGTGCGGGGGTTTCATCATCAAAAGTCCACCCAGCGTTGGGGGTGGGTGCTGAACAATGTTTACCTGGGCCGGTGCTGGCGTCGGCGGCTGTTGTTATTGCTCAGGAGCGGGCGGGTGTACTGGCATGGGATTCTGATGGATCCCAAGGACTTGTTGTTGTTGTTGCTGCTGGGGTTGTTGTTGCTGTGGGGGTTACTGCTGCTACAGTTGCTGGGGCGCCGCCTGCTGCGGCCTGACTTGTCTCTGCCTCTGCTTGATGTCCTCGATCAACTGGTGCATCTGGGCCCAATCAATCCTCTGGCCCTCGTGTAAATCATACACCAGATCTCTAAACTGATAGCACCGCTCTATTGTGTGCCCGGGCTGCCGATGATATATGCAGTATCGGGACTGATCGGCGGCCGGATTCCAATTCTGACGCTCCGGAGGCAGTTGAATATCACCAGTGTACATCAAAGCAGAGAAAATATCAGGCAATGTTTCAGGAAGGGGAGGGTAATAGGCCCTCTTCGGGCTCGGTCGGCCAGGTCCATAAGTGGCGGGTGGAGGGACATTATGATATTGCGGCGGCCGTTGAGGATGTTGGGGTGGTGGTGGTGGTTGTTGCGGGTGTTGAGGAGTCGGGAAAGTGGGTTGGGGAGCTTGTGGAGCGGTGAACTGGGGGTTGCGTGGAGGCTGCGGGAAGCGAGGTGGAGCGGCTTGGTGGGGAAGTTGAACAACCTGGACATGCTCGTTGATTTGCACTCCCTCAGTGACGGGACCCTGGGACTTTCTGGCGGTTTTGGGTTTCTGGGCCTCGAACAGTGAATGAATAGGGGAGTCTTTAAACTGCGTTTGTATGAACCGAGCCCTGCCGTATAACTGGTGCATATTCAAAATGTCATTCATTGCCAAAATATTTCTGAATGTCGGGGTGGCATTGGAGATCAACAACTTAACTTTCTCTTCTTCCGGGATTTGCCCGGGCACACGTGAGGACATCTGCCTCCATCGATCAACATAGGTTGCAAAATCCTCCTCCGCTTCATCTTTTCCGCTACCAGGTCGGTGAAGGAATACTCGAATGAACTTTTCTTTCACGATCTTAAAGCTCTCCGCCTCCTCTAGCGGCAAGGTGTAGAACCACTCCAAGGCGACTCCGTCCAAGGATCGGCGGAACAAGTAAGCCATCAGACGATAGTCATGCTGAAACTGCGCCAACTCGTAAAGAAACTCCCGAACATGAATGAAAGGGTTGCCGTTCTCATCATATTTCTGATATACGGGGAGCTCAGACTGAGGGGGAAATCGGATGTTCCTGAAGTTAGGAATGGGGACATCAGCAAGGGACTGTGGGCCTACCCTTTTGTGAAGGAGGTCGATCTGGTGCTGCATGGTAGCCCACTTGTCAAGAATTTCCCGTTCCCGAGATGGAGGAGAAGGAGCAGGAAGAGCAGGACCTGGATACGGAGCTAAAGGAAAAGTCGACTGAGAGGGCAACCCATAAGACGGATAATGGGCCAAGGAAGGGCCCATATCCGCATGAGCTAGCTGGGCGGCCCCTGGTTGCAACTGAGTAAAGTCTGCCGGGGCCGCAAGGGCCTATGGCGATGGAGAGACAGTGACATAGGGATCAAGGTAAGGAACAGAAGGGATTTGAGACTTCCCCTTATCGATAGGCTGATGGGCCGAGGTAGAAACCTGGCCCGCTTCCATGCTAGAGAACCGAGGGATTTGAGGACGGATGGGAGTAAGGTCAATGGGGGCCACAGAGGTGGTCCCATCAATAGGAGATGTAGTGGCGACAGCAGTCGTGCCACGAGAAGGAGCTGAAATCGGGGCATCGCCCCCTACAAAGCTTACCGGATAAGATGGAGCTGGGTAGGGTCCAGCTATGCCATCATACTGAGAATTTGACTAGCCAGATTCTGAATGGATGGATCGGAAAGAGGGGGTTGGGAACCCTCGCCAAGAATGGTCGGGAGTGGAGGGGCAGTCCCCTCTCCTCCCTGCATATGGGTGACCCTAGACGGGTCCTCAAGAAGTCCGCGAGGAAGAGAATCCTCGTGGGAATGGGAAAAGTCGTATGACGACATGGGGGATGATGAATCAAACAAAGGATTGAGGTAAGAATGGAAATGAGAATTGACCCTAGGAGGTGATCCTGAGGAGGAGAAACAACTCCACATACACTAAGCACTCCAAGACTAAGGCAAACAATCCTAACCAAAGAATAAGCAAAACCTCAAAAAACCAAGCATCCAATGGAGGGGAGAGATGAGCGGAGAATCAACCACTTAAGCAACCAAATTGTCAAATGATGCGCGACAATTTTTTTTTAAATTGCTCTTCTGGGACCTTAGTTGATTAATTAATGTATAAATACACTCAACCACAAGGTACCTAACCAGGGTAGGAAATGAGGAACTGGGTGACTCTATGGAACTCTCTCTCTCATGGATGCAATCCCTAGACTGGGGGTGGATACGGTACAACCTGCCCGGCGTCCGTGCGAGAATCCACGGCTCACGGAGGCTTACGGAGGTCCTCAGCAAGATCCCCTAGTCGGCTCCAAGAAGTATGGAGGCGAGAGGAGACCCTACCTCGGTAGGAATGCAACTACTGTGAAAAGAATGTATGCCCCAATGTGCACCGGAGTGCATGCAAAGTCTAGCCTGGCAACTAACAATCAATGATCAATCAAATACGTAAGAAAATGAAAGAAACCATGCAACAATGATATAAGAGCAGGGGGAGATCACAAATCAGCACCAATCATCATGAACATGAAATAACAAGACAGTCAAAGTGAATCACGGTGCACTGTAGCATGACAAGAACGGTCTCTGTTAGACCGCTCAAGGATATAGACGGTCTGTAGATGACCGTATAATATAGGGAGTAACGACGGACTAACAGAAAATCAGAGAACTCTGGAATGAGAGAAGGCATAAATCAGAGACATACCAGGTTGGACGGTCTCCTCCTAGACCGTTTAAGGTATGGAACGGACCTGCAGAAGCCATGTAATAGCAATCAAAACAAAAATCAGAAGACAGAGGCGTACCTGTCCCAGCAAGATGGACGGCCAAGAATAGACCATGTAAGACTTGAACGGATGGTATTAGACCGCTTATAACAGCATGCTTTGCAGAAGATATGGCGCTATTCACAGAGAAGGGTGGTGGACTTCCAGCCGCAGAAACGATGGACGGCTCTGCAAAAACTGCGCAAGTTCCAAAGGACAAAGAACGCAACCCAATCTGCAGCCACTTCAAGGAGAGGACTAACACAGCTAAAGAAAGGGTCAGCAAATCACTAACACGATGGGCACTAGGAGTCCCACCGTGATCGCCACAAAAGAAGGGTGTAGATATATTTCTTGTCCTGTCCGTTCTTTAATACCTTCCCATGCCTATCTTACCACATCCAGCATGGGAAATTAACAAAGACAAAGGGAAAGGGAAGAGTGGAAACCTGTGATCGCCACCAAGGTGCAGAACGTGATGGACACGCTGTACCTTGGAAAAAAGGGAGAGACACTCGCCTGGTGTTCAGCGCTGCAATGATGTACGGCTCAGGAGGAACCGCCTATGGAGATAAATGGTCGAAGTGCAGACCGTCTATGAATGCTGCAAAAGACGCGGGATGAGGTATTCCTGGCTGACGAATGGCTCCAAATCGACCGCAGGAAGTAGAAGAATGGCCCAGATTGCACTGCTCATCTCCTTGAATGGGTAGTTGGGAACCGTGCAATGCCACCACGCCAGAAATTGCAAAGAGTTCAACCTCCACCATTTCCGGCCGGCCAGAGAGGATGGGACTCGCGTTAGTGTGCTGCTGACCTGTGAAACAAAGTGTAGAACACAAGAAAACAAAACCCAAGTTAGGAACGTAGAGTGTAGCAAATGCTCGAATGAAGGGAAATGAACATAATTAATTGAATGTGGATTACCTGGGGATGTTTAAACCCCTAGGACGTCAGAAAACATGGGAGGGTGTGTACATGATAGTACAAACAAAGAAAAACGTGGGCGAATGGACGTGTAAAAAAAGCATGCAATGAGAAGAAACGGGACTATCAAATGCAAAAGACTCAAGACTAGGACTACTCCCTGAACCGGAGGCCTGTGTGGACGTAGAAGGCCTCCCTCCTTGGTGCTAGGTCGCTCAAGAATTCAGCAGGGCTTCGTCGTCGACCAAAATCTCCCCCCTTTCAAAGGTAGCCTTTAGGGTCTATTTATAGAACCCCCAAATGCTAACCCCGAAATTAGGGTTTCCATGCATTTTTAGGTCGAGATAATCAAATAAAAGATGAAGATAATTCAATTATCTTTCATCTGGAAGAAACGGCACTCAAAATGGTTAAGGATTCGCGGAGAAATCATTGGAGGAAGTTTGGGATAAATCCACGATGAGAGAGAAAAAATCTGTTGAATCTTTAGCAAACGAGCAGATGAACGGTCTTACGATAGACCACTCATCAATATGGGCGGCCCATTCTGGGCGGTCCAACCCTGTCGGTGGAAATTCAACAATTCATAAAATAATCCAAATTATCCATTGAACCGGCCGAATAGTTCACCGTTGGACTCTCATAAATGAACGGCAAGGATTAGTCCGTTCAAGAGGAAGAGCGACCGAAGGCCGGCCATTCTAGCCTTGTCGGTGATAAATAGATAAGTTGGGTAATTATCTGAGAAGACCACCAAGCGTAGGATTCTGGGAGAAGAACGGCTACTAGTAGTCCGTCCATTATTTTGAACGACTAAAACGAGACCACATGAATGCTTGTCGGTAGAAATTTATAAAATTAACCAATAATGTCCATGAATGTATGGACGGCCCACAGGCAACCGCACAATGATTGAGCGGCTAGGGATGAACCGTACATGTATATGGGCACTTGAAACCCATAGAAAAGCCCAATCAACCAAAACCAAGGCCCATTAAGCCCAGAATTGAAGCAAGCCCAGCCAGGGAGGGAGGCTACCCATAAAATTGGCCCAAAACATGACCGAAAATAGCCCCAACGAGTGATGGACAACTCGAGGCATCAATAAATGGGAGTAAGAGGAATGACTCAACTTATCGGCAAAAAAATGGGTGTCAACACTGTTGCCTATGTCCTCTATTATTCTTTGAGGGTTGTTCTTTTATGAGTGGACAATCGGGCATCCGATGCTCCCGGCTGCCACAATGTAAGCATGCGCCGAGGTGCTTCCAACACTCTTCGACAACGTGTCCGAACTTCTCGCAAAATTTGCAATCCTCCATGACTTCCTTGTCTTCCTCCTTGACCCGTTTATTTTTACCATTGCCATTGCCATTACCATTGTGTGGTCTCTTCTTGTTATCCCGTGAGTTATAAGTTCCCATGATGCTAAATTTATCTTCATTCTCCCCTCGCCTATCATGTTTTCGGCTTGGCTCATCATCTTTTCCCTTGAACTTCTCGACATTTGCAAGGGTCCTTTCACACAAGTGGGCTCTATGTACCATCTCCGTGTATGTGGGGATATTTTGAGTCCCAAGATACTTAACAAAGATGGGCTTGAATCCATCCATAAAGTGATTGGCTTTGAGAAGCTCCGTAGCAACAAGATGTGGAGCATATGGAGCATGCCTTGAGAATTGAAGTTCATATTCTGCTATGGACATCATACTGTGCCTAAGAGAGGCAACTTCCGCGGCCTTCCTTTCCTGGACATGCTCCGAGAAATTGATGGGGGCATCTCTCGCCCCATATATTTTCAAAGCCCCGGTTGCCCGCCAGCATGGTTCCATTACATCCGTCACATTTTTCTAAGTCAATTCATGTAACTTTCATATTTTCTTTGAGTCATAATTATGTAATTTTTCTTTTATTTGAGTCATGTACCTAGGTTAATGAGTCATTTACCTAGGTTAAGTGTTATTATGTTGATAGATTAGTTTATGGGCCCAATTCATTGGGCTTGGCCCAAGGGCACCCCCCCTTCCCTTGGTTATTTGTCATTGTGTTAAGAGTCAAGGTCTTTTGTAGAAATGTGGGTTGCCTATATATAGGACCCCATTTCCTCCATTTGAACTAATGAATCAATGAATAAAAAACTTGCCATTTTGAGAGCTTACACTTCTTATCTAGTGGAGAGATTCCATTTTTTGGGTGAGAGACCCTAGGGGAGAGATTCCCCACCCATCCCTCTCTTAATCTCTCTTTTTCACTCCCCTTCCTCTCTTCTCCACACCCAATTTCAAAAATTTTCTCTCTCCTCCCTTCCCAACCACCACTCTCCCACCTACCCCCATTAAAGACCACTCCCCTTCCCCACACATCCCATTACTCCACCCCCTAGTCCCAAGAGAGCTTCCACCAATCCTAGCTTCACCTCCCAACCCCCAACTACCCCACCCACTTCCCCAAGCACCCTTCCCACTACCCAAAGCAGCCCTCCACCTTCCCAAGGCACCTCTTCCCATCCCCAAGACCACCATTGACCACTCCACATTAAAGGAAATTCAAACTCACATGCCCTCCACCCACTTGTGCCCCCCCCACCTTCCTCCTTGTCCCTCCAAGCCCAAATTCGTAGCTCCTCCTCCCACCACCTGTTAGACCCCCTTTCAGACCCTATTATTCCCCTCCCACACCTTGGAACACCCCCTCCTAGACCCCCTCACAGCCAGGGTTCTCCCCACACTCATCCACCTCCATTTCCCCTCCCATATACCCCATTTCCCCCCACTATCTTCAACCTCCAGTTTTCAGTTCACTGGCAGCAGAAGAGTAGCAGTTTGTAGATGTGACCCCGACCACATCCCAGAGAATCTGAAGGGCCAAGAGCTATCCACGGAAGCGTCTACCTGTATTCTTCGCAACGGCGGTGGTCTCGTCCCCTTCCAATCTCCGAGCTGACCGGGAGATCCGTTCTCCTACAACTGCATAGAGCTGCCCCTGCTGAGCACCTGAGCCATAGTAGAAGATCTGCCACGATGAACCTTGGAAGATTCAGGCCACAAGTTATTCTTCAAAGTTGTTCCTCTTCCTGTCTACTTTTAGAATCAAGAAGTGGCACTTCTATCGATGTCCGTGGGCTATAGTTATCATTTTTCTCCCTCGGGTACGCGGTTCAGCTTCCCACAGCCTCCACCGACCTGTCATCAGTGTTCAGAGTCCCCTGGTCTTCTCCGGCATTGTTTGGCTTCCCCTTCAGTTTTTCTACGAAGAGGACTCGTCCAAAAATCCAAAAACTCCAGCGGTGCTTGATTCTGAGTTCGGGAACTGACGGGGCATCCTCTGCAACCTGCTGTTGGCCGCTAGAAGCTGCCAGTCCAAGAATCTACCTCCCTGCTCGGGCCTCCACCTAGACCAGCGTCGGCACCAGAAGAAATCAACAAAATTTGGATGACTTCCCTGGCCTCCTAAGAAGATTTTCCAGGTGGTTTCATCCCCAAAAAAATTTGACATCAGTCGCAGCAACCATTTCTTCCATCATCTATCAGCACCCACAGAACGTGGACAGAACCGGCGACCTCCCATCTTCGGTGTTCCTCTCTCAAGTTCCCCTCCCCGCTTGGCCGGCTAAAGGCCCCTCCCTATGTGGAGGTAATTTTAGTTGTAATATCACTTAACCCCCACCGCAAGATCCCCTCCTGCGAGAGGTGTAGTATTGTAATCATTTGGGCAGGTCAAGCTACCCCGACGCGGCATGTGGGGATCCACCCGCCTCCCCGCTCGCCCTCGTCTCCGAGCGGGACCGGTTTCTTCAAACCAGCCGATTAAGTGCTCCAAACTTTGCTCTAATTTGTGCTTATTCTTTCAATATTAGTTCATAAACTCCGCTGGCCGTGAATGAGAGCCCGATCCTTAAGCTCCTTTGCTATAAGTGATCACTGTGGGAAAAGAGTGGAACCCGTGCCCTCGGCACGACGTCGGTTCCCTTGAATTGGGCTGCCATTACCCATGGGAATCAACTTAGGCCTTGCTGGCCCTCTACCAGCAAGGGCCAAGCCCACACAAACTCCACTTGGCATTGCCAAGTTACCCCAGGTCTTGGTGAGCATCGGGTGAGCGGTAGCCGACATCGGTCCGTTTGATTACGATTGTGCTTGTTTGTTTAAGTCCTAGGTTGTGTCACATCAATTGGTATCAGAGCAAGTTTTAGACTTATCTCTACTATGTCTAGTCCTTGGGCACATTTGCATTCATTAACATGGCTACCTCTCTTTGGTCACATTCATCCCACTCGACCCCCCATAAGGGACCGATCAACCCTCCATTTGACATAATCTCTTTTGAGGATCTCCTCTTCGATGGATCATGCTATAGTGCCTACATAAAGTGGGAGGTCACCATGGAAAAACACTTTGAGAGAACTATGGTTTATGGGGCAATTTCGGGGTCAATCCAAGCAAAAATGGAGGAACATAGTGGGCTTAAGGGACGTTAGGAAACAAGAACCCATTTCCTCATGGGATGATATGAAGAAAGAACTTAGAAAAATCTACATCCCCAAATATTCCCACCCCTTCTACTCTAACACCCCTAGCCCGAGGTGCACTACCACTCCTCCATCCCCATCCGACCAACTTGATATCACCTTTAGGCCTCCTCCTCCACCACTCCCAACAAATCACTTCTCAACCATCATAACTACACTTCGCGACCAAGTCCTCTCCCTTAAGGCCCAAATAAACCAAGCATCCACCTCTACACCAAATCCCCTAAGGGTCCCCGCACTCCAACCAAAACCCCCTTCCACAATCACTCACCAAACCCATACCCAACATCTCCCCTTGGTCCCTGTAGATCGGATTAAAAATCCTCACTTTTGGGAGTGAAAAATAAATAACATGACAACAACATGTATAAGATGTGATAAAAAAAAAATATAGCACGAGGTGCTAAAGGGGAGTTGTGATCGCCAGAGGGTTTACCTCAATAAGAAGAAAATGAGATCGCGTGTACCTGGTGAAGAGTGGGATGCGGGATGAATGTGGATTTCCTCCTCCAACTCCAATCGGCCGGCCGATGAAGTGGGTTTTCTTGATTGATTACCTTGTAAAAAAAGACAATGAAAAACAAGCAAAAGAGAGGGGGATCAGCCAAAGTGCAATGGTATCAATCCAAAGCTAACCTAAAATGATGAAAAGACATCAACATGCGCACCTCTTTTTTTTGTTTTTTTTATAAACCCCTAGCAGAGAACTAGGGAAGGAAAAAAATGCTTAGTGCAAGAAATAACGACAGAGGACAATGATAACATGATGAAAAACGAGACGAACGAAACAAACACGATATATAGATAACCCTGCTCTCCCTGACGAGAGTAAAGGGAAACCGTGAATGATGTTGGATGGATTGCAGAAAGATGGATGCAGTAGGATGAAGCCCGATAGGATGCAGAAAAACACCAAGATGCAGCAGGATGAAGTGCAAAGACGTGATCTTCTGGGTTCAAGGCGTTCAACAACAATAATAATAATCAACAACCACCAAACCCCCTTTACGCTCGACATGGAACCTTTTATATAATGTTCAATCGGATGTGATCAAACAAGGGAATTGATAAGAACGGGTAATGAGGCATCCAAGGAAGGATTAAGATCGAGCAAGAGTCCAAGGATAGCAGGGAACTGTGGGGGAAAGATGGAAAAAAGAAGGACTCTGAAGTGAAACACGCCTTAAGACAGGGCGTCTATTTATGAATTGACGACCTGCACCGAGACGTTTCTTGAAACACGACCTAGGGAAGGCCGTTTCTTCCTGGATTTAATTTTGGACTGAGATAACACGCCTGAGATAACGGCGTTTCTTCAAAACACGCCCTGAGGAAAGGCGTTACTCATAAAATGCCTTTTATTTTGAAAATAGATAATTTCAGAAATTAACGGATAATACCAGGAATTGACGCCCTCACCTACGGTCGTCCTTTCTTTGAAAACGCCCTATGACAGGTCGTTACTTTAGAAAGTAACGCCCTTAATCAAGTCATGATTCACAAAAATGCAGGAAAAATGCATAAAAACTCACAAAAATAGAAAAACTTTATGTTATAGGAATATTGAAGTCCACTTGGGGTGTTTATATAATAACATGAGGTTTGATCAACAAAACGTCAATTTTGGCGTGTCTACAGCTGCCCCGCCTTGGTGTCTGCTTTGCAAGGGAGTGAGACGGAAATGGAATGAAGTGTAATGAAAGGAATGAAGTGGAACGAACTGATAAGGAGACGCCAAGGTGTGATGGGACACGCCTCAGACACTAAGCATTTGAAATCTTTCCAAGATTCTGAGTGAAACAACTCTGAGTGGTTCCAAGGAAAAAATCGATTTGTTGGATAAAAGGAGATTAAACTAAGTAAATAAAGGGTGTGCGCGCGGGCACGACAGGGAAAGACCATTGGAGAGCGATTACCAGCCAATGTGGACGTGCTGCAACCAAGGTAAATTTTGCAGAAAAGTAAAAAGAATTGGGATAGAGATCCAACAAAAGGAACACTTTCAAGGAATCAGCCTGAATGGCTTCAAATAGAACGAAGTACTTGATTTGGAATGGAATATCTCATGTCAACTCAATCGAGACCGATTGAACTTCATTATTGCCATAATATGAAGATTTTCAGCATGAAACTCAAAGTCCTACATGATGCATGCTGGGCTAAAAGAAAAAAAAATTAAAACAAACTAAAATAGAAAATAATCAAGGATAATATTGCTAAGCTGTTTAGGTCTGGTCAAGAATCCATTTCTCTGAGCTAACACTAAGCCGAAGCCTGTTTGTCCGCGCATCAACTCAGAAAGTGGAACCATCGTCCCAAGCCTTTAACAACTCAACGGCCTATCCGTGTGATCAAGATTCTCCTGAAATCGTCATTGTTTTTGATGAAGGGGAACTCAAATTTTAGGTTCATCAGAACCACAAGGTCCTTGATATACTATAATATCGTAGATATCATATAATAACAATGCTTACAAGAAACGGATATAAGGTGACAAGATGTTACTCCATGAGCGATCCAAACGCTTCGAATCCTGCAAACTTCTGCACTTTGAGATTTATTAGACTTCATTTATCAATTCAGAACATGACATGATCATAAGTGCTTAATCATAAACAATTTCATCAAATAATAGCACTTAAGTTCATCAAAGCATGGGGAGGGTAAAAATCCGTAGGCTAATAAAACACGCCTAAGAACAGGGCGTTAACATCATAAAAGACGCCTGACTATAGGTCGTTAATCTTTAAAACACGCCCTGCTCAAAGGCGTAACCAATAGAGGAAGCTTAGAAGAAACACGACCTCATCAAGGGCGTTACATAAAACACGACCACTGTTAAGGTCGTCAAATCAAAAATAGACGCCCTTACACAAGGCGTTAACACTAACAAAAGCTTAGAAGAAATACGACCTTATCAAGGGCGTTACATAAAACACGACCACTGGTAAGGTCGTCAAATTAAAAAGAGACGCCCTGATACAAGGCGTTAATTCAGCACGAACCTCCGTTTCCAAATTAGGAACACAGTCCTTAACCTAATCAAACTTCTATCTTCGGGACTCTTTAGGACTCTTCAAATCCTTATAAAACGGAAGGCTTTCTTTAACCAAATCAACAGAACCTCCCTGCGCGACCAAATCGCTTCTTTCTTTCTTTTTTCTGTTTCTGTTCTTCAACCGCAAGCCTCTGTACGAGCTTCTTCTGCAAAATCAAGCAATGGACAGGGTGATTAAGAAACCTAAGATTTCTACTCTCAGGATTACCGAAATACAAGGGCACATAAGCAATCGAATTGCTTTGAATCAAGTAAGCTTTTCTTCTGCTAGTTGCTTTGCGATGCTCCTTCTGCCAAACTCTCATCTCATATTACTGCATGTGTTCCTGTTCGTTACTACATGTGTTCTATTCTTCACAGGACTATCCAAACCTTCCAGGAGCTCGAAGATATGTCCAAGTCAAATGGTTGCCCCTCATCCTCTCCAAATTCACTTCAGACATGAGGGTATATATAGCTAGATGGCATCTCTTGGGGTTGATAACCCATGCCAAGCATTATGATCAAATCCACATAGATTGGGCTGCCATAGGAGCATTGATTGAAACATGGCATCCTTCCACCCATACTTTCTTATTTTCTACATTTGAGGCCACCATCTTGCTGGAAGAAGTAGAGATGATCTTAGGCTTGAAAAGGATGAAACACGGAGAAGAAGAAAAGATGGCCATAATGCCAAGGCCCATCTCCTCCCATGAATTGCTAACCTCGTTAATACCTAGCCCAAATATAGTGAACCAAATCAAGGTCACTAAAGGAGTTAACCTCTTGAAGCTCGCCTCGTGGGTGTACAAGAGAGCGGATCAAGCTAAAGAGGAAGAGGAGATAGAAAGAGTAACCAAAGCCTTTGTGGTGTGCTTGGCAGGAGCACTCCTATTCCCATCCACGGAGGACTTTCTAGAGGAGTCCCAATTGAGCGCAGTGGTGAGCTTATGGGAAGAAGAAAGAGTTGGACCGGCGATCCTAGCATATCTCTATAGCGGGCTTACATCAGCGGCCATGGGAAGGCCCATCTACGGGTGCATGCTAGCACTCTCAAGTTGGGTTGATCTACACTTCAAATTCAACTCATGCCACGAAGCCCAACAACCCTCAAGAATTTTCTCAAAGAGCCCACTCTCATATATAACCGGCTCATTAGGTATAAGCAATAGAGTGACCAACCGGATTCCTCAAATCAAGAAGAGAGGGGATTGGAGGGAGCATTTAAAGGTAATGCCAAAGAATCTTTTTACTTGCGCCCCGGGTGTATTCAAAATGCAGGAGCTTCGTGCACGCTTCTCCATCGGGACGGACCTTCGTCTTATTGGCGCTTCGGACTTCGTCTTATATAATGCACACCGGTGCCTTCCTCAGCTTGGGCTCCCAAGGCAAGTGCTGGAAGACATCTCCCATCTTTCTCCAATCAAATCAAGGGATCTAGGCAGCAATGAAGATGGAGAGGAGGTTATCACCATTCAAGCTCTGTGGAGGCTAAGCAAGCTTCATCAACCTGTAGAAGACTTGGATGAAGACAAGGAACAGTGGAAAAATTACGTAATTTCATTGAGAAAATTAAGGCCCAAAGTGGCTCATTAGTCATTGTAGTTCCTTCTTCAAAATAATAATAAAGATTGCTTTCTGATTGAGCCAATTGCCACCGTGATTATGAACCAAATCATCCAAAAACCTGTGTTTCTGTTGTGAATAACGCCTCCAAGAATGCCGTGAATTCAAAAATACACGCCTTACTTCAAGGCGCTTCCAGTGGCCCATCGTCAACAATTGACGCCTGCAGCAGTGGGCGTTACTTAAATAACGACTTCAGACAAGGCGTGAATATATTCAAACCCAAAAGAATATAATCGTTGACTCATCATAAATAACGCCTTTTCCATAGTCACGTTTCGAGAATAACACGCCTTTACCAGAGGCGTTACTTCAACAGCAATGATGACTTCCCTCACATCAATCAACGCCCATTCAATGCGTCTGACGACGGTTATCGTTCCCCATGCAAAATAAATTAACGCCTTAATCAAAGTCGTCGATTTTCATAAAACGCCCAACTAATGGGCGTGAATTCTATTATAAACGCCTCCTCTTAGGGCGTGTCTTCTTTTCGAAACCCAAAAGCCGTCAGGCCTCCTTCTCCTTCCTCCTTCCACTCTCATTTCCCCCTTTTCTCTGCAAACCCTAACCGAAGCCCTCCCCAAAGCCTCTCTCTCGTTCTCTTCCCTCACTCTCCCATCTCCCCCTACCCTAACCCTAGCCATGGCCGGTGGAGGACAGAAACGCCAGAGGGTAGCCGCCCCAGAGGTTGTTGACCTCGACGCCTCTCGCGCCCAAGAAGAAGAACTCTCCGTGGAGGAGCTCGCCGTCGTGGCCTTTGAAGAAGAGCCGGTGATGGCCGGCGACGACGAGGCCGACGGAGCAACGGGCGAAGCAACAGAAGATGCAGAAGTTGGAGACGTTGGGGAAGAAAGAGAAGAAGGAGAAGAAGAAGAAGATGATGAAGAAGAAGGAGGACCGCCGCGCACGGCGGCGGTCGCTCCCCGGGGCCAACTCCGGCGGCCCAGACGGCCTCTGCCTCAGCCACAACCCCAGAAGCACAAGAAGGTAGGTTCCCCCCTCCCCAATTCCATTTTTTATTTTATTTATATTTTTCTTGATTTTCCATAGCCCTCGGGCACGAAACCTGCAACTCAGAAAAGACACGCCTCCTACAGGGGCGTTACTCACAAACAAAACGCCCTGACCCAGGGCGTTAAATCCTTCTAGTAATTAATCTTCATGAAACACGCCCCGTAGCATGTCGTTTCTTAAAACTTATGATTTTTCATGAATTCCATGCTCATTAAACAATTTCTAAAAATATTTTCATGAATTATTTCGCATGCTGTTAGCTTTTTGATTTTCTGTTAAATTAAGAAACCCACGCCCTCCAGTAGGGCGTTAATTCAACAAGAGACGCCCAAACCAGAGGGCGTCGCTTCATTCATTAACGGTTTAAAATTAACCACCCTTAGGAAAACGCCCTACCACAGGGCGTTAATTCAACTAGAAACGCCCAACACGGAGACGTGATTAGAAATATGTTTTAGAGCCACCAAAATACGCCCAACACGGAGGCGTAATAAAGATGAAAAACGCCCTTATCCAGGACGTTACATTAAGGTACATTCAGAAAAACGCCCCCCACAGGGGCGTGATATTTATCAAGAAACGACCTGAGGATGGCCGTGAATTCCAAAACGTTAAAGCCCAAATCAAATGTAATTCCACATGGATATTCAAACAATTAAGAAAAATAATCCTCTTTTAATGCATGCAGGGGCTGATGAGGACCCGTATCTCATGGGTCATGGTCTGGGCAGCATACCAGGGTCTCCCCGACTTCCAGAGGGTTAGGGTAGAGGCCATGGGGTTTGGGGCTTTTCTATCCATTGAGCCTTTTAGACCTGACCTAGCACTGATCTAGGTTTTGAGGGAGAGATGGGATAGGGTTAGCCGGACTTTTCTGATGCCCTGGGGGCATATGGTTCCTAGTCTAGAGGATGTAGCCAGGATCACAGGTTTACGGGTAGATGGTGAGGCCGTGAGTGGGTTCACCTATTCTGACTATACGGAGATGGCCCAGAGGCTACTAGGGCTTGAGATGGTCTATGTGGGACCTAGCGAGTGTAGGACTATTTTCCGTACGGACCTGACTACAGCGATGGGTCTAGGAGACGCCAGGCATAGGTCGGGGGAGACCTTAGGCGAGTTTGCACAGCGACTGACCGACGGGGTGAGAGCGGCATGCTGCCAGGACCCGACTGACCATGAGAGAGCGGACCGAGACCTGAGGAGGTTCCTGCTGCTGCTGCTCGGGAGATTATTGCTGGGGACGAAAGCTGACGTCATCAACTGCCGCTTCTTAGGCATCCTCGAGGATCTGGAGACAGTTGGCACATATGCTTGGGGAGCGGCCCTGCTGGCGCATTTGATGGCCGATCTGTCCACGGGGACAGGCCGTGAGACGACCGTCAGTGGCTTCTCACCTCTTCTTCAGGTATGCAATTTCTCATTTTTATATCTTTTCCTTTATTATGATGCATGTGAATATAGTACTAATTGCAATGCATGGATGCAGGTGTGGAGCCACCTATTCATGCCGATGGGTCGCGTTGACCCACGGCCAGGAGCTGAGGGATCCTTCCCTCTGGCGCGACGCTGGTTACCGGTCGTCTTCGGTGCCCCACTTGACTACGAGTTGTGGGTTCTACGGAGAGAGTTCCGCGACTTCCCTCCCTCGCTGGTATGTATGAATGAATGATATGCATTTCTTTTTGTGTGTTTACTTGATTATGATGAAATGATAATGATGCGTGTTCATGAATGCAGGTGCAGTGGAGGCCATATGAGGGGATGACAGATGAGGGCCAGCCTTGGGTCGTATCGGGGCGACCTCGCTTCGGGCGTGAGCTGTGGCTACACTGCTTGAGCGAGATTGAGCCGTTACGGCTTTGGCTGGTGATGAGGACCCTGGGCCTGCCCCAGGAGTGGATCGAGGTCGGAGAGCCTCGAGGGATTGGCAAGAAGACCCGCGGTCGCACCAAGACGACTGACTGGAGGGTGCAATTCGAGGAGCAGTACGCCGACTGGCAGCGTGGCGGGACCACAGTCGTTTCCCACGCGACTGACAGCTCCGAGTACCTTCGGCGCTACTGGGAGGTTCACGCCGGCAGACCTCAGATGAAGGTCTTAGGGGTATGTATGAATACAATGATTTCTAAATGCTTATGCTTATATATGTCTACTATGCGACTAACATGCAATGGATGCAGGATGCGAGGGACATAGCGGTTATAGATGCCCAGGCTCACCTACACAGCCTGGAGGACCAGCTAGCTGCTACACGGGCCGACCTGGAGACCCTGGTGAGTGTTTAAATTATTCCTATATGCAAATGAATTTTTGTTGAATTAATGATTAGTCACTGACGGTCTGAATGCAGCGTGCCCAGTAGGGAGCAGCGAGGAGAGATCCGGGGGAGGCCTCCAGCTCGAGGGGGCCTAGTGCAAAGGTGACTGCACTGACGGAGCAGCTGGCTGGTGCGATAGCGCGAGCCGAGGCGGCGAAGCGTGACCTTGCCTCACGGGTAAATTCTGAACTCAAAACCTCATTCAAATAATGATTAGATGCAGCATTGTATACTGATAAAAATTCATTTTTACAGACTGAAGAGCTTCGAGCCACTCTTATCTGCGTAGATGAGGGCTTCCGAGCGACGAGCTCACATGTGCGTGATCTACCTTCAGTCACATGTTGTTATTTCATTTCATGAATTATTGAACTGTGGAACTGATGATTTGTTTACCTGTTTGTAGGCTGCTCAGCTGAAGGTGATACGTACCGAGTTGTCGATCCGCGATCAGCGGATCGTAGAGCTTCAGCGGACCCTGCAGCGACGCAGTGAGCTTCCTCAGGACGTAGCCGAGCTGCGAGTTGCCCTGGAGCTGGAGAGGAGGGAGCGTGCTCGGGAGCGCGAAGAGCGGGCTCGTGAGCGGGAGGAGCACCAGGCGGAGCGTGCCCGGTTCCAGGAGCAGCTGGCGGCACGGGAGCTTGAGCTGGCGGACTCGAGGACCCAGTTGATCCTTTCCCAGGAGCGGCTGCGGGTGTCCGAGGAGCGGTTGCAGCGAGGCCGTGAGCGAGCACGGGCTGCGGGGTACTCCTTCACCAGCTCCACCTTCGTGGCGGATTCTTCCCTCCGAGAGAGGAGTGAGGCAGGGGGACACGTTCGGGTCCCGGCTTCTTCGCGGGGGCCTATGCCTCCTCCACCGGCGCCAGCTCGGGACGGTGAGGAGGAGGTTGAGAGCAGGAGAGTAGAGGAGGGTGGAGGCGAGAGCTGAGAGTTTTGTACTTGTACTCCTCCACCTTCACACCTGTACATGATAGACATGATGATATATATATATATATGAGATTTGAGCTTTTGTTACCTGAGCACTTGTATGGTTGTGGACTTGTGTTTGTGTACTTTTTCTTTCCACGTTCCTCGTGTTTGCTTTACTTTGCCCTGTATCTGCAGCTGCGGTTTTCACTTGAACAAATAGGTTAATTCATCTGTTCGACTTGGCCCCTTGCCCGGTGAGCAAGGGATGTCAATATTCTGAACTTAGTAATGGGTCAAGGGGCCAAGCCTTTAATAAAATAAGGTAAAATGAAATAATCAAAACTCGGGGATGCCTCATGCAATCACACATATGCAAACAATAATTAAAAGATGTCCAGGCAAGAATGCAATTCATGCAATATGAAGAATTTATTTTTGTTCTTTTCAGTATATATATATGTTTTGGGGATTTTCTGAAAAAC
The DNA here is from genome assembly GCA_022559845.1 of Amorphophallus konjac. Taxonomy (NCBI): domain Eukaryota; kingdom Viridiplantae; phylum Streptophyta; class Magnoliopsida; order Alismatales; family Araceae; genus Amorphophallus; species Amorphophallus konjac. The sequence goes on from CM040128.1 coordinate 134,301,835, forward strand.
ACGCCTTAGATTAGGTCGTTACTC